>JARWLC010000013.1:20723051-21093051 GCA_033318265.1 Phyllotis vaccarum | reverse complement strand
CACAAAAAGAACAAAAATAACTGGTGTACAAACATTTGTAACATACTATGTTTCTTCGGGCACTGGTAGTTTAAGCCACTCACATCGTCAAAGTAATATAATCTGCCCATATTAGAGACATACCTGTAGGTCTTAGCCATACTACTCATGGCTTTCCCAATAGCTGGCAGTTCTGATTTCCCATCTAGTTAGCCCAGTCACTAGCTAGTGTTCAAAAATAGAGGGATCCTACAGGTATCAGACATTTTATATCTTCCTCCATCAAATAAATTCTTGGAATTTGCTAGCTGATTATATAGGAAATTCTTCTTGAGGACATGTATTGTGGCTGAGAGTCCCCTAGACTCATAAATCCACTATTTCCTAAAAGAAAGAGACAAACTAGTAAAGGAAAATGAGTTTCTGTACAGTTTATCCAAATTAGAGAAAGACTCTACTTTCCCTCTGTCTTTTCTGTTATTTGGAAAGATGAAACAGGGCCTGAGAGATGGCTCAGTGGTTCAGAGCACCTGTTGCCCCTCCAGATGACTTAACAGCACATACATACCAGTTCATAACTGGCTGTAACACCAGTCCCAGGGGATCCAATGCCATCTTCTGGTCTCTGTGGGCACTGCATGGATGTGGTACACATACTTACAGGTAAATCATGCACACACATAAAATATAGAAAAGGTGAAACAAATGCCAGAATATGATTATGTGAATTTGTTATTGAAACTATATGTAGTCTATGGAAGGCAAGTTCTTTCTCTGATGGCAGGGCTTCAGGCTTTCCCTTTCCAAATGAGACTCCTGGGAAATTTCAATTCTTTGGTATCTATTGTTTCAATAGCCAAAGAGAGAAGAAGCTTCCCTCTAGAATGTCTCTGTTGCTAGAGAGGGTAATGTTGTCGGATGGTCTTTCTATACACTGTGAATATGTGTTACTACCATTGTTTAATAGAGAAGCAACTCTGGCCTAGGTAAAACAGGAGACAGCCAGGCAGATAATCCAAGCAGAGAGATTGCTCAAGGCAAGTGGTGTAAGAGGAGACACTACAAGCCACCATGAAGCAAGATGGCCATGTGGCAATACATAGATTAATAGAAACACTTTATTTAATTTAAGATAAAAAAAATTAGCAATAAGCCTGAGCTAGAGACCAAAGAGTTTGTAATTACTATTAAGCCTCTGAATGGTTATTTGGGTACTGGCCGGCAGGAGAAATTCTGCCAACTACAATTGGCATCCAACACAGGACATTGATCCACATAGATCTAAAAAAAGCTTTTAAAAGGTTCTAAAACAGAGCCAAGAGCAGCTTCCTAGTTCCTGTCTTTTATGCAGGTGGTGGTATTAGGGTTTGAGCTCAGCATGACAGAATCCCCCAGCAGCACACAGAGGTGTCTCCAAGCCATGCAGTGCAGTAAATGGCAGATTTAGCTTTTCCTAGTACAGATTAAAAAAATTAATATAAGCCTCTGAGTAATTATTTTATGAGTGGCTATGGGACCACATGTGGGAGAGACTCATGTGGACTGCAAGGCTAGATGGTACAGAGAAACTTCCACCCACAGGGTAATAGGTGCCTGTGTGTGTGTGTGTGTGTGTGTGTGTGTGTGTGTGTGTGTGTGTGTGTGTGTGTGTGTTTGAATTTTATCAAAATGCATTATGGACATGTGTGAGGATAGTATAACAAAACATATTGCTATATAAAAATGATGAATGATAATAAAAACTCATAAAAATAGAAAAAAATTATCTGCCAAAGGGGTTACACAATGGGACTTTGAGTCATCTTACATAATTTATTAATGTTTTCTGAACTTACTCAGCTCTATTCTTATGTATCATTTTCACTTTGCAATAGAATATTACTTCATGGATCCAATTTGAAGATTAGGTGGATTAAAAGTAACTATTTCCTGATGAGAACATTGGGTTATTAGTTATTTAGCATTTCTTTTGTTTCCCGAGACAGGATCTCGTGCAATCCAGACTAGCCTTGAATTTGCGAAGTAGCTGGGGATGACTTTAAAATAAGGATTTTTTCATACTGAGAATGCAAGTGAGTGTCATCATGCCCAGCTCAGTAATTTCACATTCTTCTTCTTTTTAAAGTTGTATTTATTTATTATGTATACGCTGTTCTGTCTTCATAGCTGCATTTCAGAAGAGGGCATCAGATCTCATATTAGATGGTTTTGAGTCACAATGTGGTTGCTGGGAACTGAACTGAAGACTTTAGAAGAGCAACCAGTTCCCTTAAGCTCTGAGTCATCCCTCCATCTCTATTTTCCCGATCTTATATTCAGCCTTGAATAGGGCACAGGAGAAGTTCTTTGCTAATCAATAATTGTTGACAAAGAAGAGCATGCATTAATTAAAATCCCTGGTCATTTGTGCAATAATTCCCCAATCAGGATTTTCCAACTACTACATAGAACGTTTTTATTCTCCTTGGACTCTTTGACTCTTCTAACATACTTGAATTTGCTGCTTTGTAAGAGTCTTTATGGCTGTTCTTAGGCAAGGCTCTTCAGAAAACTGGAACTAATAGAGCATATGCAGGTTTATATGTAAAAGCTTATGTAGAGATCTACTTATATATTTATATACATGTATCTATGTAGATATGAAAGAAGCAATTGATTCATAGGATTATGGATGCCAACACAAGAGATGGTGGTTCATTTCAGTCCAAGTTTAGAGGCTTGAGAAACAAGACAACCTAGGGTGGAATTAACTCCTAGTCCAAAGTTTGGAAATATAAAGTCCTAATAACTAGGTGTTCATTGTTTGAAGGCAAAAGGAAATGGATGTTCAATGCAAAAAGTCAGAGAAAAAAATGACATTCCCTCTACATTCTTGATCCACTTAGAATCTGAACTGGTTTGATCATACCTGCCCGGAATAATTAAGATTTCCTCTAGCAATGTGAATGTCAACTACTTCTGGAAACACCCTCACGGGTATGCCCCCAAATGCTGCTTTACCCAATTTACCAGCTCTTGAAGTAGGCCTTAGTCTAGTCAAGTTGACACAGACAATTAATAACCCTAAGGCCTAGCAATCATAGGTATCTTCTTAAATCATACTTCATATGATAGTTATTCTTAACACCAACCTTATAAGATAAAGGGACATCTGGGGGAGTAGTAAACATCTGGTGATGTCTCTGAGGTAATTTGCAGATATGATTACATAAAGAGGACTATGTCCTACTGAATGGACTTATAATATGGGTCATAATTAGGAGGTCATTAAAATTAAGAAGCATGGTCTAGTTACAGGAAATATGTCACTAGAGGCATGTGCTTAAGGGCTACATTTTTCATGGCTCCTTCTTAGTATTCTTCTCTGTTTCTTGGCTGTCATGAGGTAAACAGTCTTCTTCTGTTGTACATTTCCACTTGTCATGCTGTGCTGCTGTAGCACAAGCACTGAAACACAAAACCAGCCTATGATGCACTTAACTATCAGAAGCCATCAAACAGAGCAAGTGATCCCCCTTAAGCCATTTCTGTCAAGTATCTTATTTCAACAAAGCAAATGTCTTACTGACTCCAATGTCCAAATAAAGACAACAAGGCTGCGACTTGACACAAAAAGATACAAATATCCCATAACTAGCAGAAAATGCACTAATCCCTTTTATGGAAGAGAGAATGAAGACCCAACTGATGCTTATTCTTCTTCTAATGCCACATAAGCTGAATATTATAATATAAAGATCTATATTTAAAGACTGATACAAAGTCAATATACATTATTTATACAATAAAATAGAAAGAAGAGAAAGAAAACAATGTTTCTAATATGGCTATATATATCTATACATATATGGTTATTAGAAAACAAGAATTTCAATGTTATGGCTCTACTCAAGAAAGGTGATATTACACATTAATTGCTTCATAAATGGGCTGATACAAGGACACTGGGGTATCTGTTTTGCTCTTTCTAAAATCCAAAGAAGATCACCAAACAGTATGTCATTTCTTAATTGTGAATGATATCATAAATGAAGCAGGCCAAGTGATTTGCCTGAGCTCATTTTGATGCTCCGATATGCATGTTTTTTGTTAATATATCCATTGTTCATTCTATTTTCTACTCATAAATTGCATTTAACATCATCACAGTAAAACTACTGTACTGTGTTATCAACATTATGTTATAATTTTTGTATTATGAAGATTATGACCACTCTAGACTATCTGGGACAACTCTGGACTATTTGTAACACAAGCAGGAGAGTTTTCACTGATGGAAAAAGAGAAGAAAGTAAAGCAGTTCTCTAGCTTTTTAGAAAGAGTTGGTGAAGATGAAAAGAAATGCATTTGTGAAGTTGGTATCTACTCCAGAGCTAGAGGCAAAGAAAGGCTGAAGAAGGTTCACTCTTAAAGGAAACTCATTTTTCCTAGGTTTCCAGAATGGGAGGCACATTGATAGTTGAGGACTACATACATCCATCCTACACACAGAGTTGATAAGTGTAGGGTGTTTATGAGGCAAGTATTGACCTTGTATGGATTGGTCTGCAAACTTAGTGTAACAACATCAGTTATAGCCATATCTTGGGAGATCTGAAGAAGCCAGGCATGGTAGTGCACATTCGTAAAACAACTCATGAGTACAAAGGATAAAGATTTTAACTGGTATTCCAAGTTTCAGGCCAGCCTGAGTTACAGAGTGACATAGTGAGACTTTGTCCCCTGACAAAGGGGTACTGGAGAGACGGCTCAGAGATTAAGACCACTGGCTGCTCTTGCAGAGGATCTGAGTTTTGTTCTCAGCATCCACACGGTCCTTCACAACCACCCGTAACTTCAGTACCAGGGGATCCAGTACCCTCTTCTAACCTTTTTTTCAGTCACCAGGCATACATATTATGCACAGACATATATGCAGGTAAAACATACATACACATAAAATAAAAACACCTAAACAAAAAAATAAAGTAAAATAATCCTGTAGCTGGGGATGCCATAAACCTAGAAAAGGACTTGTTGCTATTATTTTGAGAAACACATACAGTGCCAAATTGCATTATAAAAATAGATTACTGCAGCTCTCAGCCATTACCAGAGGAGGTTCATTTAAAACAATGATACTAATAATATGTATTTGTTCCTTGAGAATTTAATACAATTTATTTTCATCATGTTCACAAACTTCTCTCCCAATGCCTCCCATATCCACCCTCAACTTCCTGTTCTTTTTGTTACAGCTCATGGAGTCTAATTTGTGATGTCCAAGTACTCTTAGGTGTGTGGTCTTCCAAATGAAGTATGGTTGAACTAAGAGTCACATCCTTAACGAAAACACACACACACACTCCTCTCTCTCTCTCTCTCTCTCTCTCTCTCTCTCTCTCTCTCTCTCTCTCTCTCTCTCTCTCTCCCTCCCTCCCTCCCTCCCTCCCTCCCTCTCTCCCTCTCTCTCTCTCTCTCTCTCTCTCTCTCTCTCTCTCTCTCTCTCTCTCTCGCTGTTCCTCATATTTCCTTAGTTAGAGGTGAGACTTCCTGCCTATTTTTCCCTCCAAATGCTGAGATTTTTTTTTGTTGCAACTACCCTGTTGTGTCTAGAAAACACTATTTTGTTATAGTCATACAATTCTTCTGGCTCTTACAATGCTTAACCCCACCATTCCATGATAAACCATGAATTATTGTGGGAGGTCAATAATAAAGGTGCCCACTTAGGTATAGGTATCCCACAGTCTCTTTTTCTGGATACATAAAAAAAAATTGTTCTCTGCATTAATTTCCATCTGCTACAAGACAAATCACAGCTGGTCCAGAGAATGAGTAACTTTGGAATATTTTTCCCTATGACATTTATATTACATCCTTTCCCAAATGGCTCAGGGACCATCATGGAAAAAGTGCAGAAAGAAAGTTTGCAAGAACCAGAAGTTGGAGACTTCTGGCTGCAAGACAGTATCTTCTGGTCATGTTAGGGCCATTGCCCAGAGAAACTCACAGAAGATCTGGTTGCTTGTAGAAGAAATGCACAAGATCAAGCCAGTTAAGATCTTAGTAGTGATGGGGGAGGAGTTCATGAAACCCTGCTTCTAGCTGTAGAGCTCTGGCTGTGAAAAGATGCTGGGTTAAGTAAACTCTGTTATCTTAATGAAAGAGACCCCCTGGTAGGTTGCACATGTATGCTCCAGTGGAAGGCCTGAAATCCATGCACATGTGGACTTCACTGATTGGGTTATATAAAAAGAGAACATGAACTTGGGAGTTGAACTTGGAATAAATGAAGGGCAACAAAATAGATATTATTGGGATTTACTGTGTACATGAATGAAGTTCTCAAAGAATAAAATACAATTTAAATAAATAAAAGTAAAACAAAATAGAAAAATAGGACATGGAGAATGAATCACTCCTTCATGTCCTTCACCACAAGCTCATATATAGTTCTCTATTATATGACTGTAGAATGCATCACCTTTGATGGTGCTTGAACTTGGCAAATAGAATGGAAATAACATAAGCCTGGACTAGCATTTGGATATACCTGTCCTAATCGCAGAACTTACCCAGATTTTGTCATGAAGGCAGGCCCTCCGCACATCTTCAGAGCAGCTTTCAACCTAAGTCCAGCCTTACCCTCTGTAGTAGTGGGGTTTCTTGGTCCCGGGTGGCCAGAGGCCCAGAGCCTGCCCTGCCAGACCCATTAGTTGCCCACTGCTGCTGCTCAGGCCCCCAGAAATTACTCAGATGTTTATATTAACTTCATGCTGTTTGGCCTATGGCTCAGGCACATTGCTAGCTAGCTCTTACATCTTAAATCAACCCATTTCTATTAATCTGTCTGCCATGTGGCCCGTGGCTCACCTGTGTTCCTTACATGTTGCTCCTTGGGTGGCTTGCTTGATCTGCCTCTGACTCCACCCTTCCTTTCCTACCTATTCTGATTCCTCTGCCTACTTTTTCTACAGTGCCTGTCAAGGACCAAAACAGCTCCTTTATTTAAAGACTGAGATTCACAGCATACAGAAACGCATTTCCACATCAACCCTCCTCAACCCTGTGACCTAAAAACCCCATTTGCTTCCACTTTAGGCCTGGAATCACCTAAGCCCTAGACTTGACTCACTGAGACACCTAGTTTCTCATTCTCACACATGACATTAGGGCCAAAACATTGTACCCAAAGTGACAAGATGGGTTAGAATAGCCAGGCCCGTCAGCATAGCTGCTCCTTTCCAAACACCAAGGACACTCTGCTCTCTTTTCTGGCCTGAGTAGTCTCACACAGCTGGAACCTACTCATCACAAAATTAAATATTTCAGGGGAAATATTGTCTGGAACTCTTCTTCATTTTTTTTCTTTTCCCTTTTAAAATAGAATCTCTGCCTCATTACACCCCTGCCTCCCCACCCCGCCTCAGACCCAGAGTCAAATAGAATGAATGCAGAGTTGTCTTGTGTTTTGCACAGTGAAGAAACAGGAAATTCAATGTGTTTACAATGACAGCAAAGTGAAAATAGTTCATCTCACGCTACATTGCCAAATGAAGGATGACAGAGACATAAACATTGTCCTTAGAAAGATTCTTTTGGAGGAAAAGTATGAATCGAACCATTTACTCAAACACTGTTTGAGCAGATGGTGTGATTAACAGCTAACATGTAAGCCATCTTGGGAGTTTATGGAAAAGTAAACAAGTGGAGCTAAAAAGAAATCACTCTATTCCCCCAAAGGTTCTTTCATTCATTTCACCAGGAAAATTGGAGAGTGTGTGTTTTGAAGGGCTGCGTTTCCTTGGGGGAAGTTCAGCATGGGCTGAGGAGGATGTCTTTACAGCAAGCTCTCACAGATGCAGGATTGAGCTCCAAACTGGCCACTCAAGGAATGAGATGGATCTGAGCAGCCAGGCCTCTCTATACTTGAGTCTTTCCCCCTTATACACCAAAGCATTTCCATTTTTAAGATATGGCTATTGTGAGAAACTCCTTTCGAATGGTGCCTCTCAAAACAACAGCAAAATCCAAAAGATGGACTGTCAACTTTGCCACAGGTTGTCTCTCATTGGTCAAGGGTGAACACCTGTTGCTAAAGACACTTCACACTTAGGACATATGACTCAAATGATTCTGGCTAGATTTGATCTAAAAGTCTCTCTTTTGTGGTCTAGCATCTATAGTTCTAGGAAATACTATGCAATATCCAAGGGAGATAAGCAGTTAAACAGTGCTATCCAGATGCAATACACCTATGAGCCACAAAACTCACTAACGTGACAAAATATCCATGGCACTCCTGTCAGTGGCAATCAGCATCTGTCTAGTTGGGCTTAAGGCAGGAGGGAAATAATTCCTGGTACTGGAAACAGAGCCAGCTGTTGAGGACTAGTAAGATAAGTATAGTTACTAGCACTTATCAAAGAAAGTTTTCTTTATAGTAAATGGAGACCATCACAGAGAACCACAAATGAACACAATAGAGATTAGTAAATGGAGACCATCACAGAGAACCACAAATGAACACAATAGAGATAGACAGATTATGTGGAGCCCAGCCCTAACAGAGACATCTATACTCTAGCTTCTGTATAAAGAAGTAAGACCGAAAAGATTGACAGAGGCAGAATACCTAGCAGTTGGCTGTGAAATAGTCTTTGCTAGAAATTATTATATAAATAAGATCGGGACAGTGGCAGCATAAATCTATATGTTAACATGGGAGGAAGAATTTTTATAGGGTTGCACCCCTAGACAAAGAATAACAGAAATCTAAAAGACTATTGGAAGAAAAAGAATTAGCCTCTTCTAGAGTGAGTGCCTTTATTGTTTGTTCAATGCAGAGTGGTTAGCCCTGAAACTATATAAACAAAAACAACAAAAATTGACTCATGAAGTTTTGTGTGTGTGTGTGTGTGTGTGTGTGTGTGTGTGAGAGAGAGAGAGAGAGAGAGAGAGAGAGAGAGAGAGAGAGAGAGAGAGAGAGAGAATAATAAAAATGGGGATACTAACTTGAGACTTAGGGGATGCAACAGGAATTCCAGGAAGGGTAACTCAGAGGAAAATGAGGAGGAAAAGTAAGGTTAGTTTATTTAAATTAAAAACAAATTTCATTTGTAGTTTATTCTTCGACCCATTGACCATTCACCATATCCAAGAGTGTCTTAGTTAGGGCTTCTATTGCTGTGAATAGACACCATGATGATGTCAACTCTTACAAAAGAAAAACATTTCATTGGGGTGGCTTACAGTTTAGAGGTTTTGTCCCTTACCATCATGATGTGACATGGTGGCATGCTGGCAGACATATTGCTGAAGGAGCTGAGATTTCTTACATCTTGACCTGCAAGCAAGAGGAATCAGTGAAGCGTGAGTATTGGAAACCTCAAAACCCATCCCAAAGTGACATACTTCCTTCAAAGGCCATACCTATTCCAGCAAAACCACACCTCCTAACAGTGCCACTTGCTATGAGCTTATGGGGGCCAATTGCATTCAAACTACCACAAAGAGTTTTTGTTTTTACTAGAAATTTGTTTGCTGCCAATCTTAAATTTCACTGCATTGTGGTCAGATAGGATACAGGAAGTGATTTCAATCTTTTAAAATTTGCATTGACTTGTTTTGTGTTCCAGGGAGTGGTGTATTTTAGAAAAGCTTCCATGTGTTACTGAGTAGAATGTGTCTTCACTGGTGCTTGGGTGGAACATTCTGTAGGTATTTGTTAAATACATTTTATTTATTATGTTAATTAATTTTGATGTTTCTCTGTTTATCTTTTGTCAAGATGATCTCTCTATTGGAGAAATTGGAATGTTGAAATCACCTACTATTAACACATTGATGTTAATCTGTGCCTTATAATTCAGTGTTAAAATTATTTATAGAATTAGCTGCCCCAGAGTTTGGATTATATATGTTTAGGATAGTAAGGTTTTCTTGGTTAGCTGTTCCTTGATTAGAATGAAGTGGCTCTCTTTATCTCTTCTGATTAGTTTTAGTCTGAAATCTATTTTGTCAGCTATTAGGATAGTGATACTTCCTTGATGCCTGATCTCATTTGTTCGAGTTAATTTTGGCCATCCTTTAATTTTAAGATGGTGCTGATCATTAAAATTATGATACATTTCCTGTAGACAACAGATAGATGGATCTTGTATCTTGATCCATTTAGTCAACCTGTGTCTTTTGACTGGTGAATTGATGCTGTTAATTTTTAAAGTTATTATTTAAATGTGTATATGTGAAGTGTCATTGTATGTTTGATTTTTGTGATACTTTGTGGGCAATTAGACATTTTTCTTTTATTTTTGATATTATAATATAAATATTCCATTTCTCCCTTCCTTCCCCTCCTTCCAAGACCTCCCTCCACTATGTTTTCTTTCAAAAGTGTGGCCTTTTTTGTTGTTTGTTTGCATGTGTTCCTTAAAATGTAAATTCATCATTGAAATCATGTTTCTTTGTAACTACACGTATTTAACATTATTCCCTTCCCTTTCCTTCTTCCAAACCCTCCTTTATACCCCTTCTTGCTATTTCAAATTCATGACCTCTGTTTTCATTGATTGTTATTACTCACAAAATTAACCTTGTCAAAGGAAGTCTTTGATCTTGACAAAAATCATAGCCCCTTCCATCATTGTCATTGACACTTTACACATGGCCCATTGGAAACCTTTAGAACGGCACTGGGAAACACATTGATACACACATCATGTCATCTTGTCTACCTTATTGTTGACAACCTTAACTTGTAGTACATGTCCTGTGGTTGGCAGTTATATTAATAGAACACCATGGTCCCATTCAGAGAAACTCATTTGTTTGGTGTGGGAGATTGTGTTGTTTTATTGTAAATAATTATCCCACCCACTGGTTTAATCAAAAGCGCTGATTGGCCAAAGGCAGGCAGGAAGTATGGGCGAGGCTACCAGACTAAGAAAACTCTGAGAACAGGAAGTACAGAGCAGAACGCCAGAGAGAAGCCAGAAGAAGCAGAGGACAACTATGCTGCTCTAAGAAAAGGTACCCAGCCACATTGCTGAACAAGATAAGAGTCATGGGTTAGATGAAGGGTAGAGAGTTAGCAAGTGATATGCCTGAGCCTTAGGCCAATCAGCCTAAAACAATTGTAAACATCTGTGTGTCTCTGCGGGTCTGCGGGTCTGCGGGTCTGCGGGTCTGTGGGTCTGCGGGACTAAACCTTGAGGCTAGGCCCGAAAGTCCTGGCCAGAAACCTATTACTACAGTTTAGATTTTTTTCTTCCCCCTACTAAAAAAATGTTCATCTTATTCATTTCAAATATTCCTCTAATAATCTAACCTTTAAACTACTTTTCATAAAACAGTATGCATCTATATCTCTATGCACTTGTCTTTCCACACAATTTGAGAAATCAGAAATTCTGTAACCCCAATATTCCCCAAATTTGCATTTACCTCTGTTTTCACATCTAATACTGAATCAGATTCTAATGCCTATCCACTGTTGGATAGTGTCAGCTTCCTTAGAAGATGACCCACTTCTAAACCATGCTCCATAAATATTTTTGTTTCTATAACTTTTTAGACATTACTAGAGATGACACACATTTATGAATCTGTTGGCTTCATTATATCAATTTCTTATGCTTTCTGAATTTTGCCAGGATGTTTTTATATACTTCAATTACATTTTACTGGTGACTGATCCTGTGTATATCCAACTAATTTGTTCTGTATATTCAACAACACAGCACGCCAAATGTGGGAAGTTCAGGTTACATAGTTACTTTCAACCCATAGTCAGATATTTAGTTTCCACTAAGTACAGTAACAAACCAGGAGCTGCTTTAGAAATGGAGAATACTTTTGTGTTTTTTAAGTTTCTGGCATGCCTACCCCTGTGATCTGGGCCAGCAGTCCCAAATAATCATACAAAGCCTTATATTAATTACATGCTACTTGGACTATAGCTCAGGCATATTACTAACTAGCTCTTGCATCTTAACTAAACCCATTTCCATTAATCTGTCTTGCTACATGGCCCATGGCTTACCTATTTCTTTACATCTTACTTCTTGGCTTGCTAAATCACATCTCTCCTGACTCTGCCCTTCTCCTGTATCTATGCCTGGATTTCCTACCTGCTTATAAGATGCCCTGCCATAGGCAAAAACAGTCCCTTTATTAACCAATGATATTCTCAGCATACAGAACATCCTACATCAACTTTGTAGAGAAATGAAAGTGAAGATCAACTCCAAACCTGAGATGTCTCTACCATGACTCAGTGCTAGGACTCTATAATCTTCTCTTTGCCACATATGTGTCTCACACAATTTGTTTCACTTCATCATGGGTCCAACATGGCAGGGAGCATGCACTGCAGCTTTATCTTGCTGCAACACTTTCTCCTCTTGGCTTCCCTTAAAATTGCCATCCTATTGGCTATCTGGTAAAAGGAGTAGAACATCACAACCAATTATGGCACATTGTACCTGTTAGTGGTGTGGGAATGTCTTTCTGTATGCTGTGAATCTCAATCTTTAAATAAAGGAGCTGTTTTGGCCCATGACAAGCACCATAGAAAAAGTAAGAGGAGGAATCAGAATAGGTAGGAGCAGCAGGGCAGAGTCAGACAGATGGAGCCAGAAGCCCAAAGGAGCAACAAGCAAGGAACACAGGTGAGCCACGGGCCATGTGGCAGACAGATTCCTGAAAATGGGTTGAGTTAAGATGAAAAAGCTAGCCAGCAATCTGCCTCAGTAATAGGCCAAACAGCATGAAGTTAATATAAGAGTCTGAGTCATTTCTGGGGGCCTGAGCAGCAGCAGCGGGCAGCTAAGGGGTCTGGCGCAGCAGGTCTGTGGGTCTGGGCCTCTGGCTGCCCAGGACCAAAAACCACATTGTAACAGTTAGTTTTTGTCAGCTTAAAACAACCTAGAGAAACTTGAAAAAAGGGAACCTTAATTAAGAAATCTCCTTCAGATTTACATGTGGTCATGTCTTTGGGGATTTTTTGTTTGTTTGTTTGTTTACTTATTGAGATAGGGGGCCCAGCCCTCTGTGGGCTGAACAGTTGGTCCCAAGTTCTATAAGGAAGGTAGCTGGGCAAGCTATGGGGAGTAAGCCAGTAAGCAGCATGCTTTCATATTCTCTGCTTCAGTTCCAGCCTTGACTACTCTTGACAGTAGACCATAACCTATAAGATAAAGTAATCTCTTTCTTCACTGTGTTTTTTCTTCACTGTGTTTCTTTTGGTCAGTGTTTTATCACAGCAATGAAAAAGCAAAAAGAGGCAGATATTTGCCTCATCCAGCATCAAGGAGGCCCATTAAGTGTTGTAACATTATGAGTATATTGCACTAGAGTGGATCTTCCCTTATTTTATTCAGTATATATTTATATTCTCAGATTGCCATCTTTGTAGAAATGTCATCAAAGTCCAATTCTGCTGAGTTTTCATGTCTTACTAAGTCTTCTTTATTTTTTAATGTTTTAACATTATAACTTTATAATTACATCATTTATTCCCTTCTTTTCTGCTCTCCAAATCCTCTAACATATTCCCTTGTTCTCTTTCAAATTCATGGCTTTTTTAAAAAAAAGAAAATAATCTTTGTAATAGATCAGATTTAAATTTTGCTACATATATCAGGTTGGCCTATGGTTGTGTGGTTGTATGATTGTGTGTGTGTGTGTGTGTGTGTGTGTGTGTGTGTGTGTACTTTTAATAAAAAAATACATCCTGCCTAGTCTGTATATTGTTACTTGTATGTATATTTTCAGGGATGACCTTTTGGTATTGGACAACCAATTGGTGTGCTCTTCCCTGGGAAAGACTATTTCTTCTGCTCTCAGTTTTCTTTAGTTGCCTGTAGTTCTTTGTTGAAGTATTCTGAGATTCTCCCATCCACATTAGCATGTCTAATGATGTCATCCTGGGAAACAATTCCACATTAATATTGAGGGGCAACTCTATTTATTTGAGTATTTTGCTTTAGTCAGTGAGTCAGGGCAAAGGACTGTCACATTACCCTTTCTACTAAGGGTTCATACTCCATGGTGAATTTGTTAGTTTCCAAGTATATGTGTTTTTATAAAATTAAAGGAGCTATAGAACTAACTTCCAGAGTGTGTTGGTGGCCCCAGTAGACACACTATTAAGTTAACTTGAATTAATTCTCTGATTTCTGATCTCCAGAAACTTTCAATCTTACTGACTGTCCATGATGATTGGGGTTTTCAAAGTTAATGACTTCATAGAAGCAGAATATTTCTATATTTCTATACATAGTGTCCATAGCAAGAGGGTGCATTTCTCTTCAATTTAGGTTTGGGGTGATAATAACAGTATATATTGCATTTGTATCCAACATTTCTCCTCAAAAAGATGTTTTTCCCCATACAATCAAAGATTTGTATGGTTATCAATGCACTTAAGCTGGGTACTAAATAAGAGGCTATGATGTCCTACTATGGCAACTTGAGTTAACTCAGTCCTGAAATGTTTCCTATTATAGAGATTAATAGTACACCTTGGTCACTTTCTAAACTTTTTAATTCCTAAAAACCTCACAATTAGTTAACTACTACCACAGATCAACACAGGTCTTGGATTTTTGTTTATAGACATATCTCTGTGGCTTAATAGAGCAATTGATTCATTTTGTGAGTATTGGCAAAGCACACTACCTGACCCCACTACTCTGGCATCTAATTGTTAAAAGCAAAAGGATGTAATTTCTTGTTATCTACTACAGTGAATTGAGCATATGGATTCTGTGGAATAATCCTTCTGTACACTGTGTTAATATATGTCACTGTGATTGATTTAATGAACAAGCTAACTGGCCAATATCTGAGCAGGATAAAGTTAGGCAGGAAAGCCAAACTGGGAATGATGAAATGAAGAAGGGCTGAGTCTGAGTCAGAGGAATCACCAGTCAGATGCAAAGGGAGAAGTAGATGAACATGCCATTGCTAATAAAGGTACCACCATTTGGCAGAGCGTAAATAAAAAATATAGATTAATTTAAAATATATGAGTTAGTTATAAGCCTGACCTATTGGCTAAGCATTTATATTAATATTAATTCTGTATGGATTTACTTTGAAGCTGAATATCAGGACAGAAAAATTCTGTATACATTTAGAATAAGGACCTTTCCCTCCATCTAGAATTATTATATAACATATTTTTGAAGAGATTGTACTCTGGTTTCAGACATTGTTGATAAAATAGCACTGAGTTTATATATCACAGACATAGGCCAACTTCCTATTTTTATGTGTTTGTTTTTCATTTCTTAAATTTATATTAAGAAAGTCTGGTAAGTTCACCAAATTGACTGCTTCTAAACAACCTAATCAAAAGACTATAAACAGGTTTTTTGGGGGTGATTAAACCAACACATTAGTTCTATAATTCTAGGAAAATGTACCTATATTAATAAATTCCACCATATATATAATTTTCCTTCTTGGTCTATTTTTTTGATTACATGTACTTGTTCTTAAAACTATTGATAATTCACATTGGCAAATCTTACAACTGCTTTAACATATACACCATCTTCTCCTTGAAGACATTAACTATATTTCTTTTGTGGTTTACTGGGCTCTAATTCTAAATGTGTTCTTGAATTAGCAAGGGAGACTAAGAATATAGCAATTTCTTTGTGAGGCAATTTCTTCAAGTGAAGTTAGTTTATGTCTGATGATAATTACCTTACACCAATGGGTTGGGATACATATGTCTGTTTCTTCTACAAACAAAAATAACAGTAACTAATCAGAAAATTACAAATTCCAGTTGTAGCACATCATTATATCATTACATATGTTATTTAAATACACCAACAAAAGATAAGGTTGGGGGCAGGATAAATGGCTTTGGGGTTAAGAGCATGGGTTAGTTTTCCTGAAGACCTGGGTTTGATGTCCAGACTCACATGGCTGCTCACAACTATCTGTAACTTGGGTTTCACAGAGCTGATACCCTTCTCTGACCTCCACAGACACTGCATGTATGTGGTGCACAGGCATACAATCAGGCAAAACGCCTATACACATAAAATTTAACTATAAAAAGTTAAGAGTGTCAGAATATATACCTTACAAACCTAACTATATACTGAAATTTAAAAGCTCTTTATATACAAAAGTATAGACAGGCTGAATGTAAAGGAATAGGAAAAGACATCATGAACACATCAAACAAAATAAAATGGAATGGTTGTATTAATGTCACATTAAGCAAATTTTAAAGAAAAAAAATCACCGATGACAAGAAGGAATACTATGCACAGGTTAAATCCAACAAGTTGACAGAGGAACTCTAAATCAGTACCACACAACAGACTCTAAAATACATAAAGCAAAAACTAATAGAATAAAGCACAGAAGTCCATAGTAATAGTTGATGCTTTCAACAGCTCTTCTGAGCAATTTATAGAACACACAAAAACACCCCTAACTCAGAACATTAAGTTTAACAATACTATGAAGATATAAAATCTATTATTATTAATAGACCTGACTGTAGGGATAGCTCAGTGGTTAAGCATGCTTGCTGCTCTTGCAAAGAACCTGGATTAGATTCCCAGCATCCACATGATGGCTCACAATCATCTGGAACTCCAGTTCCAGAGGAGTAAAGGCCCTTTTCTGGCCTCCATGGATACCATACATGTGGTGCCCATACATACATTCAGGCAAATCACTCATAGATATAAAATAAATCTTTAAAATCTTGGTATTCACTCTATTAAATTTTAGATGAATGTCCATTTTTAAAAGTGTCTGCAGAATCTATGCCAAAAAACAGAGTGAAACACCACAGAATAAAGATATACAATTGAAATTTGAAACCATATTCAGAAGTTCTCTGACAAAAAAGGAATGAAATTACTATCTAACCACAGAACTAGAAGAAAAATATCTCACATTTTGAAATGAAGCAAAATAGTGCCAAATAACCTATGACACAAAGAGAAATTAAAAATAATTTTCTGAATAGCCATGTAGGCTAAAATATGTGAGAATGATAAGCAATTGAGAGGGAAATTATTAGAACTAAATTCATGAACATTTTAAGATGAAAATTCTGCAATCTATTCTCTATGCTCTCATAGAAAAGAGGTATAAAGAGAACAAAGCAGTAGATAGAAAGAGAATACTGAATTGAGATCAATGGATTTGGATTTTGAAAACAACAGAAAAATCAATTGGACAAAAAGCTGGTCCTTTTCAAAAAGCAGTATCAAAAATATTGACAGACTTTTACAATCAATGATAAACAGAACAAGACATGATATATTGTTAATATCAAGAAGAAACAGTTGTTATCACATTAGATTCTCAAATATATCAATCTAAGTGATAAGGGCTGGGAATAGCACAGTGTTATCAGAACCACATAAAAATCCAAGCAGGTATGGTGGTCTGCTGGGATTGAAAACTACCAGAATTGATAAGTTCTGTGTTTTGTGAGAGATACCACCTTGATATATAAGGTATAAATAAACTGAGGAAAACACTTGATATCAACATCTGGCCTCCACATGTATGTACATACATGTGTATACACACATGAAAGAACACACATACATATGCGTTAATAGAAGCATACACATACACTCAAAAAAGGACATAAGAGAATAAATGAATAGCTCTATATTCATTAGAGAAGTTAAATACAATGCAAACTGTCACAAGTCACTAAGTATTTAGTTACAAATTTGAATAGCCCTATAATTGTTAAAGGATTGCATTCATCATTTACCCCACCTCTTAAAATTTCCTGGGCCAGATGGTCAGAGAAATCTGACAAGTACTTAAGAAAATATTTATGTCACTTCGAGTTTTTTTTTTTTCCCAGAAAACAGGGGCAGGGGAAATACTTTCCATTTTTAAAAAGAAAGCCTATATTACAATGCCATAAATCAAATAGATCTAGAATAATATTAAATCTCTTTACAAGTAGACATAAAATCCTTAGCAAAATTTTTAACAAAGAGAATACAATACAACATAAAAGAATTATATACCCCATCAAATGTGGGTTGTAGCAGAGATGCAAGTCTGATTTAATACTTGAGAGTCAGTCACTATAATCTAACACACTAAACAGATAAAGGAAGAAAATTAGATGATTGCATTAATCAGTGTAGAAAATCTTGACAAAATTACACATCTATGTATTATGAAAACTCTTCGAAAATAGGAATAGGTAATAACTTTCTCAGTTCAGTAAAGAATAACATGCTAAGGACTTAAAGACTGAACACTAAGTTTCTCAGTCTCCCTAGTATTAAGAAGAAGACAAGGATGCCCACCGTCATCATTCCTATACAATAAAGTTCTGGAAACTGTTTAAGCAGCATGATATAACTATAAAAAAGAAATACAAGGCTCACAGATAAGAGAGAATGAAAGGAAACTCTTCTTACTTCAAGATAATTGAATTAGTCATGTAGGCAATTCCAAGGAATGAGCAAAAATAATAGCGGACAGATGGCTCAGCAGTTAAGTGCACTTGCTTTTCTTTCAGAAGACTTGGGTTTGTTTTCCACTAGTCACATAGTCTATCACAACTAACTGCAACTCCAGTTCCAGGGATTTGGATGCTCCCTTCTGTCCACATGCTATACTTACATCCTTTTAGGCAAACCACTCATATGTACAAAATTAAGTGTATATATAAAGTTAAATAATAAACTAATAAATTTATAGAACTAATAAATGAGGTCACTACTAAAATCATTGGGGTTAACATAAAATATAGACTATTTTAGTTGTTCAAAACAAAGCAAAACAAACATAAACTACCAAGCCTGACTAGCTGAGTTTGATTCTGTAACCCAGACAATAGAAAGATAAAACTGAACCTCACAAATCTATCCTCTGACCTCTATATGAGTGTACCCCATAAATAAATGTAAAAATCAAAACAAAATATATATTTAGATATAAATTTAACAAAATATGGGAATGGCTTTGTTGAACATGGATGAAATAATCCAAAATAATAAATAAATGTACATAGATTTACAGTTTGAAATATTCATGAGAAAAGGTGTCAGATTTTCTGAAACTGACGCACTGATTTAACACAACTCGTATAAAAATTCCTAGTAGGACATTTTTGTAGATGTAATAAAGATTACTATAAAATATATATGAAAATATATACAGAGTAAGCTAATTTAAGCAATTTTAAAATAAGGGAGAGAAGGTTGACTGGGAGGAATTGGGGGGAGGGAAAAGGGGGAAGCAGAGGGATAAATGGCTAAAAAATACATTTTTATAAAAAAATAATAAAATGAAGAAAAAAGAAGGGGAGAAAAAGGAAAGGGTGGCTGGTTCAAGATATATTTTAGAACTGCAGCAAACACTGTTGTATAGAGGCTAAAGGAAAAATACACAGAGCTGTAGAATCAAACCAAACTGACCTGAACCAAACAACAGGACCTTAGGAGAGAACAGAAGAGCACAATGCAGAGATAAAATACAGACTGTCTCAGTTGTTCAAAACAACACAAATCAGGGCCAGTCAGATGACTAAGCATGGCTCTACTACTCACACATGCTGGCAGGGGCAAGATGTAATATCATTTTAAGTTACACTTCTCTGATGCTTAGTGATCTTGAACATTTGTTTCATGTATTTAATGAATATTTGTAATCACTTTTCATTTCATTAGATTATTTAGTGACTTGTCCTTCGATTTCTTCTGGTTTGGTTTTTGAGTTCTTTGTGTGTTGCTGACATTGCTCCTCTGTTGAACATGTAGCTACTAAAGATTTTTCTCTGAGTCTGTAGATAACCTCTTAATTTGATGAATTATTTCATTTAATGTGCAGAAGCTTTCTAATTTCATGGGATCTCATTTGTCAGCTGTGGGTATTATTTCTTGAATAACTGGGAAGATTTTCTGAAAATCCTTGCCTCTGGATATATGTTGAAATATTTTCTCTAGTTTTTTCTCTAACATTTTCTATAGATGCAGGTTTTACATTAAGATCTATAGAAGCCATGTTGCCTTTGTTTTCCATGGTTTTTTTTTGTGGTTTTGAATTGAGACTTGTGCATTTGGGTCCATTATTATTCTCTCAGTGGATATATTTGCAATGTGAAAGAGGGACTGGGTTGTTACAGGACTGAGGTGGCTTTTTTTCTGCTAGAGCATCTACATCATGAGACCATATGCTTGGGACACTATGTCCAATCTTGACCTGTGACTTTAAGAGTAGAATACTATACATGAACATAATCACCACCAATTTGTAGGGCTTACAATGAGAGTGCAACAAAGTTAATTAAAATCAACATGCCTTCAATTCTACTAGGTTTAGAAAGTAAAGAGAATAAAGGGCACTATAATATTAGTCACTGGAGGAGAAGGCAGAAAGGTAAAAAAGTAGAGAACAATATGATTTGGGTGACTGAGAAAAACAGAGGGGGCAAACCACATAGTTGTTCAATTGACATGAAGTTTGATTCTTGAAACCCATGTAAAGGTAGGAGGAGAGAGCCAACCCCACAAAGATGTTTTATGACTTCTACATGTACACCGTATCATGAAGCACATATCATGTAACACTTGCATTCATACAATAATAATACAATTTGAAAATAAAGAAGACACAGAGGGATGAAAGCTAAACAGAAGGGGGAGCCATGGGGGCTCAACAGTAAGAGAAAGCAGTCCTTTCTAAAGGTAGAATGAAAATAGATTATATAAATCAGTATCAGCTCCCCAGAGTTGAAGCAGGAATACCAGGAAACCATGCCAGTCTGGTTTTTTGTTGTTGTTGTTGTTTTTTGTTGTTGTTTTTTTTGGGGGGGGCGTCTTTCAGGAAGAAAATGAAAAGGAAATAACAGGGAGAGGAACAAATGGAGAAATGGGAGGGTGTCCTGCTAACTCAACCATGGTTAAATGAAAGGGGAATAAAAGCGGAGGGGAGAGCGCTGTGTCAGGATCTGATACAGGGCCTTAACATGACCAGAGGTTCCTCTCAGTCTCTCAAGTCCAGTTTGGTGTTTTGGAGTTTATTTTCCAGGTTGTGGGCAGATGCTGCTCGTACCTATGAGGTTGAGAATGCTGGCCATGCTTCTGAAAAGCTGTGTCCAAATTTGAATCACAGATGTTTGTCTCCTCAGTGGGAGATCCTTCACAGTTTGGATTGCACATGCTAGTCATGTGCCTGGGCAGTCCCTTCTCATGTCCAGTACCCTGGGAACCTGTGCCTGTGTTCCATTGCAGATACTGGCTCTGACCCAGTTTCCACCTCACTAAATATTGCCTGATTCTGACTCAAAGTTTCTTCCCCACTGTCTAGACATACTCTGCTGCTCAGGTTTTAGTGTAACAGTCCTGCCACACTTGCTCTCTGTTCCTACAGTACATGATTCAGGGAAGATTTAGACTGGCCATGTGCTGACTCAACAGGGCTCTTTTACAAAAATGGCTTCTAGACCCAATTCCTTACAAATCTGGAAGAGAGTGTTTTTCCCATCTCCTCCTCTCTCTCCTTTTCTGATCCCTTAGATGTATGTGATTAAAAAGTACAGTGAGGATTTTCTAAGACTTATGTCTTAAACTTTGAGCCCTGTCCGAACATCTGTTGTTTCACTCCCCTCTTTAGGAGGCAAAGGCTTCCCTAACCACATCAATCCTCCCAGAATGGACTCTGGATTTTTCTTTTCTGTTCTGTTTTGTAAAGTTCTCTATTTTCCTTGTTATTCAGAGTAGAAATTTTGTGATATAATCCAGCTCTTCTGATAGTTGTTATCCATTTTCCTTCATTTTATTCCCTGGCTATTCTAACAGACTGTGCCTATGAGTTGCCTGACTTCTTAAAAAAAAAATCAACCAACATTTTACTCTTCTATATGTAATTGATGCTAAATTTGAATCTGCTACAAAACATAAACTAAGTATATTTGGTATCCAAATTCAAGTTCCAGAAAGTTCTAGAAATATGGACTCAAAGTTCATTTTCAAATACAGAATCTAAACTGATTCATATTTAAAAGAGTAGATAGATGTTCTACTGTGACCTCATGATTATAACACAAATAAGACATTTGTGGTTGACCCAGGATAATAGTTTAAGTTTATCAAAGATTTAAGTCCCAGCATTTGTCTTAGTCTATTTTCTGTTGACATAAATGAAATAAATTTATGTATTACATCTCTGGAGGCTACAAAGTCCAAGGTATTGGGAGTGCAAATGGCATGTGTCTCCTTGCTAATGAAGATTCTGAAGAGTCTCAAGGTAACAGGTGAGTCAGATGGCAAAGTGCTGTACTTAGAAGACACAGAGCTAAATTGGTTTTAATGATAGGCACACTCTCAAGATAGTTCATTAAGGCATTAATAGACTAATCCTTTTGATGAGCACAGAGCACTGGTAAGCTATCTAATCATCTCTTCAAAGTCCCACTTGGAAATAGAAGGAGCTTAGTGGGAGGTAGAAAAGAATATATATGTCTATTTGGTCCCACCTCTTTATTTATTTTTTATAGCATATTCATCTCTCATATATTATAATCCAACTGCAGTTTCCCCTCCCTCACCTTCTCCCAGTTACTCCCATTTCCCTTCTCTCCCAGATTCACCCCCTCTGCCTCCCCTTAGAAAAGAACAGGTCTCCCAGGGACATCTACCAAACACAGAATAACAAATTACAATAAGAAGAGATACATACCACCACATTAAAACTGGATGAAGCAACCCACTAGGAGAAGGATCATAAAAGTAAGCAAAAGAGTCAGAGACAGTCCCCATTCCCACTGTTAGAAATCCCAGAAGAACACCAAGCTATTCGGCCATAACATTTATGAAGGGGTTATAAGTCAGACCCCTATAGGCTCCCTGATCTCTGAGGACCTCCATGAGGCCTGGTCAGTTGCTTCAGTGGGCCATGTTCCTGTGGTATCTCTGACTCCTCTAGTACTTCCTATCTTTCACCCCTACTCCACAGGACTCTAGCTTCACCTAATATTTGGCTATGGGACTGCATCTGCTCCTATCAATTTCTAGATAAGTTCTCTCTGGTCTCTTTGATAAGGATTCTGCTAGGCTCTAGTCCCATAACACTGTATGCAGGACAAACTGTAGCATAAAGGTTTTATGACAGGGCTGGTATTCCAATTTCTCCACTTGAGGCCTTGCCTGGTTATAGGGAATGGCAGGTTCAGGCTCCATGTCCCTATTCCTAGCATCAGCAGGATTAACGCAATAAAAATGGCCATCCTGCCAAAAGTAATCTACATATTCAATGCAATTACTATTGTCTTCAACCACTGTTCTTTACAAACCTTGAAAGAACAATACTCAACTTCATATGGAAAAACAAAAACTATGAACAGTTAACACAATCCCGTACAATAAAAGAATTTCCAGTGGTAATACCATCCCTGATATCAAGCTCTATTACAAAGCTGTAGTAACAAAAACCTCATGGTATTGGCATAAAAACAGAGATGATGAATAATGGAATTGAATCAATGATTTAAACATAAATCTACACACCTATAGATACCTGATTTTTTATAAAGAAGCCAAAATTATACATAAAAAAGAAAGAAAATATCTTCAACAAATGCTGGTATAACTGGATGCTAAACTATAACAGAATGCAAATAGATCCATATCTATCACCCTGCATAAAACTCAAGTCAAAATGAATCAAAGACCTCAACATAAATCTAGATACACTAACCTTGATAGAAGAGGAGAATGGGGAACGGTCTCAAATTCAATGGCATAGGAGACAATACCCTAAAAAAAAAACACCAATAGCACAGGTACTAAAATCAACATGAAACTGAAAAGTTTCTTAAGACAAAGGACACCATTGACTGGACAAAATGGCAGCCTACAGACTGGGAAAGGATTTTCATCAAGTATCTCTCTGACAGAATTCTAATATCCAAAATAACTAAAGAACTAAAAAAAGAGACATGAATACACCAAATAATCAAATTTAAAATGAAATACAGATTTAAACCGAGAATTCCCAATAGATTAATACAAATGGTTGAAGAATACATAAATGTTAATCTTTAGTCATTGTGGAAATGAAAATCAAAACAACTTTGAAATTCTACCTCGTACCTGTCAGAATGGCTAAGATCAACACACAACTGACAACTCATGCTGGTGAGAATGTGGAGCAAGGGGAACACTCTTCTGCTGCTCATGGGAGTGTAAACTTGTACAGCCATTTTGAAAATTAATATGCTAGTTTCTCAGAAAATTGGGAATTCATCTACCCAGGTGTACCACTCCTGGACATATACCCAAAAGACATTTCATCCTATCACAATAACACTTGTTCAACTATGTTCATAACAGCTTTATTCATAATAGCTAAAAACCGAAAACATAGATGTCCCTCAACTGAAAAATGAATGAAGAAAAGGTAAATTTACACAATAGAGTATTACTCAGGTGTTTAAAAACAATGACATTATGAAATTTGAAGACAAATGAATGGAACTAGAAAAAAATCATCCTGAATGAGGTAACCCAGACACAGAAAGCAAAATATAGTATGTACTCATAAGTAGAGAATAGCTGTAAAATAAAAGATAATCATGATATAGTCCAGACTCAGAGAGGGTGAGTAATAAGTAGTGCTTAAGTCGGGGCACAAGCTCTCCCTGGGAAGAGGAAACAGGATAGATTTCTCTTCAAGACTGTGTTGTTTATGCACATGAGATTGGTTACAAAACACCAGATGCCACACTAGAGTTTATTCAGGGGAGTTGCCAAGTGGATACAAGAAAGAGAAGCAGAAGAGAAAAGAGAATGGCTTTCACGTAGTATCTCCTTTTAAGAGAATGAGTGGGCACAAATTTACACAGCCATGCCTAGGGGGTGCCCTCCATATGCTAGAGAGTTCCACCAGCACCATGTTGGGTTTACCATGTGGATGCTACATGCCAGGAATTCTTATCTCACCAGTACCATGTTAGTTTATTGGACTAGCACATTTACCATGGGGCTACCTAGGTGCCAGGAATCCTTAGCAATTGGGGTTGACTGGGGTTGGGAATAGGTGGGACAAGGTGGGGGGAGGGGGAAGAAAAACACTGGTGAAAAAATGACTGGAATTGGGGGTCACTTAGGGGATGAGTTGGAAACCTAATCTAATGGAACGTCTATGGAATCTACATGAATAACACGGATGAAGAATCCTAGTTAATGGAGAGCCTAGAACTGGCCATTTTATATAACGGAGCAACGTATCAATTTGAGAGACACAAACCCAGCCATGAAACCTTTGACCTACAGTTTGTTTTGCCTGCAGAGTGTTCTGGAGCTAAATGAAGCCTAGCAGACTTGTCATCAAAGAGGCCCCACCTCGTAGTACTTGTCTGTAATTATGCCATTTAACATAAATTTAGTGGAAGCATTCAAAGTGTGAAAGCAAGGTTAGGACTACATATTAAAGTTGACATTTAGATGTTTTAAAATACTTAATTGAGTGAACACCAGAAAACCATCAGCCAGAAGATAGACTAGACATTTTCACTAATTATTTCCTCAAAGAATCATTAAATAGCCAGTTGGTAGTGGTGCACACCTTTAAATCCAGCACTTGGAAGGCAGAGGCAGGCACATCTCTGAGAGTTTAAGGCTAGTCAGCTCTAAAGAGTGAGTTCCAAGACAGCCAAGACTGTTTCTCAGAAAAACTCTGTCTCAAACCAACCCCCCACCAAAAGAATCAGCAAATAAAGATCTACAAATGAAAACATCCTGGGAGTCAAGTAGCTGGATATTCATACATGAGTGGATTACAAAAATAAAGAAAGGTATATAAGAAGAAAAAGAAAATTTCATATTGTGCTGTATAGCTTCTAGTTTTCCGTGGCTGTGATACAAATTAGAGTCCTTTTAGAAGGGAAACCTTCAATTGAGTAACACTAAATGCCACACTAAAATGTTGGTAAACCTGTGGTGCATCTATGACCAGTGTGGGAGAGCCAAGATCATTGTGAGTGGTGGTGTAAAAGCAGGCTGAGAATGTTGCTATAGAATTATGTTTTGGTACATTGTAAATATTTGTCCCTCCTACTAGTTTAATAAAATGCGGATTGGCCAGAAGGCAGATAGGAACTTTGGGTGGGCCTACCAGACTAAGAAACTCTGGGAAGAGGAAGAGTCAGAGACACCAGCAAATGCAGAGTAAAGAAGCCAGGATGCTGCCCTGAGAAAAGGTACCAAGTCACATGGCTAAACAGATTAATGGAAATGGGTTAAGTTAAGATGAGAGTGCTAGCTAGCAATATACCTGAGCTATAGGCCAATCAGCATGAAATTAATATAAGCCTTTGAGTGATTATTTGGGGCTAAGTGGCAGCAGGGCTGCAAGTATATCTGAACCTCTGGGATAGGCTGGAAAGGCCAGGCCAGAAACTTTATACTACAGCAAGCCATGGGGAGTAAGCCAGTAAGCAGAACGCCTCCATGACTTCTGAATCAGCTCCTACTTCCAAGTGCCTTGAATTTCTGCTTTTACTTCTCTTAGTCATGGACCTGAATGTAGAAAATAAAACAAACCTTGTCCTCTCTGAATTGCTTTAGTAATGGTCTTTATTACAGGAATAAGACAGAAATTCATAACAAGTTCATGAGATATTGCTACGACCAGCCTGACTGTGCATTTTGGGAAGGATTGTGGAAGGCCTTTTGGTCTGGAAAAGCTACTGAGTGCTCAGAGATAAATAAGCTGTTTCATGGGAACTTAGAAGATAATGCTGAGAGCAGTACAGATGATGAAGGCCCAGTCTAGGAAATTTCAGAGGGAAGTTTGGATCCCTTAAATACCCTATCCATGTCTTTTAATATTTTGAATTAAAAACAACTAAGGTGAAACCTTTTATTTTCTGGGATAATTGATGGTGGGTAGGTAGAACTGAAAAAACTAGTGGTCATGAAGAAAAGTCCAGCATCACTGAGATGAAATCTTCAATGAAGTCTTTCTTTGATGTACAAAACCTGTGAATCAGAGGTAGTCAAGAATGTACCTCATGCCAGCAGCAGAACTTGGGAATTATTAAGAGTTTCCCAGGTAGCACGAGATTTGAACAGCATGACAGGAATGAAGTTCCTAAAGAGAGGCTGGCAGATGCTACTGGTGAAGTTTCAGCCTCAATTGCAGTTGAGGCCATAGGATTGAAGGGGCCTTGGATAGAATTTTAGGTATGGCACCATGTGGCAGAGTCAGAGTCCCTGAAGAGAGCCCAAGAAAGACTAATGGTAAAAGTGCTGCAGTTCAGTTGTAGCAGAAAAGCCCTGTATTCTGGAGATGCCAATATCACCTGACAATAGCCAAAGACAGCAGAAGCTGGGGCATTGGCCTTAGGCTAGGATAGAAGCTTTGTGTTGCAGAGGGTGAAGCTGGAGAAGTGGTTAGGCATTTTGGAGGAGTCTAGAAGATCACAAGTGAACCCCAGATACTAGACCCTGAGTTATCTAAATTGTTACAGTTTGATTTTACTTTACTCAGATTATGCCTGTGACCTGGTTCTTCCTTGTTGAAGTATAAAAGTACCTAACTTACTTTTGATTTTACAGGTGCCCACAGTTGAGAAACTTTGAATTGTGAAAGAGACTCTGGATGTTTTTAAGAAACTGAACTAAAATATTTGAATTTTTAAACATCATAGGACTTGTAAAGTTTAGAATGTTTTATATTGTGATATTAATGTTAATATGACATGTTGGGGGCAATAAAAGGGAATGTTGTGGTTTAACAGTGATCTGTTTGTGTTAAGTAGACAAGGGATCAATTGCATTGGCTATTTTTATGTCAACTTAACACAAGCTAATGTCATTATAAAAGAAGGGACCTCAACTGAGAAAATACCTCAAACACATTATCTTGATTGATAACTGACTTGTGAGAGCCCAGCTCACTCTGGAGTAATGCCACCCCTAGGCAGGTGATTCTTGCCTGGAGTGGATGTGTTCTGCTGAACTGACTCACCTTGGGACTTCTTGCCCCTTTGGGGGAGGGGATGGGAGATGAGGAGGGGCAAGGCTGAAGGCTGACTGGGAGGGATTGGGAGGAGGAAAGAGAGAGGGAACAGGGGCTACATGGATAAAATGACATTTTTTATAAAATAAATAAATAAAATGAAAATAAAAAAGAAAAAAGCCATGCAACCCATGAAGAGAAAGACAATAATCAGCACTCCTCCACGGCTTCTGCAACAATTCCTGTCCCCAAGTCCTGCCTTATGTTCCCTGGTATAGAGTGTTAGATGGAATAAATCCTTCCCTCCTCAAGCTACTTTTGGATATTGTAAGCAGTCAACAATTCCTGAAGGAAAGAGACTCTTCTTTTGTGGCTGTTCATAACTATCCCATGTTACTGAGAGGAACTCCTCACTCGTGGTTCTATCTATAGCCCAAATTATTCTCACTGGTTCACCAAATAAGTGGAATGTTGTCTATGGTATGTCATTGCCCTCCCTGCTTAGAGTGAATAGGAGTAGAGGTCTCAGGAAAAGTCATACCACATACATGCTGAAAAAAATAAACACTGTTGCAAGAAATCTAAGACAAGTAAATGGAAGCTATTCCATGTTTGTGGATTGCACTTATAATATTTAAATGCCATACTGCCCAAAGTGGTCTGGAGATTTAATGCAATCTCTGCCACAATTTTAACTATAATATTTACATAAATGTAAAAGGAATCCCTAAAATTTTAAAGAAACTATGAAAGACCTTGAAAAGTTAAACCAATTCTGAGCCCAAAGAGCAAAGCTGAAGTTATCATATACCTGTATCACATATACTACAATATTATAGGAGTCATAGCAACATGGCAATGCATGAGTACAGACAAATAGATTAATAAAACAGAAAAAAAATCTAGAAACCAATCGCACATTTATGGTCAATTTATCTTTCACACAGGTGACTCCAAGAACACATAATGAAGAAAAGACAGCCTCTTAAATATAAATGGTTCTGGGGGAAAATAAATTTAAATTTACAGCAGAATGAAATTGATAGATCCATTGCACCATATACTTACTATTTAACTATGGTGATACAATTTACACTTCAAAATATACTAAAGTATCATTATTTCTTGTTTGTGGAGACTCTGAACCAACTCAATATATGGAATAAATGAATCTGTGGTTAAAAAGTACATGGTACTTTTGTAAAGGACCTAGGTTCTACTCACAACACTCATATGGCAGTTCACAACCTTTTGTAATTTCAGTTGCAGGGAAGTTTGCCTAGGTGCCAAGCCTGCACATATGTGCATGTAGGCAAAACTTTCATAAACATAAAAAAATCTTTAAAAAATAAAATTCAAAACATAAGATCTGAAATGGTAAAGATAGTAGAAGTAAATGTACAAAAATACTCATTGGCATTAGAAGTGAATGAGAATGCACATACACAAACTCAGCACATCATATGTATATGTGTGTGTATTATTTGTGTGTTCAAATATGTAAGTCTAGTCATTCATGGCACAGTGTATATGTGGACTGTGGTTCCTTGCCTTCCAATTTGGCTGAGATATTCAAGCTGCATATGCCAGGTTAGATGACCAGTGAGCTTCTGGGGTAGTTCTCTTGTTTCCACTTTCTGTTTTGCCCTAGGAGAAGCCTAGATTACTAGCCAGAGCCACTGTTCTTGGCTGCACAGGGAAAAAGTTCACAAAAGAAAGAAAATATGTATAAATTGTATCTCATAAGAGCATAACATCAAAATATATGAGCAATGCAATTCACCAGCAAGTAAACAAATAACCTCATTTTAAAACTATGCAAAGAACCTGCATAGACATTTGTCAGAAGTCTCACGAAGGGCTAAACAGTATATTAAAAAATTCTCAACATCACAAATCACCAGGAAGTCTGAATCAATGCCACAATAAAATATCATCTCACTATAGTATTAGTGGTAGCTACAGAAAGAACAAATTCTAACAAGTGCTTACATGCATGCAGAGAAAAGAAAATCCTTGTGCTCTATTGTTATGAATGTGAACTAGGATGACTATTATGGAAAACAGTATGGATGCTGCACTAAATATATAAATAAGCAAATAAATAAATAAATGAATGAAAAATAAAACTTCTACATGATCTAGCAATGCTACTTCTCAGTATGTATACAAGTGGAAGGTAATTAGTATATCAAAGAGATAGCTATACTAATATTCATTTTAACATTATTCTCAATAGTCAAGACATGAAATTAGGGGCCCAATGGTTAAGAGCCCTTGTTGGCTCTATGAGTGGACCTGACTTCAGCTTCCAGCACTCACATAGAGGATCACAACCATTTATAATTCCAGTTGAGGGAATCTAATGTCCTCTTATGGCCTGTGCTGGCACCTTGTACAATGGAGCACATACACAAATGCAGGCAAAACAGAAGTACATATACAATTTAAAATAGGAAGATATAAAATTAATAAAGTGTCCATAAACTCATAAATTAGTTATAAAAAGTGTGCATACATATACTCAGTAGAATGATACAACCCTTAGGAAGAAAAAATCCTGTTATTTGTGACAATATAGATGACCTTGGAGAACATTATATTGACTGAACTAACACAACATATACTGCATTATTTCATTTATATATGGAATCTACAGAAGCTCAGTTCATAGGATTGAATAGAATTGTAGTGTGTAAGAGCTGGGGTCAATAAAATTAGGAGTCAGGTCCAAGTCTAGTTTTAGTTTTGTGGGATGAATAAGTTCTGGAAGTCTAGAGTATAGCACGGTAGTTGTTAAATGAGGTGGTTCACACCTATTGTTTTAGCACTTTAGAAAATGGAGACAGGAAGATCAAGAATTCAAGGGCATCTCAGCTACACAGCAAATTTGAAGCCAACCCGGGTTTATAAAAATCCCTTTCTAAAATATAATATTGTATTATATTTTGAAGCATTTCAAGAAGACATACCTTAAATAGTATCACTTAGATTAAAAGTTGCAGTGGATATATCAATTAGTATTGTGATTGCAATTATTTCAGAATGTATATAAAACATTGGGCCATAACATTTCAGATATATTTTTATAAATTGTATTCAAAAATGATAGATTGAATACATTCTTTTGATAGACATCGCCTAACTATGTAGGCCTAGCTGGTCTGACACTTACTATGCAGAACATCTCGACCTTGAGCTCACAGACATTCACCTGCCTTTGTTTCCCAAGCTCTGGAACTAAAAGGCTATGTCACCATACCAGATTGAAAAACAATTTTTAATTCAATTCTCATGGTGCTATCAAAAGATTTAGCTACATACTCATCAAGAATTAATGAGTGAAAAACTTCCCAGGAGCAAAAAGATTCTCCTCGAAGATTAGACCTAAATTCTGCAGCAACAGCTAGTGTAAGAATCCTTGGAAATTTGCACTGAGCACACAAGATGAAAGTGAACATTCTTTTTGTTAGCTAAATATAGCAACTGTCCACTTTCTTGGCACCATGGCATTCTTCCCTTCTTTTTCCCCACACTCTTTCCCCAAACTCAAATCTGTCTTTGTATTAAGAAACTCAGTTGCAGAACAGGGACATGTTATTTTGTGTGTTAAAGTAGAAACATAACTTGAAAGAGACTAAGGTTATAAATTTTTAAATTACCACAAGATTTTCCATCACTGGGCTTGAGCTGTGGATTCTCTTGAACTTAATTATATATGTGAGGTCTATCTATAAACTGTACTTTGGACAAATATCAATTTTTAAAATTTTCTACATATAATCAAAAAGTCCTCTCCTTAATTTAGTTTTATGTGGCTGGAATGAAGGCAATAATATCTTAAGCACTTCAAGTAGAAATATTATTTTAATATTTGTCCAGAGATAGGAAAACCACATGCCATAAACTGGCATCTGTGTTATTATTATGGATGCTAAAAGATGAGTTCTCATCAGAGGCTTTCTGACATTAGAGTTTAATGGCAGCTTTATTAAAAACCAGCTCTGTGTAAATAAAGGAAAAGATATTCAAACACATAGAAATAAATGTGCATGATTCACCAGCACAGTTAACTCGAGATTTTCCAGCTTCATAACCACAACTGATAGGAAGATTTATCGCCACAGCTGCCAGCGTTCAACTTCTTTTCCTTCTAGTTGAAGGAATCACATTTCTTTCTGGAGATTAGTCATTTGTGGGGGTGTCACCAAGTGCAAAATGTTTCTGTTATGAATGAGGTGTATTCCTCTCCTGCTGTCCTCCAGCCCTAATTTTTCATCCCTTTTGGTATCTTTCTTGCTAACAGGCAAGTTTTAATGACTTTCACAGCAAAGTTTTCTGTAGTTGTTATTCAAACCTAAAGCTTCAGTGTGCTTTGTTTGATGCTAATGTAGTAATCTCCCAAAGATGCATTGGATGAAATGACATTTTGACTCCTGCTCACGAGGACAAAATGTGAGCAGACAAGAAATTCTGCATGAGATTTGGAACTGGAAAGAGAGCAAGCACTTCTAGAGTGACTGTGTGTGTGGCAAGTATACTGCTAGGCTCTGTGCTGAAATAACCATATCCCTGGAGCAAGCTGTAAGAATTTAGGTGATATTCTTATTTCACGTGTGAAGAAATCAAATTTCTAAGATTGCACTATTTAATAGTTGCTAAGCAAACAAGAGAACGCAGATACAAAGGACAGTATATTCTCCAAAAATCCTATGTAGAGCTGGCCAAGACACTGCTACAACTGGGCAAATAACAGAGGCTGTTTAAATAACAGTTTTACAGAAAAACAATTCGTACCCTGTATGATTCACCCTTTAAATCTGTACAAATTCAATAGATTTTGTTTGTTTGTTTGTTTGTTTTTAGTTTCCAGAACTCTGAAACTTCTATAATCAGTTTGGGTACATTATCATCATATCGAAAAGAAATCCTGTACAATTTAGTAAACACCTGTGCAGTGCATGATTCTGTTACTCCTGAGCTAAAAGCCAGTACTAATCTCATTTCTTTTTTTTTTGTGCATTTGCTTATTCTGGGCACACTTCACAAACATGGAATCATGTAAAATTTGACGTTTTGTAACATGCATCTATACTTACCATAAGGTTTTCAAGATTCATTGTTTACAATGCATGAGAAATTTTATTCTTTTTGTGACTAAACAGTAATATTCATTATATATACAACATTTATTTATTATAATTTATGGAAATTTTCAGTACCGAAATACAATTCTCAACACTCTCTGGATCATCTGTTATATTATCTTGTGAAATCACGCAACCATGACTGGGTTTGTTCTAGTTTTGTTTAGTTTTATGTTTTTATTTTGTTTTGATAGGGGTTTCTGGGATTATATACATCCAATTTACTGAAGAATCACCTCAGAACTTCTAAATAAATTGTGTTTTTGTGTAATCATTTTGATTAAGCAGATTTTGTTTCCCTCTATGTGGAGATGAATGGTGTACAGACATGAAGTATTTGTCAATTGGAGACAGGTTACAGAACTGTAAAGTTTTCAATCAGTCCATCAAATGTGTAATGTATTCTGCACCGTTTTTACAGCGATCTTCATCGAATTGACTGACTGTTTTGAAAGTATTAGTTTACCATAGTGGATTATTTGGGGTTTTTCCTTTCATTTCTTTTATTCTTTCTTCCTTTCTGTTCTTTACTTCCTTCCTTCCTTTTTTTTTTTTTTTTTTTTTTTTTTAAGACAGGGCTTCTCTCTGTAGTCTTGGCTGTCCTGGAGCTCACGCTATAGACCAGGCTCATCTCAGATAACCAATATTATTCTTTCCCTTCTGTGCCTTCTTTTCCTTGCTGTACTTCAGCAACCCTTCTAGCCATTTATGCTCCCTCTCCTCATTCACATTCATGAGCTCATTTATGTTCTTGTCCAGGGCCATGGTCAGTATTGTGACTGTTTATCTCTGTAAGGTCCCATATACATTATGTAACTTCCTTTATTTGTTGTCCTGGCTGAGTAGCCCCCAAAGCATTGAGAGCACACTCCTAGACAGCTTGAAACTAGTCTTCCTTCCTTCTTTCTGTGTCCTAACTCTCTTCCTCTAAAAGTATTCAGTCTCTCTCTCCCACTCTCTCCCCATCTTTTCCTCTCTTCCCCCTATTTCTCTTTGCTTCTCCCTCATCCCCTCTCGCCATGCATACCTAGAGCTCCCTAATTATTCTATGGTAGCTGTCCAGGGACCTCAGTGTTTTCACCCATCTAGTGCTTTCTGGGATTTCAGGTTCACCCCCACAGGCCTAGATTAAACAAATAATATCAATGTTAGCTGTAGGGAATAATGTCAGGTCCTCAATCTTATATGGGAATCAACATCTAGTCTCTCATATCTAAATGGATGCTTTATTTCTCAATTAACCCTTTTCAGTCCCTCCTACTTCTCTTCATCAGTTTCTGCACCTTTTCTAGCTGTGTTGTAAAGCAAATATCCTCTTTGTTGGGATTTGGGGTATTATGGGTGTATTAGTTTAATATACGTTGCTGTGATAAAAATGGCCTGAGAAAAGCCACTTGAGAGACAAGTGATTTCTTTTCACTTCCAATGGCAGTTTACAGGGAAATTCATGTGGCAGGAACTGAAAGCCCATAGTGACATCTCACCCACAGTCAAGAACAAAAAGAGAAGGAAATATGCTTCCTCACATTCACCTCTTTAATACAGCCCAAGACCCAAGGAATTTTGCTACTGACTTTTAGGCCGATCTTTTCATATCAATTAACTTATCAAGATCATCTACAGGCCAACTTAATCCAGGCAATCCTTCATTGACTTGTTCTTGCTAGGTGAATCTAGATTATGTCAAATTGACAATGAAAAGTAAACCATCACAGGAGGAACATCAACAATGTGATGTGTCTCACATGTTAAAGCTTAAACTGAGGCAAGAGATAGGCATCACAACAGTTTCTTGACCCAACATATTTACCTGGGATCCAATAGTTTGGACAATTTCTCCCAAGAAGTTTTAAGCAGCCCAGGTTTAGAAAATCAGAGCAGGTAGCTAGTCAGATTTTTAAGATTGTGTTAACATGCAAAGATGATGGGCAAACAAACTGAATAAAATCCCAATCAGCAGCAGATGAAACAAAATGCTATCATAAAAGATGCTCAACGAAACTTAGCTGCCCTTCTATACCTATGTAATACTCCTGCCAGACTCTTCTGTTTTCTCCATAGTTGGCTTCATGACAATGAAGCCAATATCTCTAACCTGGTTTCACTGAAGTCATTGATAGCTTCAACTTGTCACTATAGGTAAAAGATGCTCCAAAAGTTACCAAATAATCAATAAGTTTCAGGTCACCCCACCATTATATAGACACTTTCATATTATCCAGGCTTGGAGGCTCATGCTTGTAATACCAGTTCTCAGGAGGATGAGACATGAGGATTGAGGGTTCTAAGCTAGTGCAAGCCATACAGGGAGATACTGTTTCAACAAACAAACTAAAGAGAATGCTTTATTAAATCAAGTGAGGGACTATTATTTCCCTAAATTCTTACTTATTCCTATTTAATGCTGTCTAAAGTTAACTTGTGTACAGTATATACATAGTTTATCTTGTGCCCCCCAATGTAGGAATAATGCCTCATTTCCATTTGCCTCATGTACAAACACTGAAGTAATATGATAATGAGGACTACTCCCTTCTAGACTCTTATTATTGAGCCACCTGTCTCTAGATCTCTGCCAATGGCAAAGACTATCCCAAGCCATGCTATAGTCAAACCAATGATCCCACAATAAGCAGAGATTGCTCATCAGATCACATGTATAGCCCTTGCCAAGTTATGTTCACAAATGTGCTTCATGTCATATGCCAGTACATCATGCTCTCATACATAGGGAATGTGTTATATGTGCCAGACTATGGCAGCAGTTGTACTCCAAATAACAATGTACTTCAAATACAGCAGACAGTATAATCTCTGTATGCTTCAATTTTAAAACAGGTGCTTTGGGGCTGAGCATCACAAATTATGCTCAGAAGAACAGCTACTTACGATATATTAAAAGAGAAATCAAAATTTTTCATTACATTAATTTTATTCATTTACTGTATGAGAGTATGCACACGTGTACATATACATTTATATTTCACAGTGCAGATTTAGAGATCAGAGGACAACTTCTCAGATTCAGTTCTCTCCTTCACCATGCACGTCTGGGGGATTGAACTTAGAACATCAGGCTTGGGAGCAAGTGGATTTGCCCACTGAACCATCCTGTCAGCACCAAAGATGAGTTCATTCTCAAATCACACCAACTCTATGTATGCCTCATGTGTTAGTAGCAATGCTTCACAAGTTCCTCTGTTTGAGTGACTCACCCATAAAGAAAACCTTACCTGTCAAACTACATTCAAACTACATTCAAACTTATTATGCCCAGAATAGATACAGTGTCTCTATTTGTGCAATGATGAATTGTTAATTTTAGAAAAAACTGTGAGCATCTCAGAGGAACTGTTTTTAAAACTCCAAATTATTAATATAGAAGAAGTCCAGGGTAGCATGAGAAATTTTTAAGACTTATGATGAACAAAGAGAGGCATTCAGCTAATTTCCAAGCAGCACATGTATTGACTTGTGTTGTGCACCCTATGCACTTTACAGGCAGCTGTCACTGAGATCACATCTGTTACTTAACTGCCTACAGTGACTGCCCTCCAAATAACCCTAGGTAGATAGCTAAACCTCAAGTTACACACTGGGAGCCCAAATCCCAGATATCAACTATGCAAAGTCTCTCCTCAGGTTATCCCATTTACAGATGCAATGGAAGATGTTTACAACTTTGTTCTGAGTAGGCCCTGCGAGTCTACTTTAACAGAGATGGTTTATGATTGAGGTCATCTCTTCAGAAATTTGTTATGGAGTTGCAAAGAAAGATCAGTTTCCCTGAGCTAAAGCAAACTGTGCTGTTGTAACCTGAGTTGGAGCACATAGACAGCTGGTGGTCTACCAAAGGAAAGGAAAGCACCCTGAACAGAATAAAAGCAGCTGTGGGGTTCCCAAACATCGAGACTATCACATCTGGCACTGGCAGGACTTCCAAGTTATCTGGAAGCTTTCCAAGATGCTGTCTTCTAATTTCATGGTCTCTAGTGGTAAGGCCCTTGGACATGGTTCCTCCAATCTTCAGAACCAACAATTCTCTCTGACACTCAAAATAACCAGGTGGTTGATTACAGCTGGAAAGAACTTAAAGATATACACACAGGCCAAAGTCTCTAGAGATCCTCTTACAAAAAGATTGCTAAAACACCTCCGGTAGAGACATCTGCTTCCACAGACAAGAAAGGTCCTGGAGAACTAGGTTAGAAACAAAAGTTTGCAGTCTCTGGTTGTTGGAATACCTTGGTCGTGGGAAAAATCATTCCATTATCTGAGAAATGTGGGTCAATGAAAAGGCAGTTTAGATAAATTAAACATAAATTTGTGAATGCCTGGGGCTGGAGAGATGGCTCAGAGGTTAAAAGCACTGACTCTCAAGAGGGTCCGAGTTCAATTCCAGGCACCCACATTGTGGCTTACAACCATGTATAACTCTAGTCCCATGTGACCCAACACCTACTATTGGCCTCCATAGGTACCACTCACACATGTAATACAGTTAGTTACATACAGACAGACAGAACAGTCATATATGTAAAAAAAAATACATCTTTTAAGATGTGTGAATGCTCTTGATGTTGGTAGTTGTTTGAAGGGTGGTGAATACATGGAAAACATGAAAAGGCAAACTAAATCATCAAAATGATTACATGGCCCTTTGTATCTCTTTCTGTGTATATGTGTACTCATGTGTGCCTTTCTATATTTGCAAGTGTATGAATTCCTCTATATTCTGAGTCCAGAGGTAAAGTGTCTTTCAGTCTTTAACTTATTTTTGAGACAATGTCTGTCACTGAACCTAACACTTGCCTGTTTAGACAAACTGGCAGGCAAGCCCCAAGAAGTCCCCTGTGCCTATTCCCTAGCACTGATATTCTAAGCGGACACCACCATACCTGTTTTGTACATGAGTTCTACTGCTTCAACTCTGCTCCCCAGGCTTGTCAAGCACTATGCAGAAACCAGTTTGTGCAGTCTAATACTATGTGATAGCCTAGAACTATGGGTTCTCGTTTTCCAGAAGTTCGGTGACTCCAGAGTTCCAACTAACATCCTCTTAAGGAAATGATAGAGAATAAATCAAAAGTGATTTAAGGTGTTATCTATGTCACCCAAGATAAATGTGTTCTCTAATATGTTAGCGCTAGGCACAGGGGACTAGATTCGAATTAACAAAAAGTCGGATTTGAATTTCAGCTTCTCAATCACACTACCCACCACCCAAAAAAGTTTAGAGTTTCAGTCTATCATTTATCTGTCTATCATCTATTTTATCTATCACTTATCACTTTTTCTACCTAGTATTTACCCATTTGTGTATTTTTACTCAAATCCCACATGTCTAAAATAACTTCATGTATGTCAATCTTCTAGAGAATCTATGCTTGCATAGAAGCATCACTGTATGACCAATTTTTGGTGAACAAAGATAGTAGCTGATACTTGTCTCCTCTTGATAGATGAAGAAAATATGTATTGGTGCATAGTCAAGCTTTTCTTTCAATGTAACCATGAATTGATAAAAACATCTACTCCCCCCAAGAAAAGATACTGCTTAAGTAGTGGTTTCTTGGCTTAATTCAACATTTCCAATGTAATCATGTTGAAAAGAAGCAAGTAACTTTTGGGACTCTTCCCATTCCACACTTCATTCCAAAAATTTTTATGACAATAAATAAAGTTGCTCATCATGGCCTAATAGTAGTGTTAGATCCCTTCAAAGTCAAATTTCAGAGGAAAGCCCATGAGGGCTCAGTGCTACCCAGAGAACTACATGTAATTAAATAATGCTGGGAGCAGGAGAAATACTATTCCCCAGGGAAGAGGATACCAATTGGTTATCCAATACCAAGTGCTCAGCCCTGAAAACATAATACAGGCAACATTATACAGACTGAGCAGGTTATATTTTTGCAATTCCTTTTCTCTAGCCAAGTTAAAACCTATTCTTCCTTTATCCTGACTCTTATTCTACAACACTATTCCAATCTGATTCTCTGTGTAATTTTACTCCATCTTAGTTTTATAGTCTTCTGCATATTGACTCATCATGTTTCTATAATCTAACAGTGTCTTTTTTCCTTTTTCTCATTTTTGTCTTTCTCTTTCTTCTCCTCCTCCAATCATAGTGATAAAGATTGAACTCAGGGTCTTGTTATGCTATGTAAATGCTGTATCACTAAGCTTTATTTCTATCACTTGATTTCTTAAGACATGGTTTTAGCATACTGTCCAGAGTGGCCTTGGATTCATTGCATAACCTGGGCTGGCCTCAAACTAGCCATTGGCCTACCTCAGTTACTCTAGTGTTGTGCTTAGGCCTCAGTCACTCAATTGTCTTGCCTTAGATTTGCTTAGAGGACTGTGCCACCATGTCCACCTACATTTTCTTTTTTAGACAGTATTTCATGCATGACTATGGAATCCATCACTATGTAGCTTATGATGATCTTAAACTTTTTATCCTATTGCTTCTATTTGCCAAGTGCTAGGATTGTGGACATGTGCCAACATGCCTGGTTTCATAAGGTGGCGGATGTTGAACCCAGGACTTGATGCATCATAGTCAAACACTTTACCAACTGAGCCAGTAGAAGTTCTCCTGACTGATTGGGGATTGTACCCATTACCTCATGAGTGACAGGAAATTACCACAAGCCATAGTCCCAATGTCAAGTCCACTTTTCTTTTCTTTCTTTTTTATTCAAACTTCTCATTTGTTTGTTTATTTGAGAAGATATGTGTTCTCTGGTACAAATGGAGCGGTCAGAGGACAACTTATGGAAGTTGCTTTTCTCTTTCCAGCCCTTTGAATTTAGGAATCAAACTCAGGCTGCTGTTACCCCATGAACCATTTAGCCAACCCACCATGTTCTTTTAATCTTTCCTTAAAGTCACAATTTTTATAGACCAACAGCAAATAGAAATGAATTAATTAAAATTCTTTGTTCATAATACTTTACTATCACCAGTCCATACATTTATTTTTCTGCCATGTACTTTCTAATAAGCAATCTATTAAATATTAATAAATTCAAACTCAGACATGTACAAGAATATTATTAGCAATATTTACCTGTGCCTTTATGTGTGTGTGTTCAATTATCTTATCTGCTTTATATAAATAGAATCACTTAAGGCAATATTTTTCTCAAACAGTAGAGATTTTATGTAAATTTGAAAGGGATATTCATTTGTCAGGTAAAAATTTTAGTTTACATATTATTTATTTTAAAAAGCATAGTAAGTTAAGACAAATTATATTAATAAATCCTTATAAATCATTTAATATAATAAAATAAATTATTTGAATTTTAAATTACAACTTTTAGAAAATAAGTTCTCCATGGTACAAAAACAGTTGCATTCATTTGTCTTCATTAACCTGAGTATCACATGAAAATTTGAAAGCTCATTTCCTCCAACATCTTCCAGATTATGTGATATTTCATATAGCATCATATTTCCTGACCTGTTATAACATTTTCTTTTCCCTTCCTTCCTCCTTTCACTACTTTCCTCCTTGTTTCCTTTCTTTCTTCCTTCCTTCTAACCTTTCTTATTCTCTCCCTCTCCTCTTCCCTTCTTGTCTTCCTACTTCCTTTCTTTTGCCATCTCTGCTTCTCCCTTTTCTTACTTCCTCCTTTCCTTCCTTTCTTTCTCCCTTTATCTTTGCCATGCTAAAGATAATAACACAAGGCCTCAAAGATACTAGTTGACCCACTTCTCCAGCCCTTATTTCAAAGTATTTTTATTATTTGAAACACTTTTAAATTTTCACACATCATGATCATATTCTAGCCTTCCCCCATATCCTTCTAGATTTTTAATAAATTTTAATTTTGAGATATCACACACTTCACTGGTGAATAATATTGGAAAATTAAATGTATTTAGTCAATTACAGAAATGCCTATAAATGCTTAGGGAAATTACACTAAGTTTTGGGAAACAATGCCAGAGAGTTCCTCACATAATTATCAGCTAAGAGTGTTCCTCAAAATATGCACTACTCAATTTTAATTATCATTTTTACATAATTTTGTTAGTTCAGTTTCATTATTGTCTAATCAAACAGCAATTTAAAATACTATGAGTCATGATGTTAGTCCACTTTGTGTCCAACCTAGAAAAAGGGAATTGATTTTTGACATTTGGTTTTGTATTATAAATGGACTGATAGTAAAATTTTGGTAAATATGATAAATTTTCCTTTCAGTTTTTATTTTTATTAAAGAAGTTGGTATCAATATTAAGAGAAGGTATTTTTGACTGGCAGCAATAATATAATTTCATGAACATATTTATTCCTTTTGTTCAAATACTTTTTTATGTGGATGCTTTCAAGAGAGTTTTGTTCATAAAATCTGATTCTTTTATTATATTTAATATTATATTAATTTAACTTAATATGCATTATATTATTACTGAGAAAATAATTTGTGTGTATAATTTGAAATTATGTATATGAATTATTCAAGAATTCTATATCTTATTTATAATTTTGTAGTTTATTGTCAAAGAATATTTTAGAATTAAAGATTAACACTATCTTTAAGTCATGGAAACTGACTTTTGCTTATAGCTGTATAAAAGAAAAATATGTATTAACTGGGCAAGGCATTTAATTCAAATTGAAGGAAATAATACTTCTATAAATACTATTTTGTTGAGATGAGAACATTTTTCTTGTGGCTAATTATATAAAGTATTACTCTCTGGAGTCAACTTTATAATAAAGATAAGAAAAATTACCAAGGGTAATCCATTTCTGTTATGAATCCTTCCTCTAAGGTGTGCCATCATTATTCAAGGGAGAACATTGCTTTTGGAGGTTGGAGGTTTAACTTAGAGATTGATTGCTTGAGTGATTATCATATTAGGCCCTGGGTTCATTCTCACTGCAAAAACAACCATGGGTACTTATGAAAAAAATATGCAGCTTTGAATTCATAAGCCTGAATTTTGTGTTTATCATTGTAAGGTTAGTGATGTGGGAATGTCTTTATATATGCTGTCAATAAAGAACTTTTGTGGACGTGGCCATCACAGTAGAAAAAGTAGATGGGGAAATCAGAGCATAGGTATGAGGAGGGTGGAATCAGAGGGAGATGCAATCAGCCACTGAAGAAGCAACATGTGACAAAACAGGTAAGTCACAGGCTATGTGGCAGGACAGATTAATGGACATTGGTTTAGTTAAGATCAAGGAGCTAGCTAGCAATGTGCCTAAGCCATAGGCTGAACAGTGTGAAGTTAATATAAGCATCTGAGTCATTTGGGGGGGGGGGCGGAGAGCAGCTGCAGGCAGGTCCAAACCATGGAGCTAGTCAGAACCAGAAACTTCAATGTACATATGGTGTCCCAACACAGGCCGAACACCCACATAAAGCCTAAGAAAGCTTAAAAAGGTTTCTAGAGCACAGAAACAGAGCCAAAAGTGGCTTCCAAGTTGTGTCTCTAAAGTGGGTCATTGTACAGAGATGGTGTGGCATCCAGGCAATGGACAAAATGGCAGCAGACTCAAAGCAGGAAGTGTAAGCTGGAAGGATGATTCCTGAAGTCTCACAGAAGACTTTGTATAAACCACAAGTTGTGTATGGTTGATTTAAGGTTCCTGTTTATATTGACCAAAAAGGGAACAGAATCAAAGACAGCTTTTTAGTAGCAGTATATTCTGAAACTACTCTGCTTGGTAGCAGTGAGTAGATGAAGAGCTTTTTAGTAGCAGCATATTCTGAAACTACTCTGCTTGCTTGCAGTGAGTAGATGTAGCCAAAGCAGAGTCACATAGTCGAGAATCTTTTAAAGCTCTTCTGGTTAGAAAATGATTAAGGATATGTAGTAAAACAGATTCAGATGGAAAACCTCTATAAATGGGCTACAAAGTGTGTAAAAAAGAATGCATAAGCTGGAAAAGAAAAGAAAAAAGGTAGAGAAATTTCTTTTTAAAAGAAATACAGTAATAAAATATAAGCTACATAAAGATGGAAACTACACAGGAGTCTGGCTTATGGTTATTATTGTGTTTTATTTTAATATTTTTTAACTGTTAATGAACTAACTGCAGAAAGACAATTGATTACAAAGGCTGCTAAGCTAAACAAACACATATTTTAAAGGTATCTTCACTTTGAAGTTGTGTCTAAATATACATTGCTTTGGAGGAGAGGTTCTGCTTTTGTTTCCACAGAAGATGAGAACCTGTAAATTGCTTCCAGGCAAATGTTGTTTCATCAACCAAGACCACCTGAAAATTCTCTGATGGGAACAGATGGTCTTATCAGGTTCAAGGCTACAGTCTAAAATGATCCAGCCAAAGGACCCTCAAAATATTTCCAGTGCCCCTCAATCAGCAGGAAGTAGTAATGGAAAGCTATGCCCAAATCCCAAAAATTGCTTATAAATGATTGTTTTCATTATAAACAGTTAATGGTCATAGTCAATCTCTTTCTAAGATGAAAAATGATATAGGATGTATGAATTATTTTTAAAAATTAGATTATTTTTTAAAATTATTGAATTTACTCTAATCCAAAAATATTTTAAATTGGTTTGGATTTTGGTGTATTGATACAAGTTTAAGGTCAATTATGTTATGCTGTATGTATTCTTCTACTCTTGTTTAAGGTATGTTTATGTGGCTCATTTAAAATTGCAATATATAATTAAGAATTACAGATTAATAGTCACCTATGGTAACTAAACTTATAGTCATGTTAGTTAAATTTTTAAGTATAGATATATTTCAATTAGATAGGTAATCTTCAAACACTAAGAACTAAAGAACATGGCATTTAAAATATTTTAACATTTTAGATTTTTCTGGACAGTGAGACAGGTTTGCTCCTGGAAGCACCAATCTACTTTAAGAGAAAAATGGGCATCAAAGAAACTCCATATGGAGATTACATTCTTTGTGGCAATGATTAGTTATCCACTGGAAAAGAAACTGTTCTTGTATTGACTGATTGACAGTATGTTGTTTAAACTGGACATGCAGGTTCCATATGAAAATGACCTCTGAACTTTGGCAGAACAAGCTGAGATGGTTCTTCAGGTCCCTGTTTTTCAGAGTAAACTGTCAGACATTCTTCAGGACTCAAGAAGTGACTGATAAATTATACTAGAATGAGCAGTACAGTCCTTCAAATTTCCTGCTTCACTGAAAAATATGACAGAGACGCTGAGCTTATAGGCTGAAGATGGATACCCATATGCTACAAAGGAACTTTGGGTAACTGTCCAAGCAGCCAGATGTCATCTCTGTCATTTCTAGGTTTTGAAAGTTGCTTGCACTTCCTGTTTACTTGAGTAATATTATATCCTTCTGTAGTCTTTGATGTAGTTGAAGATATGATGGTTATAGGTATAGTTTTTCTTTCATTGTTATTAAAATTATATTAGATATAAAACTTTAGACTCACAAGAATAAGGTAGATGATAGGATATTTTCTTTAATTTTGTTAGATACAAATAGACTAGATTTTATAGTTGTAATTCTTTCTTGATAGCTGTTTTGAATATGTAATTTTGCTATGTTAAAATTCAAACTTTTCTTATTGAATAGAAAGAAAGGGGAAGTGATGTGGGAATGTCTTTCTAAATGCTGTGAATAAAGGACTTTTTGTCCATGGCTGGCACCATAAAAAAAAAGGTGGGGAAATCAGAGCATAGGAAGGAGAAGGAGGGTGGAGTCAGGGGGAGATGCAATCCAGCCACTGAAGAAGCAATGTGTAAAGAAATAGGTGAGTCATGGACTATGTGGCAGGACAAATTAATGGAAATGGGTTGAGTTAAGATGAAGGAGCTAGGTAGCAATGTGCCTAAGCCATAGACCAAAGAGCATGAAGATAAGCATCTGAGTCATTTTGGGGGAGGCCTAAGCAGTGGCAGGTAACTAGGTGCTTGAGACTACAGGGCTGTGGGTCTGGACCACAGGCAGGGGGTCAGAAACTACTTCATTACAAGTGAGAGTTTAAAAACAGATGATAATGCAACCAACAGATGCTCTGGTCATCTGTGCCACCTATTCATGTAGATGTAGGTCATTGATACCTTCTCTATTCACATGAATTGAGATTATAAGAACCTTCATTGTACAGAACATGAAGTAGTTTCTATTTCCACTCACATTTATAACATAGTAGCTCCAAAAACACTCACATCATAGGATCTTGATATCTTCTGCCCAGCCTCAACTAGGACCAAGTACATAAGATAAAAGTTTTTCAACAAAGTCCACCTTTTCTAATATAGATGGTGTTATAGTTTGGATGTAATTGCCCCCCATAAGAACATGAGAAGTGGCACTATTGGGTGATATGGACATGTTGAGTGATGTGGCCTTGTTGAAGGAAGTGTGTCATTGTAGGGGCAGGCTTAGAGGTCTCATTTGCTTCACACTTCACTCAGAGTCATAATCCACTTCCTGTTGCCTTATGATCAAAATGTAGTCATCACCAAGCAAGTGTCTGCACACTTGGCCATGATCCCTGCCATGATGATAAAGGACTGAACCTCTAGAACTGTAAGCCACTCTAATTAAATGTTTTCCTTATAAGAGTTGCAGTAGTCATGGTGTCTCTTCACAGCAATAGAAAACCTAACTAAGGCAGGTGGTATGGTCTCAATTGAAAGCCTCAGAGATCTGTACTATGACTCTTATTAAAATTAACTTAGTTTAGTTTTCTGTGGGTGATACAAACTTTTAACTGAAACAATCTGTCATTTGTTTGGGAAAACATCTTAGTTGGTTCAAGACCATCCTCTGACTGTATCAATGTAGTAAGGCTATGAATATTTATGAGGTTTATCTTTATTTCTCTGACCTTGAATGTATCTTACCTAGGATTCTCATAATATTGACATGTGCTAAGTATGCCCAATGAATAGATGTACACAAGCAGGGCTTCTCAGAGTAGTTCAGCAAGAGTGGGATGAGAACAGAATGGGACAGAAGGAATAACCACAATGTATTATTCATGTGTATGAAATTGTCAAAGAGTCAAAAAATAAACAAAAATGAATGACTTCTCAAGAATTTGGGGCATATTCAAGGTTCTTACAAATTATGTCAAACGGCACAAGCCAACTGAGCATCAAAGTGAGACCATCCATGAGCTGCTATGTATACTGTGCACTTGTCAATTGCTTTCAACCCTTCCTATTCATGTGTATAAAGTTTGGGGCATTCTTCCAAATGCAAGTAGCATGATAAATAAGACACTGTCTTTAAATGGGAGAAAATTGAAGCAATACAACTGTTACTGAATTAAAGCATAGCTTCTTAGATTGTAGGCTCTGGCTCCACATGTGATTATGTAACTGAATGTGGGGATTTCTCTCCCAAACTGATTAACAGTTTGTGAATGTGCAAACATTTAAAAATTAGTTAAAAGTCAAATGCAAAAGGAATCTGAGTTGTCCCTGGCAATTCTTGCTTTTGCTGCATTGTGCAATTGAAGACAGTTTTGGTTCTGAACAATAAGCCTTCATTTTTTGAACTGGATGTGCATGTCATATCATGCAATGTTGATGAATGCCACTTGAATCACCTTGACTCAGATCCAATACGACCATATGACTTGAACTGCAGTGTTTCTTTGAACATGGAATATTTTTGCTTTTATGTAAACATAATGGTTCATTTACTAAAAACAAAGACAATGTTTTCCTACCATTGTTTCTCAGCATGTAGTATCAAAGAGTGAATCTTTGGCATGTGCTGCAATGTTTAATTTTCAAACTTTCCCTTATAGTTAATGCTTTTAAATTTTAAATGTGGTTTTAATTGAAATAGAACTACATCATTTTCCCTTCCTTTCCTACCTCCAGCCACTCCAACTGCCATCCATCAAACCCTAAATGCCCTCCCACTGTCCAGTTAATAGTCTCTTTTTCTGTATTATTTTTATGGATATACAGAAAGATGTTTATGTGTGCACAATATATAGATAAATAACATCTGATGAGTCCATTTTGTTGGCAGTATGTATATGGTTTCAAGTCTGATCATTCTTCATTAAGGAACCCATAAAAGAGTTCATCCATGAGGAAGTCTAATTCTCCTTCTCCCAGCAGTCATCATTAGGTGCTTGTAGTTCTTCTTCTCCCCACTGATACTGTCATTGCTCTGGTCTCATTTGTGCAAAACTTTGTAGGAAAGACTGTTTCACAGGAGACTTCCTGATGTTTTGCCTTTTATAATTTTTATGGGCCCTCGTCCATGGTGTTTCCTGGGCCATATATATTTGTATCTTTTGTGACTCAGCTCCTCACAATCCATTTATCTCAGTACTGTGTCCAGTTGTGGTTTTCTATCATGGTCTCCATTTGTCATAGAGAGATTTCTTTGATAGGGGAGATGGTAGCAACATGTATCTGTGGATATAAGTATAAATTGTAGAATGTAGTAAGGAATTATGCTAGTCTAGCACAGTGATGGTAATAAATTGTCTTCTAGTGTTACTAACCTCACTTCAGAAAGCTAGTTACATTTCTAGCACACTGAAGGCATGACTTCAATCCTGTTGAGTGGGCTTTAAGACCCATTAGACGTGGTTGGTTACCACCAGGATGTAAGTGCCCTTTTGGAATCTTTCTGCTTATCTTGCTATGTTGTTAATTGTTGATTGTAGGTGTTGCAGCTGAATAGGACTGTTTATTTGATTCCCTCCCTTTGCAGCTTGCTTAGTGTTTTTCTAGAATCATGGAAGCAAGATTGCAAAAGGAGACTTTCAGGTTATATCCAGCTCAAAACTAGGTTTCGTTTCTTAAGTTTGTAGTTACCCTTCAGAAATAGTGGCTCACCCTCAACTTCTGAGAGGCAAAGGTGACAATATCAATACTGCATATTGTTTGGGGGGATCACTTGGATACCCTGACCCACTATTTGAAAGGAGAGTTCCCATGCCTGGTCTTGGAGTTTTTGTTAATCTATGGTTCTTGTGAAGAATATTGTTAGCCCAGGTGGCTTAACTTTCATTAAGATAATTTATATATTACATATATTGTCTTAATTATATATAATACTATATATGCATATATTATATATTACACACATGTCTATGTATTTATATATTTTCATTTATTGTGCATAATTTTAGGTAAATATGAAATGATTCCTTGAAAATTTAGCAAACAACCTTGGTATTTTTTTTGTTCTTCCTTTCTGCTTATCCTTCTCTATTGACCTCCCTTCCCATCTCTAGTTCATGATCCCATCCAATTTTTCCATTTTCTGCATCATATCACTGTATCCTTTTATTCCCATATCACACATACCTTTCCATGGTCTCTTTATAATTTCCTAGTTTTTACAATTATTCCTTGTATACTCACATCTGAATATTTGGAGCCAAGAAATACAAATGAGAAAGAACAACATTTGCCTTTCACACTCTGGGATACCCCCATTCAATATAATATTTCTAATTCCACTTATTTATTATAAATTACATGATATCATTTTTAACAGCTGAATAGTATTCCACTGTGTGTGAGTGTGTGTGTGTGTGTGTGTGTGTGTGTGTGTGTGTATACCATATTTTCATTATCCATTCTTCTACTGAAGAACAATTGGGCTGTTTCTATTTCACAGTTATTGTGAATAAGGTGGCAATGAATGTTGCCAAGCAAGTATCTATGGAGTAGGATGTTGAATACTTTGGAAATATTCCAAGGAATGATTAGCATAGCCAGGTCAGATAGTAGATTTATTTTAAACCTTTCTAAGATTCTCTACAATGATTTCCAATATGGTTGCACCAATCTGGATATTCACAGTAGTGACAGAGGATTCCCATTTCCTCACAACCTTGTCAGCATTTTTTGTTAGTTGCTTTGTTGATCTTAGTTATTCTGTGTTGGTGAAATAAAATCTCGAAGTTGTTTTACTTTATATTTTTATAATTGTTGAAGATGATAAACATTTCTTGGGTATTTCTTAGCCATTTTTATTTTTTCTATTTAGAACTTTCTGTCAAAAAAAAAACCTAGACATGTAGACTGACCAGGGGAATAAAATTAGAAGACCCAAACATGTATACTTGTAAATACAGACACCTAATATTTGACAGAGATACACTGGAGAAAAGACATCATCTTCAAAAAACAATGCTGAAAAAAGCTGGATGCCCACATGCAGAATGGAAGTAGACCTGTATCTATCACCTTGCACAAATATTAAATTCAAGTGAATCAAAAACCTTGATTTGAAACCTGAAAGAATAAAATTAATAGGAAAAATCATGGGTAGTACCTTACGAGACATAGATACAGAACAGGTTTTTCTGAACAAGACTCCACTAGCCAAGGAATTAAGGCCAACAACTGACAACTCAGTCCTTGACCTCATAAAACTTAAAAGCTTCTGTATAGCCAGTCAATCTAGTGAAGAAGAAATGTACTAGATGGCAAAGAATTAATATCCAAAATATATCCAGAATATATAAAAACTCAAAAACCAAAGAGTTAAGGGAATAAATGACCCATTAGTTGTTACTTTTGAGTTTTATAAAAAAAAATTGAGTGAATTTTTGCTTTGCATTAAACTTCTATGATTCTCAAATAGCCTTGCTGAAACATATTTCTGCAATTTTTACTTTGTACTTAGGAGACACAACATTCTCAATATTGAAACTATAAAATCAAAATGTTTATCACCTCAAAAAATATTGTAAAATTTTCTATATTCTGCAGTATTAAACAGTTATACTGTTATCTATACCTAAATACCAAGAGTTACATAAAAGTTTCTCAAGCAAAAGATCAAAAACACTGATTACAGCCTATACTGGAAGGGATGTGGAGGAAGGGGAATACTCCACAATTACTGGAGGTAATGTAAACATGTATGGCTGATATGGGATGTCTTTCTGTAAGCATGAGGCTAGGCCAGGCCAGAAACTCAAACAATATACAGCCACTTTGAAAATTAGTATGGCAGTTTCTCAGAAAACCGAGAATCAATCTACCTCGTAATCCAGCAATACTACTCTTGGGCATATACTCAAAGGATGCACATGCATATCACAAGGACATTTACTCAACTATGCTTATAAAAGCATTATTTGTAATAGCCAGAAAGTAGATACAATGGATGCTTCTCAACTAAAGAATGGATTTTAAAATGTTGTACATTTACACAATGGAGTACTACTCAGCAATTAAAAAAATGGTATTCTGAAATTCGCAGGAAAAAAATGGATGAAACTAGAAAAAAAATCATCTTGAATAAGGTGACAGAGATTCAGAAAGACAAACATGGTACGTACTCACTCACAAGTAAATTTTACACATAAAGGAAAAGATAACCAAGCTACAATCTACAACCCTTGAGTAGCTAGTTAACAAAGAGAACCTAAGAGAGAAATCCATGTACCCTCCATGAGAATGGAAAAATAGAGAATCTCCTGAGTAAATTGGGACCATAGTGGAAAAGGTAAGGGGAGGTGGAAAGAGAACATGAGGGAATGAGATGTTTGAGTTGGGGGAGGGATAGAGAGGAAGAACAAGAAAATAGGTACCTTGATAGAGGGAGCCATTTGGGGTTAGAGAGAAACCTGGTGCTAGGGGGAAATACCTAAGAATCCACAAACATGATCCCAACTAAGTCTTTAAGTAAGAGTAGTGAAGGTTCCTAAACTGACCTTCCTCTATAATCAAATGGATGACCACTCTAATTGTCATTATTGAAACTTCATCTAGCAACTGATGTTGTAGTATGTTTCTCGGGTCCCGGGCAACCAGAGATCCGGGACCCACAGCTGCCGCCGGGACTGTTTATCCGCCCACCGCCCGGGTCCTCAGAAACGACTCAGACGCTTCTATTTACTTCATGCTGTTTGGCCTATGGCTCAGGCACATTGCTAGCTAGCTCTTATATCTTAAATCAACCCATTTCTATTAATCTGCGGGCCACGTGGCCCGGCCCGTAGCTCACCCGTGTCTCTTTACATGTCGCTCTTTCGGCGGCTTCAGCTCGGTCTGCCTCTAACTCCGCCCTGCTTCTCCTCCCCAAACTCCTCCCATTTCTTCTATGGTGCCCGCCATGACCCAACACAGCACTTTTATTTAAAGATACAGCACACACAAATGCATTCTCACATCAAACTGATGGAAGCAGATACAGAGATCAACAGATAAGCGCTGGGTTGAGTTCTCAGTCTAGTTGAAGAGAGGGAGGAGAGATTATATGAGCAAAGGGGTCGAGATCATGATGAGGAAACCCACAGAGACAGTGGACCCAAGCTATTGGGGGCCCACTGACTCTGAATTGATAGCTGGGAACCTGCATGAGACTGAACTAAGCCCTCTAAATGTGGGTGGCAGTTGAATGGCATGAACTATTTGTAAAGTTTCTGGCACTGGGACCAGAATTTATTCCTAGTGCATGAATTATCTTCTTGGAGCCCACTCCCTACAGAGGAATACCTTGCTCAGCCTTGATACTGGGGAAGGGGCTTGCTTCTACCTCAACTGGATATGCCAGACTGCACTGAGTCACCCTGGGAGTCCTTACCCATATAATATATATTAGATGATATTTGAGATAGGAAACAGGGTATGGGGATGAGGATGACATACATTCATAACAGTTGCACAAGCTCAATATAGAAAAATTCTAGAGTAGAGGGGAAAATTGGGCATGAGAACCTATTGGCATTTGATAGCTGCTGGGGTAGAGAATAGTCAGTTTTCTTTGATGATGAGTTTCTGATTAGGTGGACCACACTCTGGAGCTGAACACACTGGTATGAATATCTGGGTAAAATAAACTGAACTCTATTGAAAAAGAAGAAATATCAAAGTGTCATGAGTAAGGTGATAAGGGTGCAGAAGGTGGATGTGGGAGAAGGCTGGTAATATAATCAAAATACATCATATGAAATTCTCAAAGAAGAGCCATTGGAATATCAGAAGAGAGACAACCACAGAACCAAGCCAGGAAGGTCAACTCAATGTCAACTTACTTACAAATGGACATTTACCCCTTGGGTGAAGAACTAGGGTTCAGAGCATCCCAAGTGACAAGAGAATGTCATGATTGGTTTACTAACTTGCTACCTATTTTTAAAGTAAGCCCAAGGACAAACAGGAAGAGATCAGGAAGTATCTTATAAACTCCTCTTCCACAAAGATGAACTTTCAAAATCACTGGCCTCAACAGGGCCAGATTCATCACTCATGTGTAGGGAAATTATGTTGTTCCATTGTAAATAATTGTCACCGCCTATGAGTTTAATAAAAAGTACTTATTGGCCAAAGGCAGACAGGAAGTGTGGGTGAGGCTACCAGACTGAGAAGACTCTAGGAACAGGCGGGACAAAGCAGAATGCTAGAGAGAAGCCAGAAGATGCACAGGACAACTATGCTGCTCTGAGAAAAGGTACCAAGCCGCATGGCTGAACAGGATAAGAGTCATGGGTTAGATGAAGGGTAAAGAGTTAGCAAGTTATATGCCTGGGCCTTGGGCTGATCAGCCTAAAAGTATTGTAAGCAACTGTGCGTCTCTTTGGGTCTGTGGGTCTTTGGGCCTAAACCTTGAGGCTAGACCTGAAAGTTCAGGCCAGAAAGCCTCTTACTACACTCATGTCTTCACAATCCTTCTTCATTATAAAGGTGTAACTATTTAATAGGGTTTTTTTGTCCATCAAATCGAAATCTAATCTATCCCACTGACAGACTATGCCTCTCACAATATGCTTGATTAGTTTGCTGTGAATTGTTTGTCAATTTATTTTTAATTGAACTACAGATTCCCTCATAGAATTATAACAGTAAGTTGAAAGTGACCTTTGTACTCTTCTCCATTAACCTCCTAATTAGTAGAAGAATTTCCTCAGCAGCATGTGTTATGGTTTGGATATGAAGTGCCCCTATAGGGTTATGTGTTAAAAGATTGGTTCCTAATACAGCATGTTCATAGGGATTTGAAGAAGTAGATGGACCATGAAACTTCTGACATCATCATTGAATTATCACATTTAATGAATTCATAATTAGTTGGTACTATTGAGAGGTGATGGAAAATTTTCTAGGTGGGATAACGTGGACCTTGAGAGGCCAGCTCACACCATCCATTCCAGAGTAATAAAAGGAATGCTTCAGAGTAGCAAGGATAAGAAACTTTTTATCATAGGGTAATTTAGAATAAACCTCTATCTAACTGACTGGTAAAATAGGGAAACATACATGTCATCTGATGGTAACTTTATTACTTCAACTTTAAAATAGTCTCTGACTTTTTGTCTCCATTGAGATACATATCTCCACACTCTGTATTCTATAGATGCATATCTTTCTTTACATACATACAGTCATACATCTTTATACGCAGTTACAGCTATTTTCACATATACATATCTTTCTTTTGCATATATCTCTCTTCTACATTTCCTTTTATACAGTTTCATTTTTCTTGGCTCTTCACAGTTACAAATCTCTATAGAGCCATAGCTATTCATCTCATTGACAAAACTCTCTCACCACATAACATTTTGCACTGTTCTTCACACTCATACAGCTCTTTCACACAGCATTATCTCTTACACATTCTTTCATACATATATGCTTTTTCTACATTATTCATTCATTCTTAGTTCATTCATTCTCTTACCCATTCATTCTCTCATATATCTCTCATCTTCTCTTTAGTCTTCTTCATCATCTCTTACTCAGCACACATACACTCACATTCTGCATGGCTTCATTCCTACATTGCTGCTTCTTCTTATAGACTCTCATTCATACATACCCATTCTTCCTTGTCTCTTCCCCTTCTACTGTCACTGCTCTCCACTTCCTTAGCAAAACCCTAAACAATTACATGTTATATTTTCAGGGCCCACAAAATCTCATAACATATGAAGTTATACAGTTTTTCTCAGGCTAGTAAGGTCACAAAAACTAGACAGTGTAAAGGCTTGACCTTGCACGTAACTTTTTTTTCCAGAAAGAGAATGACATCAAAATTCAGAACTTAACAATAACAGTAGTAGGTTGAACCTTGAGTAGTCAGGGTATGTGCAGAAAGTCAACTATTGCAATGAAGGTATGTTTCAAAACAGCAGGGTCTTGATTTAACAATAAATAACACCTGAAAATTAGTCTTTATATGCTTTATGCAGGAGAAATTTAGTCTTTTGAATTTGTTCTGAAGTCTAAGATTAGTTGTCTTTGAGACTTAAAATACTGTTACTTTCCTGTGTTAGTAAAGAATATTCTGATAATATCTCTATAATCAGACTTGACTACCCACAACTACAAATGTGGCCAAAGATGTAAAATCCATTACCAATGGACCGTGGAAGGAACCCAACAGTTATTCTTATTAGAGAGGCATAGCAGTGGCACTCAGAAAAGTTACAGACAGAAAACAACTGGTCAACAGTCAGTGACCTCAAGGTCACTTTGAGAGGTGGGGCTCTCCATCAGGGAATTATACATCTGGTAGGTTGACTTATTAAACACTAGTTGTCACCTGCTGTATTCTCCCATGGCTCTTGGTAGTGGGGTCATGTTGAAGGAAGTTGGCCACTTGGATCATGTCCTTTGGAACTTTATCTTGTCCTGAAGCACCTTTGGGGCCCCTTTTTGCTTCATGGTGCTCTAAAATAAGCAGCTGTTTCTGCCACACAATCCAGCCACTATAATATTCTGTTTCACTACAGACACATACCAATGGTCTAAACCATCTGAAACCATGATCCAAAATTAATATTCCCTATGTTGAGTTATTTATCACTGTTAGAGTGATAACCAATAAAATTTCCATATCTTCATGCCTACATATCATTTAGCATGTATTCTAATCTTATTTCTGTTGCTGTGATCAACTACCCTAACAATACATCATCGTGAGAAACTCAAGGCAGGAATGTCAAATGGATAATTATGTAATATCACAGTCAAGAGCAAAGGGAAATTCTTGGCTGATTATGTTCAGCATGATTTATCCATCCTTATACATTTCAGGACCCCTGCCTAGGATATGGTGCTTCCAATGGTGGGTCTTTTTCATCCATTTAACTTAATAAAGATAATCACACACACAACAGAGAAGGGGAGAGGGGAGAGACAGACAAAGACAGAGGGGGGGAGAGAGAGAGAGAGAGATGTCCTAAGGCCAATTCAATGCCCTGTTGAAACTATATTCCCTGGTGATTTTAGGTTATGTTAACTTGACAATTACAAGTAACCTTAACAGTAGGACCTTAGATAGGCCTGTTAGCAGGCCTCTCACTGATTTAAGAAAAAGGTTGATTCTATTATAGTCTGCTTTATTTCTCTAATCTGCTCTTTCTTTTTTCTTGCCACTCATCCTCCATTTCTTTCACTGTGACTCAAAAAAAAAAAATGACTCAAAAACTTGCCCAATTGTGATAGTTTAAACTTCCACCAAACAAGCCTCCTTTTGTTTACTTTTGAAATTTTATTTTAATTACCACATTTCTCTCTTCCACTTCTTCCCTCAAACCATTCCATATATCCCTACCTACTCTCCTTCAAATTAATGTTCTTTTTTCACCAAGTGTTATTGTATGTGTACATGTATTTTTACATACATAAATATTACCAAATATAACCTGTTGAATATATATAATGTTACATATATATATGTATATATATATATATATATATATATATATATATATATATATGTTTTCTGGGATGGTGATTTGGCACTGAACAATTAATTGTTTTGCTCTTTCCTGGGGTAAGCCACTTCTCTGCTCCCAACTTTACTAAGTTGCCTGTAGTTCTTTATATAGGCTTGAGGCCTGGTGAGCTTTTCCCTTTGTAGAGTGGCATGTTTGTAGGTGTCCTCCTTGTTCAGCTCATGTTTTGTAAGTCTTGTTGATGAGACTTTACAGATAGAGCTTCTAATGAAAGTTACTTGAAGATATAGTCTCATAGCAAAGTCCCAGAGCTTTTGGCTCTTGCAATCTTTCTGCCCCCTCTCCTGTCATGTTTCATTAGTCTTAGGAGTGGGAAGATTTTTTAGAGTTGTAGGTCCTAGTCCAAATAGACACATCTACAAAGCAAGCCTACATTTTATTTATATTTCTGTATATTTTTTGTTTATATTTTAGCATATATATATGTAATTTCTTTCAATTATATCAGGTTTATTGCTTTACATACATGGCAAGCAACAATGGGATTATTTATGATTCTTTTCTCATCCTGTAGTCAAATTCTTCATTGAAATACTGGGCACTTATTCCTCTTGTAATTCCTATAATAGGTAATCTTGACTAGTTCATGATAGATGGAAACTGAACATAAAAGAAGTACCTGTACCTCTTAAACACTAATATAATGCACAGAAGTGAATGAGTATTTAACAACCATTATTTTTGTGGTGGTTTAAATGAAATGTTCCCCATAGTCTTTGCATTTGAATACTTTGTTCTCAGTTGGTGGAACTCTTTGGGCAGTTTAGGAGGTGTGGCCTTGTTGGAGGAAGTAGGTCACTGGGAGTGGTCTTTGAGGTTTTAAAGCCTCATGCCATTCCCAGTTCACTTTATTCTTCCTGCCAGTGGCTTAAGATTTGAGCATCCAACATACTACAGTATTTGGCATGCCTACCTACTGCCATAGTTCCCCACCAAAATTGTGATGGAGTCTTATCTCTTTTAATTGTAAGTCCAAATAAAACCTTCCTTCTATTTATTTTTCTTTGGTTGGGGTGTTGATATAAAGTAAATCCCTGAGAAGCCTTGAACTCACAGAGATACTCCTACCTCTCTATGCTGGGATTAAGGTGTGCACCACCACTCCTGGAAAACCCTTTCTTCCATAAATTGCCTTGGTCACAGTGTTTATATCCCAGCAACAGAAAAATAACTAAGGAAATTCCACTTCTTGTTTTATATCAGACTCATTTTATTCAGCTCTCTACCACCTACTTCTTAGTCACACAAAAAGTGATCAGGGAAAGTAAACTTGTTCTCAGCATTATGAGTGGGCCTTGGTTATCCCATTCAATCAAAGTAATAAAAATCATACCAGTAGTCACTAGTTGAAAACTGATAATTAAGCTAGTAAATACATGTCACATACCTAGTAGCCATTAATTATACTATGCTGGGCATGGAAATATGACCTAATAAGATTAAAGAGAAAGTGATTTTAAGTTTATGATTTTAATATATTACTATTATAGGATATGAACAAGGAAGAATAAGTTCTCAGTGGCCTCAGACACACACCTTCCATAAAGTGAACCAGTGCATGCACATATATGGGAACTGAGATAAAAATGCAGAGAAACATAATTGGAGACTTAGTTATACCATATCTGGAGTTCATACTATATTTTAAATTTCTAGACAAGTGTATTTAAAAACACAATTTGTATTGTTTTATTTTTTTCTTGAAGTCAAAGATATATGGCTAGTCATCTAGTACCTCCAAGCACTTCCAGGTAACAGAGAGAGAGGGACAGAGAGAGAGAGAGAGAGAGGGGGAGAGGGGGGAAGGAGGGAGGGAGGGGAGATTGAAAAAAAGAATTTCTGGAACATGGTGAGTCTAGTGTGAATCAAATATAAGGTTAGCAGTGGTCTGTAAGAAAAGCTTATCAATTTTATTGTTGGTTTTGTTTAGAAAATTTAGGCTATAGGGACAATGAAAAGCACTCTAAATTCAGTCAGTACAATTTACTTTGAATTCCATGTACACATTTCAATCCTTTATTGCAACCAGTTGAAACAGACATTTCTTTAAGCTCACCTTCAGGCAGGTCTCTCAGTGCCTATGTGCCATGTATCATTAATTTTAAGACCAAAAATGAAAGACTCTTACAGTAATAACAGGAATCTTAAACAAAGTTAGTCTTTGCAATTAAGATGAAAATTAACATGGCCATAAGCTGGATTTCTCCTGACAAAGTAGTAAATGCTGAGTATTAGAAGATTGTTTTTCCACCCAATCATGGGATAATGGAAGGAAATCTTGTTCAATATTAACACCTAAAGGACATGCCTTTCAAAAATATCCTTAAATTATTAGTAGTAGAAATTAGTAGTAGTAGATATTTTTATGAATAAGTGTGGGTGTTCTCATGACCCAGGATTTGTATACAAGCCAGAAAACAGCTTTAATTCTTTTCTCTACCTTTAGGAGTCAAATTCAGGTCATCAGGTTTTCCAGACAGGTACCTTTACTGCCTGGGCCATCTCACCTACTTTTACAAAAAAAATCCATTCTTTTATCTTGTGTTTATAGTGTCAGCCTCATTCAAATGAGTACAAGGCCAGATTTCAGTTTAGAGGGGTGACTATAGATTTTCTTTCTGAGATGAAAGTGAAAGCAAGAAATTTGTTATCTGGGTTAGCGCTGGATTCTAAAAACCAAATAGATAAGTAAACAAAGTCCTTCTGAGAAAGCAGCAGCCCAACATGGGGCAAACTCATTTTTCCAAACTTCCATTGCTAATTTAGATATATGAGCATTAACTGCAACTCTTTCAACCACAATTTCTATAATGAGTGTATATGCACAGTATTTTGCTCAGGGATTTGCATGCTCAAACAGATGGCTTACTGAATTCTGTTGAAAGAATCCATTTCCATACCCAATAAGGGCAATCAATGCACATTGCTGAGAGATTTGAATAGTATGTAGAGATATAGAAATATTTTGGTGGCTGTGGAAGTGCAAATTATGGCTATGTCTTTTTACTCATATGACAGTTCATTAGTCTGAAATTTTAGTTTAATAAAATAATGACTATTGTAATTATTAATATTTGTGTGACAGGCACTGGGAAATCTCATATACCATATCTTTTAACTTTCATAGCAATCCTATAAAGCAACTGTGATAAAAATCATGAGGAGTTCCAGTGAGAGTCCAGTATCAGTGGTGTAGCAGAAGTCAGAGGCCTTGATACACTTGTGGCAATGAATACTTTCAAGTAAAGATTAATGGACTAAAAAGTAAATTGTATGTTGTACTATGAGGTTTCTGGCCCGGACTTTCAGGCCTAACCTCAAGGTTTTGACCTGCTGACCCACAGTCCCGCAATCCCACAGTCCCACAGTCCCATAGAAACACACAGATGCTTTCAATAGTTTTTAGGCTGATCGACCTAAGGCCCAGGCATATAACTTGCTACCTCTTTACCCTTAAACTAACCCATGTCTCTTATCTTGTTCAGCCATGTGGCTGGGTACCTTCTCTTAGAGCAAAATACTTGTCCTCTGCTTCTTCCAGCTTCTCTCTCGCATTCCACTCTGTGCTTCCTGTTCTCAAGAGTTTTCTTAGTCTGGTAGCCACACGCACACTTCCTGCCTGCATTTGGCCAATCAGTGCTTTTTATTAAACCAGTGGGTGGGATAATTATTTACAATGAAACAACACAATCTACCACAGTATGTTTCATCCAGCCATATTATAGCTCCCACTACAAGATCTCTCTCTCTCTCTCTCTCTCTCTCTCTCTCTCTCTCTCTCTCTCTCTCTCTCTCTAATTTTGTTTCTTTGATTTAGTATCATTTGGATTTTTCTTTTAAATTTACTTTTCTTTTAAGGGGGGAGTTGTCAAGAGTAGAGGGTAAATGTGAGGGGACTGGGAGATAAGTGGAATTAGAATGCATATTCTAATTCTCAAAAAAATCTAAGTTCTCAAAAAATCAATAAAAGCTATTTTTTAAAAATCAGAGAAAGAACAAAATCAAGGAAGAATCACATGGAATTCAAGATGATAAAGGCAAGGCTACTATTCAAGAGGATCTAAAGAATGGAGATCCACAGTAGATCCCTTTGGGCATTAAAACTTACTGGAAATTTTTTTATAGTATTACAATTTTCTTTTAGCTTTTATCTTTATAAACTTCCTTCTATTCATGACACTGTGGGAGATTGTGTTGTTTCATTGTAAATAATTTTCCCACCCAGTGGTTTAATAAAAAGCACTAATTGGCCAAAGGCAGACAGGAAGTGTGGGTGGGGCTGCCAGACTAAGAAAACTCTGAGAACAGGAACCACCGAGCAGAAAGCCAGAGAGAAGCTGGTAGAAGCAGAGGACAACTATGCTGCTCTAAGAAAAGGTACCCAGCCCCATGGCTGAACAGGATAAGTCATGGGTTAGATGAAAGGTAGAGAGCTAGCAAGTGGTATGCCTGAGCCTTAGGCTGATCAGCCTCAAACTATAGTAAGCCTCTGAGTGTCTGTGCAGGTCTGTGGGTCTGCGGGCCAAAACCTTGAGGCTAGGCCCAAAAGTTCAGGCCAGAAACCTACTACTACATGACACAATTTAATTTTCATTAGTGTGTGTGTGTGTGTGTGTGTGTGTGTGTGTGTGTGTGTGTGTGTGTGTGTGTGTGCGTGCACGTGCTCACGCGGGCATGCATGTGTGTGTGGGTGTGACATGGTTTAGGTGTGAAGTCAGTTATATCTTTCAACAATAAAGATCCAGAGAAGCAAACTTGGGTCATCAGCTTTGATGGCAAACTTCTTACTGTCTGAGCTACCTCACTGGCCTTTGGGACCCATTTTTACTTAAGAAACTTTTTTGGCATCTAAGATATTTTAATAACATAGTCTCTTCTATTTTATGAAAATAAGACATATCTGCTCCTGGCATTGCCAATCTACTTCAGAGAAGATGATGGGTATATAAAGTTCCATTTCTTTGTGGCAAAAGTCAGCCACTAGGCAAGTAAGTGCTCCTGCCATGACTGCTGACAGTATGATGTCCAAAATAGACAAGCAGAACACACAAAAAAGAAGCTTGCCAAGACGAAGTAGGAAAGTCTTTAAGAATATCCTGCTTCATAGAAAAGTCTGTCAGATATGCTAGGCCTGTGTGCCAAAGATGGATGCCCTACGATTGCAGAAGAAACTTGGGTGACTGTCTAGTCAGGTGATTCTGTAATCACACATTAGCTGGAACTTACAGCCATCATGTGAATATCTATATAAATTAAGTCTGACAATGCTCCATCACATGTCTCTAGTAAAATGAAACAGTTTTTTGCTTATTGTGATATAAAATATATTGCAGGTATATGTAGTACAAGGTTTCTGGCCCAGACTTTCCGGGCCTAACCTCAAGGTCTAGACCCACAGACCCGCAGTCCCACAGTCCCGCAGTCCCACAGAGACACACAGAAGCTTCCAATAGTTTTTAGCTGATCAGCCTCAGGCCCAGGCATATCACATGCTAGCTCTCTACCCTTATTCTAACCCATGTCTCTTGTTCAGCCATGGGGCTCGGTACCTTTTCTTAAGGCATCATAGTTGTCCTTGGCTTCTTCCGGGCCTCTCTCTGGAATTCCCTCTGGTGTTCTGATCTGGCATTCTGTTCTCAGAGTTTTTAGTCTGGTAGCCCCGTCTACACTTCCTGCCTGCCTTTGGCCAATCAGCTCTTTTTATTAGACCAGTGGGTGGGACAATTATTTATCATGAGACAACACAATACCCCTACAGGTATACCACAATCCTACAGAGCAAGCAGTCACAGAGAGATCAAATCAAACTCTAAAGGATATGCTAAATAAACAGAAAGGAATAACAAAGAGCCCTAAAGATAGACTACATAATGCTTTATTAACTTTGATTTTTCTCAATGCTAATGAGGAAGGAACAACAGCTGCTAAAAGGCATTGGACTATAGAAAAAAACCAGCTAAGCTAAATCAGCCTGTTTACCTCAAAGATGAACTGACCTCAGAATACAAACTAGTATAAGTGTTACATTTGGGAAGGGGTTTTCACTTATGTTTCCAGAAGTGAAGAAAATCTGTGAATAGCATAAAAATTAATAAAGACACAATTTGAACAGGAATAACCTCTTGATAAGAATAAATGATGGCTCATCCACTCATATGACAATTCTCTAAGTTTTAAGGAAAACTCACCAAACAAGGGTTAGAGAAGGGTTCTGTTATTGTCTTTACAGAAAAACAGAAATATCCATCTTCAAGAAGTCAAAAGGCCTTGGATATCTAGACGTCTAAAGCAGAAGGGAAGACTATTCAGAAAAATTTTACAAGCAAAGAGAAATTGGTTCTATTGGTACCGATATATTCTGTAGGGTAAAATCTCACTGCATAATATCTATATCTCTTTACTTTGATGATAAGTTGATGTCCTGACTCAATTATAGATTAAAGCTGACTTTGGAGTTGGAGTGTGGCCCTCTTCTTCTCTAAAGCCAAAAATGCTTGCTAAATAAAAATGCAAAATCTCTGTATCATATCAGAAGAGCCATCTGCTTTGGGACAAAAGAAAAACCAAAATTAAGGGAATATTCTATTGCTATTAATCTTATGATCTCTTGGTTTTATTTTGACTCTTTAAAACTTTTCTTAAGGTATAAACTTTATATCAAAACATATATTAATATATATTTTATTTTTTGTCATGATATCAATGGTCATAAAATCTGTAAGGCCAAAGACATTTTGTCAAGAAGACAAAATGATAGCCTATAAAATGAGAAAAGATTTTCATCAGCCCTGAATCTGATCAAAGGCTGATCTCTAAAATATATGAAGAACTCAAGAAACAAGAGGACCAAACCCAAAATAAGCCAATTAAAAATTAGAGTTCAGAACTGAAAAGGGAATTCTCAACAGAAGAATTATAAATTGCTGAAAGACACTTAAAGAATTGCTCAACATTTTTAGCCATCAGAGAAATGCAACTCTGAGATACCACCCTGCATCTGTCAGAATGGCTAAGATAAAACAAAAAACACAGATGATCGTTTATACTGGAGTGGATATGGAATAGGGGGAACACTCCTCCATTGCTGGTAGAAATGTAAACGTGTACAGCCAAATTGGAAATCAGTATGGCAGTTTCTCAAAAAAAAAAAAAAAAAAAAAAACAAAAAACTGGGAATCAATCTCTCCAATGATCCAGCAATACCACTATTGGTCATATACCCGAAGGATACACATTCTTACCCCCAAGAACATTTGTTCAACTATGTTCATAGCAACATTATTTGTAATAGTCAGAACATGGAACCAACCTAAATATTATTTCTTATAAGTTATCCACCACCTCTGGATTTTACAATGTTTTTGCGCCTTCTCATGAGAAGCTCTCTGATCTTTGGTTGAAGGGTTATGTAATATATGTCCCATTCATGGCTGAACACTGAAGAGTCACTTATTATCTTGACATTGACTAGTTGTGAGATTCTGTATTAATTGCCATATATTAAAGGATGAAGCTTCTCTGATGACAGTTAAGTAGTATACTGATATATGGGTATAACATTAAGACATTAGTGATATTTTTAATGCTATGTCCACTTATCAGAACAATAGTACTAGGTTACTTCTTAGAGCCCATGAACTATCTATCTAACTACATGGGAGGGATAGGGCCCATTAAAGTTCAAAGTTTGTATTCCATCTCATGGAGCAGGCTTATATTACTTATATTTCTATTGCTATGATAATATACCATTTCCAAAGCAACATATAAAAGAAAGAGATTATTTTATGGCTTAGAGTTCATGATGGCAGAGCAAAAGTAGCAGGCATCAGGCAGGTGATGAAGCAACTGGAACCTTGAACCTCAAAACATAAGTAGGATACAAATAACACATTAGGGTTTGTTGAAAATATTTCCATGCTTCAGTGCCTGAACTATGATACCCCTTTTCTGACAAGGTCACACATCATGATACTTTCCAAATAATTCTATCAAGGTGGGACATATATTTAAACATATGCAACTATGGGGCTCATTCAAACCACCACAGGGTCTTATATTAATCAAAAAATTTAAAATATTAATTTTTAATATGTGTATGTGTGCATATATGAAGAACAGCCTAAGACTTTATTACTCCACACCTAGATTTTACTAAGTCTTTGGGATCTAACATATACTCAGAAATTGTTGCCCGTTAATAACAATATTAAAAGAGATGGAAATTTTTATAAACTCATTCTATGATATTAGGATTGTTATGATTTGAAAAGAAAAACAACAAGCCTCCCTCTAGGTCCACAGCTGACTAAGAAGTGAGTGGAACCCTGACCCTCAGGCCAAACAGAGACTGTGTTCTCCTAATCACAGCCCTGGGACACTGCCCACAGAACCCAACAACATCCAGCTCCACCCTAAAGCAGAGAAAGCCTGGAGAGAACCCCTAAGATCAATACCCAGCAAAACTCAGTTCTAGGGACATACTACGGGCCAAATCACATCCAAACCTCAACCTACATCATCACCCACTGACAACTGGACACCCAGAAGCCTCCCTCCCAATCCACAGCTGACTAAAAGGTGGCATTCTGACCCTCAGGCCAAGCAGAGGCTGTGGTCTCCAAACCCTGGCCTGGGAACACTGCCCCCAGAACTCCATCCATACCCAACTCTGCCTTAAACCAAAGAAATCTGGAAGAGCACCCCCCCCCCGCCCCGCCAAAGGCCAATTCTCAGCAAAAGAGCTGGAAGAACATTCCACCAGGCAGACCATGTCCAAACTTCAATCTGTATCATCACCCAACAACAACTGGATACACAGAAGCCTCCCTCCAGGTACACAGATGACTAAGAGATGAGTAAGAGCCAACTTAGATCCAACAAAGACCCTACCAAGAATAACCCCTGTGACAACTGGAGACATACAGCTTCTAGGCCCACAGCCAACTAAGAGCCAGATAAAAGCAGTCGCAGTCACTACAATTACTGGAAACACTCAGGGCCCAAGCTCACAAATGACTAAGAGCCACAAGAGCTGATAAAGAGTGAACAAAGGAAGCAATGGGAAGATGCCAGTGGAAGAATACATATAACAATATAAAGAATAGCAAGACACCATCAGAAGCTGATGGCTATACAACATCAAGATCTGAGCATAACAATGAAGAGGAAACAGAAGCAAATGACATTAAAAACAACTTCATGAAAATAATAAAAGCTTTAAAAAGAGGATATAAAAAGTTCCCTTAAAGAAATAGAAGAAAATACAAACAAAATATAGGAAGAGATGGACAAATCCATAAAAGAAAATAAAGTAAACCAGGAAAAGAAAGCAAACAGGTAAAAGAAATGTTCCAGGAATTAAAAATTAAAATAGAAGCAATAGAAAAGGCACTAACTGAGGCAAAGCTTGAAATAGAAAACCTGAAAAACGAACTGGAACCACAGATGCAAGCATAACCAACAGAATGCAAGAGATGGAAGAGAGAATCTTTGGAGTGGAAGATTCAATAGTGTAAATAGATATATCAGTTAAAGAAAACACTAAAACCAAAAAAGTAAAAACACAAAATGTCCAGGAAATCTGGGACACCATGAAAAGAACAAACCTAAGAAGAATAGGGATAGAAGAAAGAGAAGAATACCAGCTCAAAGGCACAGAAACTATATTCAACAAAATCATAGAAGAAAACATTTCCAATCTAAAGAAGGAAATGCCTATAAAGCTAATAGAAGTTTACATAACACCAAATAGACTAGACCCCCCAAAAATGTCTGCTCCTCACATAATAATCAAGCCACTAAACCTACAGAACAAAGAAAAACACAACAAGCTGCAAAGGAAAAGGGCCAAATTACCTATAAAGACAGAATAACATCTGACTATTCAAGTGAAATAATGAAAGCAAGAAGATCCTGGTTAGATGTTATACAGACACTAAAAGAACACAGCTGCCAACCCAGACTACTATACCTAGCAAAAGTGTCAATCACTATAAGTGGAGTAAACAGGATATTTCATGACAAAACCAGATTTAAACAATACCTATCAACAAATCTGGCCCTATACAGAAAGCTCTAGAGGGAAAACTCCAACCTAATGAAACCGGATACACCTTTGAAACCACAAACAACTGATAATCCCACAAAAGAAAAACCAAAGAAGGAAAATACACACAAGATACCACCAAGAATAACAGGAAATAATAATCATTGGTCATTAATATGCCCTAATATCAAAGGACTCAATTCACCTATAAAAAGACACACTATAACATTATGGATATAAAAACAGAAGCCATTTTTCTGTTGCATACAAGAAACACACCTCAACTTCAAAGACAGACAAGGCTCAGAGTAAAGGGTTGGGAAAAGATTTTCTAATCAAATGGTCATAAGAAACAAGCTGGTGTAGCCATCCTAATATCTAACAAAATAGACATCAAACTAAAATCAATCAAAAGAGATCAAAATGGACATTACTTATTCATATCAGAAAAAATCCACCAAGATGAAGTCTCAATCCTTAATATTTATGCCCCAAACACAAGGGCACTTACATTTGTAAAAGAAACTACTAAAGCTTAAACCTCACATCAAACCCTACACACTAATAGTGAGAGACTTCACTACCCCACTTTCACCATTGGATAGGTCAACCAGACAGAAACTCAACAGAGAAATAAGGGATCTAAACAGATGTTATGACCCAAATGGACTTAGTAGATATATACAGAACCTTCATCCCAAACAAAATGGAATATACATATTTTTAGCACCCTATGGAACTTTCTAAAAAACTGACCGCTTACACGATCACAAAGCAAGTATCAATAGATTTTAAAAAATGAGAATAACTCTTTTTAGCCTATCAGACCTCCATAATCTAAAGTCAGAGTTCGACAACAAAAAACACAGAAAGCCTACAAACTCATGGAAACTTAACATCACTTAATTGAACCACCTTTTTGTTGAGTAAGAAATTAAGAAAGAAATCAAAGACTACCTAGAACTCAATGAAAATGAATCTGCAACATACTCAAACTTATGGGACATAATGAAAGCAGTGTTAAGAGGAAAACTCATAGCACTAGATGCCTACATGAAAAATCTCGAGAAATCTCACACAAGAGACCTAACAACATGGCTGAAGGCTTTATAACAATTACTCCTCACCTAGAAGGAGTAGACTGCAGGAAATAATCAAGCTTAAGGCTGAAATCAATACAATAGAAACAAAGAGAACAATACGATCATATACATAAGTGACCCCAAAAATTCTACCAAGCTACAGCTGATAAACACCTTCAGCAAGGTAGCAGGGTACAAGATTAATCCAAAAAAAATCAATAGCCCTCCTATAAGCTAAGGATAAAAGGGCTGAAAAAGAAATAAGGGAAACATCATCTTTTATAATAGCTTGAAATAGCATTAAATATCTTGGAGTAATTCTAACCAAAGAAGTAGCAGACCTGTTTCACAAAAACTTTAAATCACCGAAGAAAGAAATTGAAGAGGATATCAGAAAATGGAAAGGTCTCCCATGCTCCTTGATAGGTTGGATCAACATAGTAAAAATGATAATTTTACCAAAAGCAAACTTCAGATTCAATGAAATCCTCATTAAAATCCCAACACAATTTTTTATAGACCTTGAAAGAACAATACTCAACTTCATATGGAATAACAGGAAACTGAGGATTGCCAAAACAATCCTGCTCAATAAAAGAACTTCAAAGGAATCACCATTTCTGACTTCAAGTTATACTATAGAGCTACAGTAATAAAACAGCCTGGTACTGGCACAAAAACATACTTGTGGATGAATGGAATTGAAGAATCTGCCATTAACCCACACACCTACGAACACCTGATTTTTGACAAAGAGGTCAAAAATATTCAATGGAAAAAAGATAGTATCTTCAACAAATGGTGTTGGCATAACTGGATGGTAGTATGTAGAAGAATGTAAATAGAACCAAATCTATCACCCTCCACAAAACTCAAATACAAGTGGATCAAAGACCTCAATATAAACCCAGCTATACTGAACTTGATAGAAAAGAAAGTGGGAAATGTCCTCCAATGCATTGGCACAGGTGACCACTTCCTAAATATAACACCAGTAGCACAGACACTAAGAACAACAATCAATAAGTAAGACCTCCTGAAACTAAGAAGCTTCTGTAAGCAAAGAACACACTCAATAAGACAAAACCATAGCCTACAGAATGGGAAAAGTTCTTCACCAACCCTACATCTTACAGAGGACTTGTCTCTAAAATATATAGAGAACTCAAGAAACTAGACCCCAAAAACCTAAATAACCCCATTAAAAATTTGGCTAGGAGCTAAAAAGGAAATTCTCAACAGAAGAATTACAAATGGCTGAAAGATACTTAAAAAATTGATCAACATCTTTAGCCATTAGACAAATGCAAATCAAAACTACTTTGAGATACCACTTACACCTGTCAGAATGGCTAAGTTTAAAACACAGATGATAGTTTATGCTGGAGAGGATGTGGAACAAGGGGAACACTCTTCCACTGTTGATGAGAGTGTAAACTTGTACAGCCACTCTTGAATTCAGTATGGTGGTTCCCCAGAAATCTGGGAATCAATCTCCCCAAGTATTCAACAATACCACTATTGGGTATATGCTCAAAGCATGCACATTCACACCACAAAAGCATTAGCTTAACTATATTCATAGCAGCATTATTGGTAATAGCAAGAAGCTTTAAACAGCCTAAATGCCCCTCAACTGAAGAACAGATTAACAAACTGTGGTACATCTACACAACGGAGTACTATTCAGCAGCAGGAAAAAAAAAAAGATCATAAATTTTTAGGCAAATGGATGGATTTTGAGAATATCCTCCTGAGTGAGGCATCACACAAGCCCAGAAACATAGGCATGAAATGTACCCACTCATAAGTGGACTTTAGACAAATGCAAAGAATGCTCATGCTGCAAACCACAATCCCTGAACAGCTTGGGATCAGAAGAAACTTAAGAGAGGCATCCAGAGATGTCTCTACAAAGAGGTAATAGAGAAGATCACCTTAGCAAATTGGGATCATAATGGCTTGCAACCAAGAAGAGCTGGGAACAAATTTTGAAAGAAGGAGATAGTTGAGTGGGAAGAGCATAGAGGAAGATATAAAGAGATGGGTATCTCGATAGAGGAAGCCAAAGTGGAGATGGAAAGAGACTGTATGCTAGGGAAACCTCAAAGAACATACAGGATGCCCCTGGCCAAGGCTCCAACAAATATTGGAGGGGGTGTCTAAACATGACTTCTCCTATAGTCAAATGATTAGCCACCCTAAGTGTCATCACAGAACCTACATCCAACAAAGAATAGAGGTGGAGGCAGAGATCCATGACTGAGCACAGGGCCAAGCTCCTAGTCCAACTGAAAGCAGGAAAGGAGAGTCTGTATGAGCAAGGGGATCAGGATTATAAGGAAAATTCCCACAATGATGGCGGGCTGGAGCTCTCGGGAGCTCACTGAGTCAAGAATAGCTACTGGAGATCCATCAGGAAAAGGAGCCAGGCCCTCCAAGTGTAGACAGCTGTCTGCGGGCATGAGCGGTATGTGGAGCCTCGAGGGGTGGGATCACACTGTGTTCCTGTGCATGGGCTAGCACTTTGGAGTCCATTCCCTGCAGAGGAACACCTGACACAGTCTTGACTTTGGGATAAGGGAATGGGACTTGTTAGGAGTAAGTGTGTCATGTTGAGCTGACCCACCTTGGGACTTCTTGCCCTTTTGGGGGGAGGGGATGGATGAGGAGGGGCAAGGCTGAAGGCTGACTGGAGGTATTGGGAGAAGGGAAAGGAGGGGAGCAGGAGGATACATAGATAAAAATGACATTTTTACACAAAAAAATAATAAAAGAAAAAAGAAAAAGAAAACATACAAACACCTAGGAACAAGAGACCAATATCTGAGTATAGATGAAAAATCCTCAACTAAACACTAACAAATCAATTCCAAAAGCACATATAATATATATATTTTATATATCATGTGATAAACATACAGAATTTGTCTCATGGATAAAATTTTTGTTCAATAAATGTGGAGTAATGTCATGCATCATACTGGGTCACTGGAGGGAAAAATATATACCATGAATTTATCTCTTCTCAATGAAGAAAAATTTTTGTTAAAATTCATCACTTTATAAAATTTACAAAAATAAATCGGCATAGAGGAATGTACATGCCATGATAAGGATTATACTGGATGTGGGGATATTTTGTACTACAAATAAACATTCAGAGATATCAGAGGGATCTATCCACAGTCAGTCTAGGAAGATCAGACAGTGGTAACTCACACCTTTAATCTCAGAACAAGGAATATCCTGGAAGTGGTGACCTATGCCCTTAATCCAAAATGAGATCGAGGTCATCTTAGTTTACCAAAGGAGTTCCAGGCTCCCAGGCAGGCAGTGGTGGGGCCACGCCTTAACTGAGTAAAGAAAGTATTAAGGCAGGAGTAGAAAGACAGAGAAGGAAGAAGATGCCAGGAGGAGCCAGGCTGAGGAAGCTGGAAGACAGCTGGGTAAGATCTGACTGTGGTGTTTGCTTTCTCTAATATCTCCAATTTTCCCAGAGATCTATCCCTGAGTTTCCTTTATTCACACAACAATGGGAAGCTTATATTGTATGTCGTACTTAAAGGGCAAAAAAAAAAAAAAAAAAAAAAAAACAACAACAACAACAAAAAAAAAAAAACAAAAAAAACCTAATTCACTGTTCCTAGTCCCATATTCAGGAAGAAGATGAGAATGCTCACTTTCACCATTCCTGATCAACATATCATTCAAAGTTTTAGCCAGAACAATAAGGCAAGAGTAATAAAAGACATCCATCCATATAGGAAATATACCATGATTTTATATACAGACAAAAAAAATACCTAAATGTTCTACCAAATGTCAGAACTGATAAATTCAGCACAGGGTGCAGAATTTTAAATCAATGAATTATTCCAGGGAGGTGGTGAGGCATACCTTTAATTACAATACTCAGGAGATAGAGGCAGGTAAATCTCTATGAGTTTGAAGCCAGCCTGGTCTATATAGATCCTGTCTCAAAACACAAACAAAAATATATCAGTCATTGAGTCTGGTGTAGTGGCTCATTTCTGTAATATTAGGACTCAGGAAATGGAAATAGGCAAATTACTGTGAGCTAGAGGCCAAAATTGTAAGTTCAAGTCCATCCTGGGCTACAGAATGACATCATGGCTCAAATAATAAATGAATGAATGAATAAAATATCAGTGTACAAATTCTGCCTTACTTTAGAGATCAATGTTAAAACAGTTGAGCAAGAATTTATTGAAAGCAACTCCATTCACAATAGCTATGGAAAGAGAGTATAGGTCTACTGGAGGATAATGCTTTCAATGATTAAAGCTACAAAATGCTGATGAGAGAAGTTTTAGAAGACAAAAAAAAAGATGAGATGATCTCAAGTCCATCCAGTTGTTAAGCTGTCATTTTGCCCACAAGCAATTTACAGATTCAATGTTATTGATAAGAAAATGCTGTGCTATACCAATGTAGCACTCTCAGAGTTCAAAAGAGATATATCCCAAGGGATCTCTGAAAACCTGGCACTCAAACAATTTAAATGATACTGCATTTCTTTAGACTGATTACAAGAGTGCTGGGAAAGTTCTCTGTGGCTTGGTACAGCACTTGTCTCACCTCAAGGCTAGTGTCACCTTGAAAATCTGGGTTATGTATGTAAATAATTCAAGATATTTGTGGTCTTATTCTGTTTTAAGAAATGGCCAGCATCTTGGCATCACTTCCATAGGAAGATAGAAGGTTCCCTGAAGTTCTCTGTAGCCATAAAGAAGATAAATGTCAGGTTGGTGATGCTCACTTATTGCAACCTCTGCTGTCCCTTTTCTTTAACTGAAAGGTGTCTATTGAGGTCCTCTTTTTAATCCCATAATGTGTTTTGAAGCATAATCTAAAACCTCACAAATGAGTAGGTGGTGGGTTTCCTACTGCTTTATTTTAACAAGTAAAAGACTAATTAATCAAGTTCTAATGGTCTTGTGAGTCATATGAATAAGTACCAGGTTAATTTGCTCTGAATCATTTAGATTTCAAGCCACATTAAAATGTTCTTCTCAAACTCATGGGGAAAGGATTATAATGTGCCACATATCTTGACTATTTCTCTCCTTGTGGCCTACAAACACATTGCTGCCTTCCTCTGATAATCACACATTTATTGCCTTTTAACAAGTTATCATCAGAATATTTACTTTTGTTCCATGTGCTTTCAGTTTCACAATTTCTCCATGTCCTCAGAGATGAAGTTAAATACTGAATAGTCCTTCAGGGTATTCATTTTCTATAACATTTCAGGAATAATGTTACCCTCAAGTGATTCATTTCCTACAGAATAAACCCATTATTCTCAAAATGTACTAACAGAATTCAATTGTTGACTTTTAAGTGAGAGTCTGATTGAGAATATAGTCAACAAAGCAGATGGATGACAGAAAATAGCCATCATCTCATTGCTGTACAAAAAGCCTGCAATCGCTGGAAACAGAGCACTGCTAAGTTTTTCTAATTTTAAGCCAACATATTTCCTGTTTTTCTTCAGAAGTCCATTTCTGGTTTATTTCCTATTACTTACAACTGAAAGAATGTTAACCTATAACCTCCTGACTTCTTCAGCAGTAATGTGTATGCATCTAAAGCCCAAGGTGGACTCATAGACTTCTAACATTCTTGAACCACTACCTCAAAACTATGTGTAAATTCATTCAACAATTCTTTCCATCTTTTTCATCATATAATAAAACTGAGGTTTGGTTTTAATTTTGGCTTCCCAGACTTACTTGTAGAATTTTGACTTTAGAGGGTTACTCTTTGCTAAGATTCTTTGATAGGTCTACTTCCTGTTGTTGAATCATGCGAAAATGCCAGAGAAGCAGGGTCTCTGCTTCTGTATTTTTCTGCACACTATCCCCCATCTCTGTCAACATGTTTTACTACCAACAATTCTTTATACACACTCAATAATAAGTACATAGTAAGAAAGGAAAAAAAACATGAAAGCCAGAAATAAAAGGCACAACAGTTTTTAAGCATTTGGAGTAAAAAGAATTATCAATTCACAATTTCATATTCAGGAAAAATAAAGAAGAAATTATTTTATTGTAGCAAACTATCACTGTTTTCATAGAGGGTTTAACATTTGGCAGTGATTGTTGTTGTAAGCTGTATTCTATTTTCAGGAGCAGAACAGAGACCAAGTCTGGTGTTTTGAACAGCAGTCTAAGAGAGAGAACACCACTACAGTTCTTCCACTACCTAGTTCCTCACAAATATTGGAAATACTTGAACTGAGAGAGGAAAGGTGACCTAAGTAAAATTTCAGCCAGTAATCTAATACCTGATGTGCAAGTTCCAACACAAAAACACAAATTGCATGAAAAAGCAAGGCAACATAATTCTTCTGAACACTGTCAATCCCAGAACAATGACTCTAAGAGTGGCTTAAATAAAATTCCATATTAAGAATTGAAAACTCTTAATAGTTTGTAAATATCTTCAAACAGAAATTAACTAGATTAATTTCAAGAGCATACATAAGAATTCAAACAGTAGGTATACAGAACAAAAAATACATCAGAATCTGAGCATTTTCATTTATATATGAAGGCCTATCTGTATAATAGTTTATTTATTGACCAAAACTTTAAAAGCAAGAAGAAGTAGGAATAATGTATTTCAAGTTCTAGATGACCACAGTTCTATAAAACTTCTATACCCAGCAAATTTATCTGCCACAATTTATGGAGAAAGAAACCCTTTAATTATAAAAGTAGGTTTGAGGGATTTATGACCACAAAGGGTATGAGAAGAAATTCTTTGGGATGAACAGAATGATAAATACATTCAAGATGCTATGGGCAATATGTTAAAACAATAATTAAGCTGATGAGACATGGGCCACGTGGCAGACAGATTAATAAAAAGAGCAAGAGGTGCAACAGGGGTAGTTTAAATCTTAGTTTGCTAAGTCTCCTTTGCTCATTACACTGCTGTCTGCTTTAGCTGGGCATTTGATTGTGTTACTTTTAATAACAACTATAAGACCATGTGTTCTAAAATAATGAGCCTTCTTCAAGAGCAAATCAAAATGTCAAGCAAATGCTTGTTACACAACAATATTCAGTCCTAAAAGACCTAGCCAATCTCTAAGATTATAGATTTACATAAGAGAAAAAAATTGAGAAATGTTAAGGAGCAATTCCTTTAACTCTTTTTGGCTGATATCACTCCTTCCTTATAAACAAAGCCAAGATCTGCCTCCTGCATTCCTGAGATAGTCACTTGCCACAAGCATTCCTGCACGTAGCAATCCCCCACCCCATGACCTATAAGATCTTTGTTCGATTTCAGCTTGGCATTCTCCCACTATCTTCGATGAGGCCCTCCACAAGGACTTAGGCTCCTTCAGAACTCAGCACCCTCAGGTTACCCTGCTTCAATACGTTGATGACCTATTGCTGGCGACTACCACCCAAGAGAACTGTGAGTACAGGACACGGGAACTATTGAGGGAACTAGTCCGATTGGGATACCAGGCCTCAGCTAACCCAGATTCCCAGACACACACACAAGCCGGAAGCAGGTGTGCAAGTTTTTGGGAACTGCTGGGTTTTGTAGACTGTGGATCCTTGGGTTCGCATCCCTTGCTGCCCCGTTATACCCCTTACTGAAGGGGGATGCCACATTCCGGTGGGGAAAGGAGCAACAGAGGGCCTATGATTCCATCAAAGAAGCACTATTGTCAGCCCCCAGCTTCAATAATCCCTAATGTGAACAAGCCTTTCACCCTCTATATTGACGAGAAAAAGGGGGTGTACAAGGGGGTTCTGATGCAGACCCTGGGTCCATGGAAAAGACTGGTGGCATATTTGTCTAAAAGACTGGACTCACTTGCTAGTGGATGGCCACGCTGTCTGAAAGCGATAGAGGCTGCAGCTATTTTGGCCAAAGATGCTGATAAGTTCACCCTGGGACAGAAGCTGACTATCATGGCCCCACACATGCTGGAAAGTGTGATCCGCCAGCCTCTGGATCGGTGGCTGTCTAATGCTAGGATCACTCACTACCAGAGCGTTCTCTTGGACAAAGACAGAGTGACTTTTGGGCCCCCTGTCTCCTTGAACCCTGTAACCTTGCTCCCAGATGAGGGTGCAGAACCAGTACTACACACCTGTCAAGAGATCCTAGTGGAAGAAACGGGAACTCGCCAGGACCAGCCGCTGCTCAACTCAGAGGTAATCTGGTACATCGATGGGAGCAGCTTCCTCCAGGAGGGAAAGAGACCATCGGGGGTGGCAGTAGTAGATAGAACGAAGGTTATCTGGTCCTTGGGGCTGCCAGAAGGGACATCTGCCTAAAAGGCTGAACTCATAGCCCTAACTAGGGCCCTGACACTAGCAGAAGGCAAATGGGCAACAATCTATACAGATGCCTTTGCTATGGCCCATGTCGACGGTGCCATCTATCAGCAAAGAGGCCTACTAACCTCAGCAGGCAGAGAAATTAAGCACAAGAAAGAAATTCTTGACCTACTGGCAGCAGTAATGCTTCCCAAAGAACTGGCTATTGTTCACTGTGCAGGGCATCAGAGGGGACTGGACCCTGTAGCAATGGGCAACAGGCAAGCAGATGAAGAAGCCCATACAGCAGCTATAAGAGACACCCCAGTAGAAACCTTCCTAGTGACTTCAGTAGACTTGCCTCCAGAGAAGGACCCACAGGGAAAAGAAGTTGAAGCCCTCACCTATTTAAAGCAAGTACATCAATTCACACATCTTGGGTCAAAGAAACTCCAGCAACTCCTAGGAGACCAACAAGAGACTTACCCCCTCTGCCCCACTGAGAGGAAGGAACTGGCTGACAGGGTAACAAGGAACTGTCAAGCATGTCAGAAAGTGAATGCCTACCCATCCTCCACTCCTGAGGGGAAGAGACTGAGGGGCACTCGACCTGAGCAGTTTTGGGAAATTGTCTTCACTGAGGTAAAACCTGCCAGGTATGGGTTTAAATAATAGTTGGTTTTTGTAGACACATTTTCAGGGCGGGTAGAAGCCTTCCCCACAAAGCGAGAGACTGCCTCAACGGTCATAAAAAAAAAAAAAAAAAAACTCCTAGAAGATATCTTCCTCCAGTTTGGACTGCCGAAGGTAATAGGATCACATAATGGACTGGCGTTTGTGGCCCAGGTGAGCAAAAAAATGGCACAGGTACTGGGGATTGATTGGAGATTGCATTGTGCATATAGACCCCAGAGCTCAGGACAGGTAGAAAAGATGAATAGAACAATCAAGGAGACCCTAACTAAATTGACCTTAGAGACTGGCTTAAAGGACTGATTGGATGGTGCTCCTACCCTATGCCCTCTTTAGGGCCAGAAAAACCCCTTCTTCTTCTATGTGTAACTTAACACCATTTGAGGTTTTGTATGGAACTCAGCCCCCAGTGAGACCTCTCCCCTATTTCAGAAGCTAGCAGGTGGCCTAATAATTCTTTCCACACTCCCTTACTTGATAGGCTCCCTGGGCGCTAGAACACACCCAGCGGCTCCTGTAGTGGCAGCTGTCTGACCTCTATTGACCTGAGGGTAGAGAGGTTCTGCACCACCACCAAGTGCAGACCCTCGAGCCCCACTGGAAGGGACCCTACCAGGTGCTTCTAACCACCCCCACCGCTGTCAAGGTCAATGGCATCACATCCTGGATCCACGCATCCCACCTCAAACCGGCACCTGCACCCCCGGAGCTCCAGTGGAAGCTGGAAAAAACTGATAACCCTCTTAAGCTACGGGTTTGGCGTGTGGGTGAGTTTCCTTACATCGGGAGAAGCAAAGAAGATCAATCCTCACTTGCCACTTGACCGTACCTGAACAATCTCTAATCCAGAAAAGGGGACCACCCTCATCCTGGCCTCTCAGACTGGACCTAAAATACCCTGGTTTCCCAACTTAACCTTTGATTTGTGCAAACTAGCTGAAGGAACACAGATTGACTGCTCGAGAGGCCTCTATAAGTACTACTTCCGGAGCCATGGCCTGTATACATGCCCAGGAGGAAAGCAGCCCCATAAGTGTAGGGGGCCTGAAAGCCATTACTGTGCTGAGTGGGGATGTGAAACTTCCTATACAGGGAATTTAGACACTGGGAACCGGTGGACAGCTACAGGATCCCCGGATTTGATTAAGCTTACCAAAACACAGAAAAACCTCCTAGGTAAATTAAACTTTACAGATCTAGGAAAACAGGCCACCGGATGGGAGGTGGGTAAAAGCTGGGGCTTAAAGGGGGCCTTTCTAGTGGTGTTGGTATGCTGTTCATTTTAAAGCTACAGGAGCAGTTTGCAAAATCCATTGCAATAGGGCCAAACCCCACCCTCAAACCAAACAATCCTCAACCCTCTGTTAAGACACAGTCCCCTACTCAGGTTTCTGGCACAGATAATGTGTATAACCTTGTCTTAGGAGCATATGCATCTCTTAACTATACCCAGAGTGCTCTCACCCAGTCTTTCTGGCTCTGCCTGGTAGCTTCCCCATACTATGAGGGGATAGGATAGCGGTCAACAAGACTTATACAGTGACTGCAAGATCCTCCTGCAACTGAGAAGGGAGTCATAGACTAACTCTCCCCAAGGTTTCTGGGCAGGGAACGTGCCTGGGAAGTCCACCCAAGTCAGCCAGATGCCTATGTGCACAAGTTATTTCTGTATATTCCACAGGAAATGGTCAGTACCTGGTTCCACCTCAGGAGATCTGGTGAGCATGCAATACAGGACTCAACCCTTGCATGTCCACCCAGGTGTTCAATAATTCAGTCCATTTTTGTGTTATGGTAAAATTGTTTCCCCATGTGGTATATCATCGAGATGAAGAATTCAAGAACAGGATGATAAGCAGAACTAGATTTCAGAGAGAACCTATATCATTGACAATAGCTGTACTTATGGGAATAGGGGTCGCAGCTGGAGTAGGGACTGGAACTGTGGCATTAATACAGGGACCCCAACAGATAGCTCTATTGCAGACTGCCATAGACCAAGACTTAAAAGCCCTAGAATCTTCTGTAATAGCTCTACAAGATTCTTTAACTTCCTTGTCAGAAGTAGTACTGCAGAACAAGCAGGGGCTAGACCTATTATTCATGAAGGAAGGAGGGTTATACACTGCCTTAAGAGAGGAATGCTGTTTTTATGCAGAAAATTCCAGCATGAAAGAATCTATGAACAAGCTTAGAGAACGCCTCAGAGAGAGAAAGAGAGAGAGAGAGTGAAGCACAACAGGGATGATTTGAATCTTGATTTGCTAAGTCCCCCTGGCTTACCACGCTGTTATCTGGCCTAGCTGGGCCATTGATTGTGTTGACCCTGGTAATAACAATTGGGCCCTGCATATTAATTAGAACTATCAACTTCCTGCAAGGGCAGATCGGGGGTGTTAAACTGATGCTAGCCAGGCAGCAATATGCAGCATCAAGAGGGCATAAGGGTCTCTAAGATTAGAGACTGAGCTAGAGAGAAGGGGAGGATTGTGAAGTGAGAGGAGGGACTTCCCAGGGACTTCCCAGGTGGTGCCCTCATCACATGACAAAGATCTGAGAGCATTGCTTGTGGTACGAGGTTTCTGGTCCAGACTATCGAGCCTATCCTCAAGGTTTAGGCCCACAGACCCGTGATGTGGGAATGCATTTATGTATGCTGTGAATCTCAATCTTTAAATAAAGGAGCTGTTTTGGGCCATAACAGGCACCATAGAAGAAGTAGGAGGAGAAATCAGAGCATAGGTAGGAGAAGCAGAGCGGAGTCAGAGACAGACTGAGCTGAAGCCCAAAGCAGCAACATGTAAGGAACACAGGTGAGCCATGGGCCATGTGACAGACAGATTAATAGAAATGGGTTGATTTAAGATGTAAGAGCTAGCTAGCAATGTGCCTGAGCCATAGGCCAAACAGCATAAAGTTAATATAAGTGCCTGAGTCATTTCTGGGGACCTGAGTGGCAGGCAGCTAAGAGGTCTGGCACGGCCGGGTCTGGGTCTCTGGCTGCCCTGTAACTAGAAACCCTCACTACTACAGACCCGCAGACCCACAGAGACACACAGATGCTTACTATAGTTTTAGGCTGATGGGCCTAAGGCCCAGGCATATCACTTGCTAGCTCTCTACTCTTCATCTAACCCATCACTCCTATCCTGTTCAGCCATGTGGCTCAGTACCTTTTCTTAGAGCAGCATAGTTGTCCTCTGCTTCTTCTGGCTTCTCTCTGGTGTTCTGCTCTGTTCTTCCAGGTCCCAGAGTTCTCCTCATCTGGTAGCCCTGCCCACACTTCCTGCCTGCCTTTGGCCAATCAGCGCTTTTTATTAAACGAGTGGGTGGGATAATTATTTACAATGAAACAACACCATCTCCTACAATTGCTTGTTTGTTGTGATAAGATCTAAACTTCTTGTTTTGGGTGAGATCTGAGAACATTGCTTGTTTGTTGTGAACTTCTTGCTTTGGGGAAGATCTAAGAGCATTTTATCTAAACTTGGTATCTGTTTGATCCAGAAAGGCTTTGTCTTCCAGATTATGTGGTTACCATGGTTATCCATACACCTATAGGCAGCCTATCCAGACCCCCTACCTCCTGCCCTATAAAAACTTCGCTCATTTGTAAATCGGGACCCATTGTTCCTAGTACAATGGGACCCATTAGTGGAATAAAGTTTTCTTTTCTTCTTAAGACTGAGCTAAGACTCTGCCTTGGTTTTTCTTGCTCATTTGCTCCAACCTTAACACCACCAAACATCAAGCATCACAAAATCAACAAAACGACAGACCATATACATTTTCAAAAAATAACTCTATATATTAATGGTCTCAATTCTTTCAGGTAATAATAATTATATTATTATTATATTATTATATTATAATTAACTAATAATTTCAGATACAATCTTTGTAGAAAGGATGGGAAATGGTCTTCTAGAAAATTTAATTAAAAAACAAGCAGGTGTCAGTACTGTCCTTTCTGATAAAACAGACCTCAAGGCCAGACAAATCAAGAGAGAGAAAGAAGCTCATTTTAATATGATTAACAGAACACTCTATCAAGAAAACTATACAGTGGAACTGGTGGATGCCTCAGTTGTTAAATTGCTTGTCATGAAAAGAGGAAAACCTGAGTTTTGATCCCCAGAACCCACCTAAAAAGCCAGGCATTACAGTATATGATAGTAACCCATCACTGGGAAGCAGATACAGACAGATCTGAACTACCTGAAACTGTAAGCTCCATGTTCAGTGAGGAGATCCTTGTCTCATAAAAAATAATGTGATACAGTGATTGAGAAAGATATCCTGAAATAAATAGGACATGTGCATCAGCAACAGCCAAGGATCAGAGTATCACTGAAGAAAGGGCCAAAACAATGTAAGAGCAAAAAGGTTAGGAATGACCTCTGGTGACCTGGACAAGTTCAAGCCAACAAAATCAATCAACAGGCAGCACTAATTGGATCCAGTGAGTTACAAAACAAATGAAAAGAACATGAAGCTGGGAGGGAAAATGTACTAGGAGTGCCTAGAGAGAGCTGGAAGGTCTTCGGGGATGGAAAAGACCAAGATACCTTGTTTAGAGTATGACATTGTTACAATATAAATAAACATCACTCCAGTTAAAAAGATCAGTGGGGATATTAATAAAAGAGAATAAAGAGTACAAAGAATGAATGAAATGAAAAGTTAGTTCTGAAAAAATAACAAAGTTTTATAATGTATTTGTTTATTTTCAAACGAGGTTTTGTCATATATTCTTGGATGGCCCAGGAATTCTCTACGTAGACTAAGCTGGTTTCAAACTCATAGAGATGCCCTTTTGGCTCAGGACAGAGAGAGACACTTGGAGGACTCTTAGAGATAGGCCTGAGGATTTGGCTGGGTGAGAAGTGACTGTCGTTTGTTTCTCTATTTCTCTGATATTTTAGCTTTTCCCTAATATCTGGCTCTAGATGTTCATTCTGTATCAACTGGAGTTTTTGCAATACACCAATTAAGAAATTCTTTAAAAATTAACAAGTTTTCAGATGAATATGCTGGAAATCATCCAATTTTTTATCCAACGAAAAGAGACAAATACAATATTTATTTTTATTTCAATCTTTTATTATCTCTCTCTCTCTCTCTCTCTCTCTCTCTCTCTCTCTCTCTCTCTCTCTCTCTCTCTCTCTCTCTCTCTCTCTCTCTCTCTCTCTCTCTCTCTCTCTCTCTCTCCTGTGTGTGTTTGCCCACATAGGTCAGAAGAGGAGATTCCCTGTAGCCAGAGTTAGAGGCAGTTGTGAGTCACCTGAAATGGGTACTGAGACCCAAGCTTGGGTCCTCTGTAAGATCAACAAATGATCTAAACTGATGAGTCATATATGATAGTACCATAACTATATACTATAAAAAAACATGTATAACCAATAATGTGATTCAAATGGCAACAAAAACATCTCCCAAGAAAATGTCCAGACCAAGATGGATTCTCTCCCTAAATTACCCAAACTTTAAAGTTCTAAAACTAATCATTTTCAAACTAGTCCATAAAATATAAAAGGAAAGAACATTTTCAAACTCCTTGTTATGAATCCAGTGACTGGTTTGTACCCAAAGCATAAACAAATAGAACAAAATCTAAGAATTCCTGACCCAGTCTCCCTCACAAACACAAACAGAAAAATTTTCAATAAAATAATTTAAAATCTAAGTTTATGAACATACCAAGAAGATCAGTAATTATGATCAAATTAAATTCATCTGCTAATGCAGAATTGGTTAGTTATATGTAATCACTAAGTATAATGTATCATGGAATATTTGGTCACACTATGAACCCAAGTTTGCCTTTTTATTAATTAAATAAAGTCAACTTCAGTCACAGAAAGTAATAACAGAGAGTTACAGGGTATGTTTAAGATTATAGAGAGATGCCCAGGAAGTAATAGGGAGGGACTTAGTATAGAGTAGGTCTTTGTTTTGGTGGAATGGAAGGAATTGGAGACCTCTGCAAAGAGAGAAGTTTAGCTAGTTACTACTCATCCTCTCTGAGCTTGCAGGTTTTTACCCCAGCCTTTGAGTCCCAAGTCTTAATGATAAATAGAACAATAGAGATTTAATTAAAAGCTATATTTGGAAGCAGTGACATAGTCAATGTCTGAAGAAAGAGAATTCTTGTCAGACCATAGTCTGAGTGGCCCAGGCACTGCCATAGAAGCAGGATAGTAACCATAGAGCCAAATTTGCTGGCTAAAGCAATAGCAGATTAAAGCTCAGCCTCTGTGCTGACAGAAAAACAGCAGTAATGTATCATATGGACTCAAGGACAGAAATTACATTATTAACAAAAATAATTATTATCTCAATAAATTCAGAAATCCCCATTGTCAAAATCCAACATTGCTTCATGATAAAAACATGTTCTGAGTACTAGAAATATAGGTAATATATCTCAATGTACTAAAGGTTAACTATGATAGACCATAGCCAAAAATGATGCTAGAGCAATTTATAGAAAACAGTTTATTTTGACTTATGGTTCTAGAGCAGTGGTTCTCAACCTGTAGGATGAGAACCCCTCTGTGGGTCAACCCTTTCACTGGATTTTCCTATCAGATATCTTGAATATCAGATATTTACAGGATGATACTTATCAGTAACAAAATTATAGTTATGAAGTAGCGACAAAATAACTTTATGGTTGGAAGTCATCACAACATGAGGAACTATATTAAAAGATCACAGCAACAGGAAAGTTCAGAACCATGTTCTTGAGGGGTAGGGTCTAGGGAAGAGGCATCAGGCAGACATGGCAGGATTTCATAAGCTAACAGTTTTAACTGGAAGCATAATTGGGGAGAGAGGGAGAGAGGAAAGGAGAGAGGGGGAGGGAAAGCAAGAGAGAGAGAGAGAGAGAGAGAGAGAGAGAGAGAGAGAGAGAGAGAGAGATGCATCGAGGCCCTATTTCAATAAATAAACAGAAAGCATACAACCAGTTCTGTTGCCAACCCCAGCAGCCTATCAGCAGGTGAGAGACTTATGAGCAGGCCTCACTGCCACTACTACCCACTGAACTCAGTTCCCACAAGACCCAATACACCATTCAACCCACCTACTCAGCATCCTCTTTGTGGTCAGCCCTCTCCTGCAATATAAGCAGATTCTATAGGCACAAAAGACACCCACACTAGTTGGAAGAGTTGGTCAGTGACTGGTCTCCTAGGTGAACTGCCAAAACCTTAAGACCCTAAGCTCTAGAGCATGTCCTTAGCTTCTCCACCTCCCATCTCAGCCCCAGCAAGGCAGCAGTGCAGTCCCCAGCAGCCAACCAACAGGTGGGAGACCTGATGACAGGCTGTACAACCACCATTGCCAACTGGTCTCTGTTCATACAAGACCTACTCCACTACCCAATCACACCTACCCTAGCATTCTCTCCTGGGACTACCCTCCCTGCAACATTAACAGACCCTAAGGCACATGCACCACTCACATCAATTGGAAGAACAACAAGCCTTATAGACACAAGTACCACCTATACCAAATAGAAGCACAGATGGTAAACACTAGTGTAAGAATACATTTAGACTGACAGCAATGGAACCTGCATGGGACTGGACAAGGCCCTCTATACAAAGGAGACAGTTATGTAGCTTGGTTGATTTAAGAGGCTCCTGGCAGTGGGAACAGGATCTATGCCTGGTGTATGAGCTGACTTTTTAGAGCCCATTCCCTATGGTTGGATGCCTTACTCAGCCTTGATGCAGGAGGGGGAGCTTAGATCTACTTCAACAAATTGTACCGGACTTTGTTGACTCCCGATGGGAAGCCTTACCTTTTGGGAGAGAGAAATGGGGGTTATGTCAGGGGGTAGCTGCAGGAGGAAACAGGAGGAGGGATGGGGGAGTCTCTGGTTGGTATATAAAATGAATTTTTAAAAAGCTTATATAAAAGCTAATACAGACAGACCCCCAGTCACAGCAGACTAAGAGTTGAGGGACACAACACCCATCACAGCCCTTGGAACCCCATCCCCACTCAGTTCTGCTCTAAATCCAAGCCAGCAGGGAAAATCCCTGTAGGCCAGAAGCTCCAGTAAAGCCCAGTTAGATGGACACCCTCAGCTCTAAATCCCCGCCCCATTACCCCAATCCATGCCAACAGCAAGTGACCTCAGCAACAACCAGCCACATACCCAAGACCCACATCAGACTAAAAGATTTAGAGATCCAAGAATTAAGAGACTAAGAGAGTTCCTCAATTCCTATTGAATCAAGAAAAGCTACCTGAAACCCTCAGTTGCTTAGCACCTACTGGATCAAAAGCAGCCACTGAGACCCACAGTGTGTCAACACCTACAGGATTAAGAGGTCACTGTGACACAGAACACACTACCTCCAAGTGGACCAAGAACACAGATTAGACCAAGAGGAGGGCTTGTTAAGACACAGACACACCCAGAACATATTGCACCAAAATCAGCTCCCTGAGATTTAGACAAATTCTGCAGTAAATTAAGGAAGCAATGGGCAGACGCCAGTGCAAGAATACATATAATAACATAAAGAACAACATGGCACCACCAGAACCTGGTGGTTCTACAAAATCAAGACAGAATGGAGAAGAAACAGAAGGAAATGGCCTTAATGACAACTTTATAAAGATAATAGAAGCCTTAAAAGAGAGTATTTTAAAATTTCCCTTAAAGAAATAGAAGAAAATACATACAAAAAATTGGAAGAAATCAATAAATCCCTGAAAGAAAATAAAGATATCAAAAAGCAATCAAACAGGTAAATGAAACATTTCAAATTTTAAAAATTGAAGTAGAAGCAATAAAGAAGACACAAATCGATGCAATGCTGGAAATAGAAAATCTGAAGAAATGAACTGGAACTACAGATGCAAACATAACTAACAGAATGCAAGAGATGAAAGGGAGAATCTTTGGAGTGAAATATTCAGTAGTAGAAATAAATATGCCAGTCAAAGAAAACACTAAACCAAAAAAGTCGTAACACAAAACATCCAGAAAATATGAGACTCCATGAAAAGACCAAATCTGAGAATAATGGAATTGAATGAGAAGAATATCAACTCAAAGGAAGAGAAAATATATTCAAGAAAATCATAGAAGAAAACTTTCCCAACCTAAAGAAGGAAATGTCTATAAAGATACAAGAAGCTTACAGAACACCAAATAGAATACACCCCCCAAAACTCTGCTTACCACGTAACAATCAAGCCACTTAACCTACAGAATAAAGAAAGAATACTAAAAGCTGAGAAGGAAAAAGGTCAAAATACTTATAAAGGCAGACCCATCAGAATAACACCAGATTATTCGATGGAAACAATGAAAGCCAGAAGGTCCTACTCAGATATTATACAGACACTAAAAGATCATAGTTGCCATCCCAGACTACTATATCCAACAAAACAATCAATAACCATAGATAAACAAAATATTCCACAACAAAACCAGATTTAAATAATATCTATCCACAAATCCAGCCCTACAGGAAGCATTAGAAAAATATTTCCAACTTAAATAGATACACCCATGAAACTAGAGGCAATAGATATTCCCACAGAAGAAAAACTCAAAGAAAGGGAACAAACACACATTATTACCAAAAATAATAGAAAATAACAATCACTAATCACTAATATCCCTTAATATCAGTGGACTCAATTCATCTATAAAAAGACAGACCCTAACACGATGGATACAAAAACAAAAGTCATACTTCTGCTGCATATAAGTGACACATCTCAAATCCAAACACAGACACAGGCTCAGACTAAAGGGTTGGGAAAAGACTTTCCAATCAAATGGACATAAGAAAAACCTGGTGTAGACATCCTAGTATCTAACAAAATAGACTTCAAACTAAAATCAATCAACAGAGACCAGGATGGACATTACATATTCATCTCTGGAAAAATCCACCAAGATGAAGTCTCAATCCTTAATATGTATGCCCCAAACACAAGGGCACCAACATATGTTTGCAAAAGAAAACACTACTAAAGCTTAAACCTCACACCAAATCCCACACACTAATAGTGAGAGACTTCAGTACCCCATTTTCACCCTTGGATAGGTCAACCAGACAAATTCAACTGAAAAATAAGGGATCTAACAGATGTTATGACATAGGTGGACTTAATAGATATATACACAATTTTTCACCCAAACACAAAGAAATATACCTTTTTCTCAGTACCCCATGGAATTTTCTCTAAAATTGAGCACATACTCGATCATAAAGAAAATTTTAAAAAATGGGAATAATTTCTTGTATCATATCAGATCACCATGGACTAAAGTTAGAGTTCAACAGCATCAAGAATCACAGAAAGCCTACAAACTCATGGAAACTGAATATCTCTCAATTCAACCACCTCTGGGTCAAGGAAGAAATTAAAAAAGAAATCAAAGACTTCCTAGAATTCAATGAAAATTAATTCACAACATATCCAAACTTATGGGACACAATGAAAGCATTGTTAAGAGGAAAACTCATAGCACTATATGCCTATATGAAAAACCTAGAGAAATCTCACACAAGACACCTAAGAGCATAATTGAAGGCTTTAGAACAATTAGAAGCAAACTCACCTATAGACAGAGCAGACGGCAGGAAATCAAACATAGAGCTGGAATCAATATAATAGAAACAAAGAGAATAATACAAAGAATCAATGAATCAAATAGTTGGTTCTTTGAGAAAGTTAACAAGATAGATAAACCAAGAACTAACCAAGAAGCAGAGAGAGAATATCAAAATTAACAGAATCAGAAATGAAAAGGAGGACATAACACAGACACCAAGGAAATCCAGAGAATCATTAGGTCATACTTCAAAAACATATACTCTACTAAATTGGAAAACCTTAAAGAAATGGACAGGTACCACTTACCAAATTAAATGAAGACCAAATAAATATAAATAGACCTATAACCCCCAAGGAAATCGAGGCTGTTACTAAAAGTCTCCTAACCAAAAGAAAGAAAGAAAGAAAGAAAGAAGGAAGGAAGGAAGGAAGGAAGGAAGGAAGGAAGGAAGGAAGGAAGGAAAGAAAGAAAGAAAGAAAGAAAGAAAAGTAGGAAGAAAAAAAAGCCCAGAGCAAGATGGTTTCAGTGCAGAATTCTACTAGACATTTAAAGAACTAATACTGATATTCCTCAAACTGTTCCATAAAGTAGAAACTGAAGGAACATTATCAAACTCTTTTCATGAGGCTACAGTCACCCTGATACCGAAGCCACTCAAAGCTGCAACAAAGAAAGAATTACAGACCAGTCTCCCTCATGAACATTGATGCAAAAATACTCAATAAAATACTGGCAAACCTATTCAACAACATATCAAACAAAGCATCCGCCATGGTTAAGTATACTTCATCTCAGAAATGCAGGGTAGTTCAACATACAAAAATTTATTAATGTAATCCACCATATAAACAAACTGAAAGACAAATTGCATGATCATCTCATTAGATGCTGAAAAGGCCTTTGGCAAAAATCTCCCTCAGCCTTGATGTGGGGAGCAGGGAAGGCCTGGTCATGCATCAACTTGATATGCCATGCTTTGTTGACTCCTATGGCCTTAATCTTTCTGAGGACTAGGTGGGAGAGGGGATAATAAAAAAGGTGGGGGAAGTGGGAAGAAAAGGGAAAGGAGAAAATAGCTATATAAAATTTAAAAAATGAAAAACTGTTTTTAAAAAGTGGCATTCAACTAACAGAATTTTTTAAAAAGAAAACATACAACTGAATTTTTAAAAATGGGTTAAGCAACTGAACAATGTTCTCAAATGAAAAAATACAAATGGCCAATAAATGTTTATAAGTGACCAAAATTCTTGGTCATCATGTAAATACCAATAAAAAGCTACTTTGGGATTCCATTTCACCTTAGTTAAAATGACTATCATCAAGAACACAAATGATAACAAATTCTGGTGGAGATGTGGAGAAAGAAGATCCATCATGCAATTTTGGTAGGAATTAATGTTTCTACTATGGAAATCACTGTAGAGGTTTCTCAGAAAACTAAAAATAGAACTACAATTTGACCCAGATCTATCATTTCTGGGCATACACCCAAAGGATGTGATAGCCTATCACAGAGATAATTTTCACATCTATGTTTATTGCTGCTCTTTTTACAATAGCAAAAGAAATGGAATATGCTTAAATGCTCTGCCTTTAAATGTTCTGTTTCTATTTTTAAAAACCCAGAACATTATTTATTTTGGCCATTACTGCCTATAATAGTCAGCTAAAATAGCATACTTGGCAGTTTAAATAGTAGACACATCCTTTCTCAGAATTCAAGAAGAGGGAAAGTCCAAGAACAAGGTGGTGGCATCTTTGTTTTCTGGCAAGGCTTCACTTCTTGTCTTAAAGGGAACCAATTACTTGCTATATCCTTGTGTGTGTGTGTGTGTGTGTGTGTGTGTGTGTGTGTGTGTGTGTGTGTGTGTGTGTATTCTTGGTACTTAGAGTAAAACCAAGAGCTCTGAAAACTTGCCCTCTTCCCTAAAATCCTATTACAGTAGGACCACAAATTTAATCTTAATTGCCTCCCTCAAAACTCTCCAAAAAGAATTGCACTAGAAGTTAGGATGTCATCTTAGTTAGGGTTTCAATTGCTGTGAAGAGTCATCATGACTACGGTTACTCTTATAGAGGTAAACATTTTATTTGGGCTGGCATACAGTTTCAGAGATTTTGTCCACTATGTCCTTGGCAGTATGCAGAAAGACATGGCATTGGAGAAAGAGTTAAGAATTCTACATCTTGATCCACAGATAACAGGAAGTGAGTTGTCTCACCAGGCATAGCTTGAGCAAATATGAGACCTCAAAATCTGCCTTCACAGGGACACACTTCCTCCAAAAAGATCATACCTACTCCAACAATGCCATACCTCCTAGTAGTGCCACTCCTTATGGGCTGAGCATTCAAACACATTAGTCTATGAAAGACATACCTATTCAAACCATCGCAGGTGTTAATGTACAAATTGGGCCTCCGAAATATTTCAGGCTATAGTGTAGTCCTAGTATTCTGAATGTGACATATTTCTAATATATTAAGAAGTATGCTTTATAAACTAGATGGGGCATTTTCCTTTGGTTAGACCTACACAACTCTACCGTAATATGGATGTCACTAAAAATTCAAATAAGAGGAGCTAATAAATAAATAGCTAATTCAACTATACCTCAAAGAAAGTAGTAATGTATTATTTTTGCAGTAAAAAATACATGTAAAACAAACAATAAAATGATAAAGTTGATGATTTCTTATTAAGAATTAATTTATATGCCCACTTATAAAACATTCCTATTAAACTGAATAAATATTTATATGAACCATCTATGCATGACTACAAGGGACTTAGCTTAGATCACATGACACAATAATTTGAAAATAAATCTCCAAAATACATTTCATACACATAACAACAAAACATACTGGAGAATCTTTACTAGTGTCAGAGAATAAATAGATGTTTATGACAAAACCTTACAATAGACAAAGATAGATGCTAACCTATTGATGTCCGTGAAAAAAAGCATCTAATGTGGTGGATTATGCTTATAATCTCAGTACTAGGGAGAAGTTAAAACAACTGAGAAGTTCAAAGCCATTTGAGCTACTGAGTGAGATTCTATCTCAAAACAAAAAAAAAAAGGAGAGCTAGGAAGATGGTTTAGTGTTTAAGAATACTTGCTGCTCTTCCAGAAGACCCAAGGTCAATTCCCAGAAATTATTTATGGTGGCTCACAACTACCTGAAATTCCAGTTTGAGGATATCTGGTGCCCTCAGTTGACCTCTGTGGACATCTTCACACATTGAGACACATAAATACAAACAAAAATAAATACTAAAGAGAAAAGAATGACTAAAATGACAGTTTCTGATAATCCTAAGTGTGAAAAGGGATACTGTGCAAGAGAAACTCATACATTCCTAATGCAAATGCTTTAACATACATAGTAATAAGCATAACAGTCTCCTATACATTTAAAACATGAATCTGTGTATTAATTCACAGTTCAGCTCTTGGGTACTTACAGAAAAATAAAAATGTATACTCCTTAAAAAAAAAAAAAACCTCTTTACCTGCACATTTATAACAACCTTATTTGTGACAGATCCAGTTTGCTGACAATGCAAATATTCTTAAGTGAATGAAAAATGTCTTTCAGTTGGAATCTCATTCAGCCATAAAAGATCGAACTACACACAACTAGCCAAAAGAAGAAAAAGAAAAAATTCAATGAAATAATTCCTAATAATTTTTCTACTATACTCATAGATCAGTGCCTAGCCCAATCATCATCAGATAAGCCTCATCCTGCAAGTGATGAGGGAGATGCAGAGATCCAAAGTGAAAGATTAGATGGAGCTCAGCAAACTCAGTTAAAGAAGGGGAGGAAGGATTGTAGTCAGCAGTGCTGAAGACACCAGAAGAACATGGTCCACAGAATCAACTAAGCAGGGTTCATAAGAGCACAGAGACTGAAGGAACAGTCAGGTAATATGCATGGGTCTATACCAGGTCCCTTGTTATAGTTGTTAATTTGATGTTTTGTGAAACTCTTAGCAGTGGGTATGTCTCTGACATTTTCTCATGCCCTTGGGACCCTTTTCTTCCTACTTGGTTGCTATCTTAAGATTTCTATTTCTGTGAAAGATACCATGACCACAACAACTCTTATAAAGGAAAACATTTAATTTTAGTGGCTTACTTACAGTGCGGAGGTTCATCAATTATCATCAAGGTGGGACATGGCAGGGTTCAGGCAGACATTGTACTGTAGAAGTAGCTGAGAGTCCTACATCTTGGAGGCAACAAGAAGTGATCTACTAGGCAGTATCTTGAGTGTATGTGAGACCTCAAACTTTGCCCCAGCAAGGATTCACTTCCTCTAACAAGACCACAGCTACTCCGAGAAGGCCACACTTCCTAATAGTATCACTCCTTCTGGGAGCCATTTTCTTTCAAATCACCACATTGCATCTCCTGGCTCCCAAAGGATTGTAGCCACACCATAATTCAAAAATTCATTTAGTCCAATTTCAAGAGTCCTCATAGTCTATAACAGTCTTAAACATATTTAAAATATAAAGTTAAAATTCTCTTTTGAGATTTATGTGATCTCTTAACTGTAATTCCCTGTGAAATCAAAATAAAAAATGTAAATCATATACTTCCAACATATAATGGCACAGGATATTTAGTACCATTCCAAAACATAGGGGAAAAGGCATAGTGAAAAATACTCAACCAAAGAAATATCAAAAACCAGCTGAGCAAACTTCAAACTCTACATTTCCATTTTTAATATCAAAAGGCTCTTCAGTTTTTCGACTCCTTTTGGCTCTGTTGACTGCAACATATTTCTTTCTCGTGGGCTGGTTCCACTCCATGTTAGCAACTTTTCTCAGGAGGTATTCCCCAGCTCTGGCATCTCCAACATCTTGGGATCTCCAAGGCAATACAAACTTCAGGAAATGACTTCCCTAGGCTTCCACTGAGGGACATCCTGACCTCAGCAGCTTTCCTGTGGCATAGAGGCAAACCCCTTTCTCTAATCTTTGACTCCAAAGCCAAAACCATATGTCCAAAGCCACCAAGTTCTGCTACTTTCTGGGGCTAGAACATGGTCCCCTTGTTCAACTACATCTTCACCAGCTTTCTGTTTTTAGTGGCTATCTTCACTGCCTAAGTTTGGCTGTTCTGGAACTTGCTCTGTAGACCAAGTTGGCCTTAAACTGAGAGATCTGTCAGTCTCTGCCTTCCAAGCACTGGAATTAAAGATGTGTACCACCTGTTTATAAGCTTTTCTTTCATTCCTTTTCACAAATTGGAAACTTAACTGTATAAGATTTTGGGCTAACGTCGTCATTTACTTGATTTCATTTTTAATCTGTTTATCTCCCTAAACAAGGGACTTAGTTCCATTCCACTTCCTGTTGCTCTTTTACTACTCAAACTTTACATTTTAAATTTTTTTTCTTGTTTATCTTGCTCTTTTTCATTGTTAATCTTCATTAGAGTCAGAACTAATAACCACATGGCAGAGTCTATACTAGGTTGTTTTGAGATTTACTCTACCAATGGAATTAGTCCAAAATTCTTCACTGTAGCCTCAGGCAGACTCTTTGGGCAAGGGCAAAAAAAATAGCCACATTCTTCACCAAAATGTCACAAGAACAGTCTCTAGGATATGTATGAATATTCTTCTCTGAAACTTCTTGAGTCAGACCCTACAGTTCAAATCATTATCAGCACCTCCGCCTTTCCACACTCTTACTAGCATTAAGCAGCACTTAAATCATTCAACTGCTTTTGTAATACAAAGTATGTCAAATTTCAAATTCCTCCATACAGAAAAGATGGTGAGGCCCATTGTGGTGGTATATTTAATAAAAGATAGCCTGAAATATCAGAGGAAATAGACAAGCATGAAGGTCAGGGAGTGGTGATCCACACCTTTAGTCCCAACACTTGGGAGGCAGAGATCCTCTGGATTTCTATGAAGTCAAAGTCTAACAACCAGGCAAGAGTATCACATACCTTTAATCCTAGCTCTAGGAATATTGAATGAGAAAGTAAAATAGGTGGGTGGGGAAAGAAATATAAGTCAAGAGAAGGCAGAAGTCATTTCCTTTTTCTGCACACTCACTAAGTCAGGACTTGTGAAGACAGGACCTATTTTATTCAGCCTGAGGAGTTTGATGGGTGATAATTGGCTGTGGTTTGTTCCCTGTCTCTCTGATATTTCAGCCCTTCCCCAGTATCTACCCCTGTGTTTGTTTGTTTGTTTAAATATGACTAAATAGGGTTCATGCAATAGCCCATCACAACAGTACCTCAGTTCCTAGTACCAACTTCTGTCTTAGTTAAGAATCCTATTATTATAAAGAGACATCATGACCACATTAGCTCTTATAAAAAGGGCATTTAATAGGGATGCTCGTTTACAGTTCAGAGGTTCAATCTGTCATCATCATGGTAGGACATGGCAGTGTGTATGTAGGCAGACATAGTGATAGCTTAGTAGCTGAAGAGTCCTACCTTTTGTAGGCAACACTAAATGATCTGAGACAGTGGGTGGTATCTTAAGCATATATGAGACCTCAAAGCTTGCCTCTAAATTGATATACTTCCTCCAAGACCATACCTACTCCGACAAAATCACACCTCCTAATAGTGCACTTCCTTTGGACAATTTTCTTTCAAACTGCCACAATTGCCTAGCCAAGCTTGACATGAGATTATGTGGCTATTTTAATTTGCTGTGCTGTGTTTGGTAGATATCCCTGGGAGGCCCACTCTTTTCTGAAGTGAACCAGAGATGCAATGGATCTGGGAGAGAGGGGAAGTAGATTGGGGGAAACTGGAGTCAAGATGTGAGAAGAATTTAAAAAAAAAAAAAAACAAGCAATTGATACACACACAAATTGAATGAGCCTCAATAGTATTGCATTGAGTGAAATAAGGAAATCTTAAAATTTCATGTCTACTGTTTCCATTTTTGTAACATTCTGAAAAGACAAAACTAGAGAGATAAAGAACAGATGAATAACATCCACTGGTTAAAGGTGAAGAGAGAATGTAATTATAAAAGAGTAGCACAGAGAATTCTTTATAATGATGGAAATGATCTGTATCCTCATTATGGTGATGGTTACATAAATCGATACATGTGTTAAACCTCATGGAACTGTATATTTGTACAGCCAGAATAGTCAAAGTCACTTTAGGGCAATTCAAACTTAATTTTTTTTTAAATGTGACCCAAGGAAAAGGAAGTAAGAAAGCTCTGGGTCTGGAATATCATGTTTGCAATAATCAGTTTCACTCAGAAAATCAAAAAAGAATTAGCATGTTCTTTAAAATCAAGTAAAATCAGAATGGAAGACATATAGAAAATATAGTTGGAAAGCAGAAGGACAACAACAGTATTTCTGAAAGAAAGGCCAAGATGCGGTATGATATAGACATACATAAGTGGGAAAATGAGACATCTTTTTTTTTTAACACAAAGGCAAGCTGGTCTAAAGGAGTTCATCACTAAAGCAAGACATATTTTTGTTCTTCAAAGATGTGGTAGTTCCTTTCTATCTCCTTTAGTTAGGAAAGTTAATTGATTCTAAAGGAGACACATACCAGATGGCACAAACATTTCTGGGGCTGCTATGCAGATGCCCCATCAAAACCTCACAGGATCCTCCAAATTATACCCTAACCTTGTAAGCTCAGTTGTTACATTGAAAACTACTCCCTTTTCTAAGCCTGTACAAGTTTGTTCAAATTAAAGTAAAATTCCCTTCCCTCTTATCTTCTAGCTGTTATGTGTCAAAGCATGTCCTTGAATTAAATGAATATCTGTAGTTATGAAGTTCAGTAACCTCTGTTCCTTATTTGACAGCAACAGAAGTTATTATTCATGGACCATACCACAGATGCAATGTGTATTTCTGCTGTTGTAGATAACCATGAAGATTTTAAAATAATAACAAAAAAGATGGGAAATGCTATTGAAGAGCAACACAGAAAGTGACTTTAGAAACTTTGGACTGAGTTGAGAAAACAAGTACAATCAGTATTCATTGCAAGAAACACTCAATAAAGTGTGTGATGATATAAATTTTGTGTAGGTAAGAATTGTCTGAATTCTTAAGGAAATTTGTTAATAAAATAGATAAGGATAGGACTCTAGGTTTTATTGGAGGAAAGAGCCATATTATATGTCAGCCAGCAGGAATCTGCCTAGAGTGATTCCCAGTGAAATACAACATAGGAAAATGCCTTAATGAGTGGGCTCATACAACTTAGGGAGGTGATGATAGACAAGATTTGTGTGCACACTGGATGCTTTTAGGAGAACACAGCATATATAATCTGTATTTATAGAAGCTGTTACATAACAAAATTTTGGAGGATGTTGATTTACAAAATGCCTGTGAAGGCAAAGAGAGTGAAAATGGGAAGAAATCTATCAGATTCTGTACAGAGGAATACAAAGAAAGGAAAACTTTAGAAGATTAAACTAGTAGAAATTCAGCTGAACCTTTCTGAAAGGGATATAGAAAGAGACATTGAAACAGTATACCACAGAAGAGGGTGGAGGAAGTGATACCTTGGAATTGTCAGATCTCAAGAATGAGAACTGTAGTTCCCAGCATCAAGAAATGTTTCTTTCAATTAATTTTAATTATCAACTAATCTGATCTCTGTTTCTGTTGTTGAGCATTCTAAGTGGATAACATAAGTTGTTGTATGGCATTATTTCACTTAAAATTTTAAGAATATTTTAGAGTTGTAGTAAGAAGAAAGCAAAAAGACATATATTTCCCCATTTAGTCACTATTTCTGGTGCTCTTCATTCACATTTCCATCTGGTATCATTTTTCCTTCTGCCTGAAAAAAAAAATCCTTAAAAAATGTCTCGTAGTGTCAGTTGCTTGATTGATGGATTTTCTTTTTTCCTCATTATGGATTGTATTTCCTTGTTTCTTTGAACACCTGGTAATTTTTGATTGGGTGCCAAACACTGTGCATTTTACCATGTTGAATATGGGAGAATCTTATATTCCTATAAATATTCTTGAACTTTGTCTGGGATACTGTTAAGTTATTTGGAAACAGTGTCATCCTTTTGGATATTACTTTTGTGATTTGTTGAACAGATTCAGAAGTGTTTAGTCTAGGGCTCATTCTACCCCACTATTGAAGTAGTACCCTTCTAAGCATTGTACCCCATGCCTTATGAATTATAAAGCTTTTCTGTCTGGCTGATAGAAAGAGACAGGCACCATTCTTTCCCCATGAACACTAAGAACTATTACTTCTAATCCTTTAAGGTGCTTCTTTCCCTTGACTTAGTTATTTCCCCTCAAATGCACATGCTAGTTAGAACATACTAAATGCTTATGGAGACCCCTCTGCACACCTTCAAGGTTCTTTCTGTAAGTTGCCTGCCCTTCCCTGTTATGTAGTTCATCTGGAACTATAACTTTTATTTCTTCAACTCAGGGACTATGCCAGACTCTGACTGCATTCTCTTTCCGGGAACCATTCAGAAACTCTCTCAAGTTACAGAGTCAGGGAAATCTTATAGCTATCCTCACTTATGTGAATTTTTGTTGTTTGATTTTCAGTATTGTGGAAACCATTGTTTCATAGATTCTTGTTTTCTATTATTGTTTCTGGCAGGAGGACAAATATAAAACTCTTTGCTCTATCTTGGTCCGCAGTAAGATTCACAGTTGAGTTGAAATTCATAAATCACATAATTCTAATGCTTTGGATTTTGACAAACTTTTAAATAAAATCAAAAGGACCAGAAAACAAAGTAGGCCCTTAATGGCAGTAAGCAGCACCCTTCCACTTCTCCATAGCTTCTAGGTTCCCTTAGTAACAGACTGTGCTGTGAAACTGCAGGCCAAAATGAACCCTCTCCTCCTCAAGTTGCTTTTGGACATGATGCTTTATGTCAGAAATAGAAACCCTAACTAAGACAAGGAACTTGACAACAATATGTTTTCTCATGTCTCAAGTAGACTATGCCTCAGGATGAGTAGGCAATAATAGTTAGCAAATTAAAAAGTGAATAAAACACAAAAGTTCAGTTATAACAAGCTCTAAGTACAGAGAAGTTGTGATTTTAGCTTGATGATCAAGGAGGCCTCACCTAGTAAGTGACACTTGAACAAATATCTGAAGAAAGTGAGAAGATGTACCAAGCATGTGTTGCGTGGGGAAAGAGTATCCCAAGTGGAGACAGCGGGTCTGTGCAAAGGTGTAAAGCTGAGACCTAGACAGCTGTAAATAGTGAAGTGGCTGTGTAACTAGAGAGAGGGCCAAAAGAGAGGTCCAGCTGGAAATGAGGACAGATAACGGAACTAGATAAAGTCCTTCATGACGTGGACCGAGGTCTCTGTGTTGTAGACACAGAAAGTGGAAGGTTGTCAGCAGAGGAATGACATGACACTAATGTTTTACTGACATAACTTGGAGTGCTGTTCAGAAAATGATCTGCTAGTGCGGAAAGGGCAAAAGATAAACTATCCCAGCCTCTTACAAGACTTAGAGTAAAGCCAGTAAGAAGTGATTGGATCGTGGACACGAATGGGAAGGACAAGCAATGGGACTTACTGATGAATCCTTTTAGCTTTTTCATTATATATATATGCGCATTGGTGTTTTGCCAGCATGTATGTCTCTTTGTCATGTGTGTGCCCTTAGAGGCCTGAGAGTGTTGGATTCCAGGACGTGGAGTTAGTTATTGGTGGTTAGGAGCTACTATGTGGGTGCTGAGGATCAAATTTGGGTCCCTTGGAAGAGCAGCCAGTACTCTTAACTACTTAGCCATCTTTCTAGACTTATGGATCACAAATCACCTCTGTTAATATTCTAGGAAACACAAGACCTAGAGTAGCTTTAGGTACAAGGTACTAGAGCAACTGAAAGGACAGATTACTGACATAGGAAAAAAAACTAGGAAAATAAGTTTTGAGAAGAACAGGTTGCAAGTTTTGGACATGTGAAGTTTAAACTATTGAATAGATAGTCAAGTGGTGATGTGTGGTTATGTATGAGTGGGGAGTTCTTTGGAGAGATCTGGGCTGCATACACAAAACCCCCATATTATTATGAAAGATAGCACTTTGCAAAAAGGAAAATTCTCCAAGGTTGAGACCTCCAGAACTCTAATATTTAGAAGCCAGGGGGTAAAGAATAAATTAGCATAAACATTTGCAAAGGAACAGTTAAAGTAGAACAGGGTGTCCTGTAAGACAAGTTTAAAGAGGACAAAGCAATATGTTTTGTCAAGTGCTGCTGATGAGTTAACTAAGATAAGCAAGAATGAATTCCTTGAACTGGGAGGTCATTGATGACTTTGATAACTGTGGTACCAGTTGGGAAACAGACTCAAAGAATGATTGGCAATGGTTCTTGAGCAAACTGGAAGAGTGCAAACATAGGACAGAGAATATATGACTTCCAAGGAGTTCTACTGGAAACAGAAAAGGTGGGGTGATAGATAGAAAGAGACAGCACATAAAGAAAGGGGTTTTTCTGGGTCATTTTTCCTCAAATAGAAGGCATGCTTGAGTGTAAGAAAACTCAGGCAAAGAAAAGACAATTGGTAGTATAAGGGAAAGACCAAAGAAACATTGGAGTAGTAGTCCTGAAAAAGGGAGAGGTCATTGACTGCTGTGTACAGAGGACCTCTGCTAAGAAGGGTCAGGACAGTGTATCTATAGTTACTGAAAAGGATGTCTAATATAATGGGCTATCAGATGAGCCTATATTATGAGCTTCTGAAGAAAATAAGAAGCTCACTGACAACTTGTGTTCTATCAGTGAAATGGTCATCAGGACAAAAAACTGAGAGTGCACATGAAAAGATGGGATCATTGGTCTTTGGGGTAAAACAAGATGAGAAACTATTGTCTTGGATGGCAGAATGAGTGTCTTGGGGGAAGGTATTAAATAGGCAGCATCAGTGATGAACCTCTTATGTTTCACCAAATAAATACAGACTAAAATATCCCTCAAGATATTAGCTTTTCCTATATCTATGTAATCCAAGTTTTGGCCTGTGTTAAATAATGTATATTTCATTAAACTGTATGAAAATAAAACTTACATTGCCCACTACTAGTATTAATAGATTATCTCCAATGAGAAGCGGTATTACAGAAGTAGTTTCATGGATAAACGAATCTCCGTAAGTCATCATTTTGGAGTCATATTCCTGGTTAGCCATATTCTTACTGGCTAAGAGAAAAATTAAGAAAAGTTGATGGTACCTAATTCTCTACCCTTCACAACTCCACGTTAACCTTTGGGTCTTTCTTTCAATTGGCTCTAACCTCAGATAAGAAGTATACAAATATTTGTTAATCATCTCAAACTCTCATACAGGTTAATATACCACTTAAAATGATAGGTGACTAGTGCAATGGAAACTCACAGGAATCTAAAAGGGTACTCTAGCTAAGACTCCCAGCAGTAGAGCCTATGTATCCTGAATGTACTATCTCTTATAACCAGGCAAGACTTTCAATGGATGGATTGGGACACCAACTCAGTCACAAAACTTTTGTCCTATCTACAAGATATGTTGGAGTAAAGATGGGGCATAACTTGTGAGAATGGCCAGTCAATGACAGGTCCAGATTAACACCCATGCCCACCACTGACAATGTCTGAAGTGTCAGAACCCAGAGGCCAGGTAACTCGAAGATCTAGGATAGGACCAAACATGGCTGGAAAAAAAATATCAATGACGTGATTCCCAATGATATTCTGCTATACTCATAGATTGTTGTCTAGCCTGATTGTTATCAGAAAGGCTTATGCAGCAACTGATGGAAACAGACACAGAAGACCCACAGCCAAACATTAGGCAGAGCTTGAAGAATCCTGTGGAAGAGGTGGAGGAAGGATTGTAGGAGCCAGAGGGGTCAAGGACATTACAAGAAAACCCACAGGAACAACTAACCTGGGGTCATAAGGGCTCTCAGAGATTGAAGTGACAACCAGGGTGCTTACATGGGACTGAGCTAAGCATTCTGCATATGCATTACAGTTGTGTAGCTTAGTCCTCTTGTAGGACTCTTAACAGTGGGAACAGGGACTGTCTCAGATTATTTTGCTACCTTTTGGGACCCATTCCTCATACTGGGTTGCCTTGTCCAGCCAAGGAGGAGTGTGCCTAGTCTTGTAACTTAATATGCCGTGTTTGGTTGTTATCCATGAGAGTCTTGCCTTTCTCTTAATAGAAAAAGAGAAGTAGATGGAGGTCTGAGAGGGAAAAGAGAGGAAGTGGAAGAAAAGGAAGGAGGGAAAACTGTTTGGAATGAATAATAACAATAATGATGACAAGATAGATAGATAGATAGATAGATAGATAGATAACTTAATTAAGGCAATAGACCCACATAACATGAGGCTGTATAAAATAAAGTAGAAAACTAAAAAAAAAAACCCAAAATCCAGTAGTTGTGGCTTAAGTGTCAAATGTTTCCCACAGGCTGATGTGTTTGAGTGCTTTACTCCCAACTGGTAACACTGTTTCAAAAAAGAGTGTGCCACAATTAGACTTAGACTTGCTTGTAAGTCACTGGAGACAGAATTTGAAGGGTTGATAGCTTCAGCCCCATTTTCAGTTTTCTCTTAGAAGCCTGTTGAACCAAGATGTAAGGATGTGAAGGGTCCTAGCAACACCCTAGTGACACCAGAGAGCCATCTCCCACCATGTTTTTCCCTCAGTATGGGACTATATCCACTTAAACTCTAAGATAAAATAAAGCTGCTCTTGTGTAGGTGCTTGGTTGCAGCAACAGAAACAAAAACAAATGCAGTGTTCATGGCATTTTTATGGGATGGAGAGGCAGGTATGGCAATCCAGGCAGCTCAATATCTACTACAAACCTCATTTTATCACGAACATATATCTTTAGGAGGGAAGTTATTACTTCATTTAAAAAAGAAAAACACTGCCACAAAAAATTACAGTGGTTTCAACTGGCATGGGCAGTATATGGAGCCTCGAGGGGTGGGATCAGACTGTGTTCCTGTGCATGAGCTGGCACCTTGGAGCCCAGTTCCCCTGCACAGGAACAATTAGCTCAGCCTTGACTTTAGGACTAGGAAATGACTTGCCTGCAATGAATAGGCCATGCTGAGCCAACCCACCTTGGGACTTCTTGTCCTTTTGGGGGAGGGGATGGAGGATGGGAAGAGGCGAAGCTGAAGGCTGACTGGGAGAGATTGGGAAGAGGGAAGGGAGGGGGAGCAGGGGGATACATTGATAAAAATGGCAAATTTTTAGTAAAAAAAAAATTACAGTGCTTTTTCTCCAATTTGACTTTCTAAAACAAGATGTAGAGTAGTTAATATATAACTAGATACATCTCCACAAAAGTGTCTAACAATAATAATGATGCTAGTGCTCACGATAACCCTGGAAATTCCCAACTTTTTAAAAATTGAAAATTCTACAGATGTGTACAATGTGATTACATCTCCCTCCCAACCTCTCAGGTATTCTGTTTTAAGGCATTGAATTCAATTGGTGCTTGAATTCAGGGCTATAGTACCCATCCTCTGGACTACAGGCAATATATCCTGCCAAATCCATTTTCAGTGTTTCCTATCAATCATCTCATTTAATCTCCATTGTAATGTTAGGAGACAGATAGTCTTCTTTATATTGCAGAAACAGAAACCTAGGCAAAGCTAGATATATTTGGCTTAGGTTTCACAGAGCAGAAATTCCATCCCAGGAACTCAGATTGTAAATCTTACCTTTTCAATTATTTTAAGTTGTTTACTTATTTATTTATCTATTGGGCACATGAATTCATAACAGAGCAGGTATGGAAGTCAGAGGACAACTTTAAGGGAATCGGCTGTCATCTTCTACCGTATGTATCCTTCGGATTGAACTCAGGTCATGAATTCAGGTGATCAGTCTTGGTCACAAGCACCTTCACCTCCTAAGCCATTTCAGAGACCAGACTCCCTTAATTACTAATAATAATGACCAATAGTCAGGAACTGAACAGACATTATAACCTTCATATTTACATGAGTAACACTAAAGTAGGTACCATGGAACATGCTGAAATCCATAAAAATAAAGCCTTCATTTGGGGTGAACCTCATAATCTGCTTTAAGCAACAGGAGTGGACCAACCATGGACGATAAGAAAAGGGATGCTACCCTTTTGGAGAAGATTGAGATGCTGAGACTTCAATGTATTTTAGTTATTAATCATTGTTATTTTTTCAGTATTTTCAAGACAGAATCTTATCATCCTTTTCTTTAAATATTTCCATTTATTTATCAAGAATGATATATACCATTCATTGATCATACTTATCCCCTCCCCAAACTCTTCCCAGTTCTACTCCTCTTCCCAACTCTTCCCAGATCTACTCCTCTTCCTACACACATGAATTTGTGTGCTTCTTTAAAATGTCATCAAGACAAATATGTGCTACCCAAATATTCTTGAATGTATGTCTTGTACCATACTTGGAGCTATGCTCTTAGAGAGAACCGTCTCTTCCTCTCTAGCAGCAAGCAATTGCCAATAGTGCCTCAGCTAATGATGAGGCTTACTGTACGCCTTCACTCTCTGGAATTTGGTCTGTCTTGGGCTTCCACAGACCTTGTGCGTGCAAGATAACATTTTTCTATGCAGCTCATGTAGTTGACCTGAAACCCACAGTCCTCTGAACTCTTCTGAAATACTGGCATTACTGATGGAAGTCACCACACCCGTTTTAAAGGCAAGAAATGGAGCTCCAGAAATTGACTTACCTTGTCGAAGCCTACAAGTTTCACTAACTTTCATATGACTACACACTAGGAAGCATAGAGTGGACCTTGCCCATACCAACAGTAAGAAATGTTGCTGTCCTCTCTAATAGGTACACACTACGCTCTTTGTCTGCTGAGCTACAGTGGGGGCAGAACAAAATCTGGGTCCCCTCTGGAAAATTTTTATAGCATCGTGATGAACACTTTCTGTGTATGAGTCACAGACCAGTACTGTGTTCCCTTCTCTGAAGTTAAAAAAATAAACACTGTGTGGCTTGAGTGGATTATTAACTAGAAAATTCTGAGCAGAATTCAAAGCTATGGGAAGCTATGAAAACCCAGGACACAAAAGTCTAGGCTGTTTTTCACTTGTGAACTGAGGGATTTGGGATGAAAATGAAAGTGTACTCTCTTCTTTATCTACTTTAGCTCAAACTTTTTTACAAGTGGTCAGCATGGAACTTGGTGGAATATCCTTTGGGATTTGAGGAACTTTCAAGAAAATGAATTTAAGGCAAGGGATTGGTAAACATAAGTCATGAACTTTAAGATCACTGCTGAGGCCTAAACTCATGTCTCATTGATGGTCACTTGGGATGCAGAGCTCCTTATAGAAATCATAAGTTTAGGGATGGGACTGTGACTCGGTGGTTCAGTTCATGATAAGTCCCCACAAAGACCTACATGCTGTTCACAGCACCACCAAAACAAAAACAAATAAATAAAATTAAATAAACACAGGATTTTGGAATTCTGTAAGACCAAGTATACAGAGCAATTCGCATTCTCTGTTACAGTAAGTGGAGGCATGGACTTCATCAACACTGACTTCAAATGCATTCATCCATGTCTGACCCAATTTTAGGATCTGTGCTAGGAGGCACAGATTACATGACAGGGAATACCACACAGATGTTTCCAGAGCCTCCTAAGCAGTAAGACAAACAAGAAGTGGGGTGGTGGAGCTGAACCTAGTGGTGGGGGAACATACCAGAGAGGAAATGAGGGACATGGAGCTGTCCAGGCAGGAATGAAGATATTCTAAAGAAATGCTTGTGTTTCACCCTTTGGCTGTCAGACTACTGAAATCATGGTACCTGAGGAAAAGGTATCTCTTGCTGGAGAAGGAAAAGCCTGAAGTTTGGTGCCTTGGAGTAGGAACTCCCAGGAAGAGATTTCAAGCATTTCTGACTCTTCCTCAGACCTCTTTACAGGAGAGACTAGAGCTGAGCATGATGAGTTAGGACTACACCTCCACCAAGACTATTTAGTTATGCATACCTCTCACCTTTTATTTAAATCAAAACCTCATATGAATACCCCCAGAGATGGAGCTAGGAGGGGTCTGTGAACTTCTTTGGTTCTTTTCCCAACGTGGGATTATATCTTCCTCTATTTTCTTTTTGCCATTAAATGTATTAATAATTGATTTATTGGAATGGGAAGCTGGAATTCAAGGCCCAGTGCCCAGTTTTGATTGTTGTTTGAGTAATTGTCATACTAAGGCAGTCCAGAAAGGCAATAAAGGCTGAAGGGACTTGGTAAGAGGAAGAAGTCTCTGGTTCTATGATTTGTTTGCATTCACTATGGACTGAGAGACATTTATTTTAGCACAAATGACAAAACCAAGGTTGCCTAAAAATGCAATATTCTATTTCCAAGTGATATTTCAAAGATGCTAAGAGCAACAGACCCTCTGTTTGAGAATGTCTTTGACCTTTGATTTTGACCACATCAGCATCTTTTTCCTAAAGCTGAAGGAGGTTCATCAGACAACTACTTCAAAATCTCATTTACAAAAAAAGGAAATTCTTTAAATTGGAGAAACAAGGAAACTAACTCAGATACTTTTTACTTGGTTAAGTTCACAGCCTCATTTAAAAAGTTTACAGCTTTTTTTTTATCCTTAAACCTAGTTGTATGCTATATCCTTTGAGTAATGTGATTCCAAAAGCTTCAGAGTCTCTCTCAGGCACAGAAAGAAAGATGGTCAGATGTACAGACAGACAGACAGACAGACAGACAGACACACACACACACACACACACACACACACACACACACACACACACACACACTGGCTTGGAAGGAAGGCTAAGAACTATTTTAATTTGTTTTTTTTTTTGTTTGTTTGATGAATGTCTGTGTGTACACCCCTCTTACTCTGTGCTGTATTGTGTTGAGATAGGGTGTCTCACTAACCCTGGAGTTTGACATTTCAAAGCTAGGCTGGTTGACTAGGAAACTCTATCTAGGCAAGTCCTCTACCACTGAGCTAAACCCTTAATAAGACATTTAGACATGAACCTCCCTCTTAAGAAGCCAGCATCTGTGTCTTAGGTGTGTATTATCCTTTTCTAATGGTCTCTTTTACTAAGTATCTCTGTTTAATTCTTAATTATGTACGACCTACTTCCCCCCTTACTGCTACTTAATAAACTCACCAAAGTTGTTTCATTCTGTTTTGTTCTGAATTTATTTCCTCCCTTCTTTCTTTCCTCCTTTTCTTTTTCTTTCAAGTCTCTCTATGTTGTTCTGGGTGACCTGGGTTACCCCAATACTTTGAAACTGCCCATTTTCTGCCTCAGTCTGAGCTTGATTTGACACTGAATTGTATCCCAACTGAAGGGGTCGTTGTAAATCTTGTATCATTTAATTTTTATCTTAATATCTGTTTTAAAATAACTCTTGGAGCTGGTGAGATGGCTTAGTGGGTAAGAGGGTTTTTAGGTAAGCATGAGAATCAGGGTTCGGTTTCCATTGCCCACATAATAAGCCAGGCATGGCTGCATGTATCTACAACACTAGCACTGTGGGCAGGAGGAAACTGAAGAATTACTCAGGCCTGCTGCTTGCTAGTATAGCTCCACGCTCATTTAGAGACTCTCGAGAAAATAAAACAGAAATTCATAGAACATGACAGTAAATGTTCTGCTCTGGCCTGCACATGCACAGAGGAGTGTGGACACTTTAAACACACACACACACACAACAACAACAACAACACAATAACACACACACTCATCCACCACACATATACACCATAAATAAATGAATAAATTTTAAAAAATAAGAAGCTTCTATAATCCTGAAATAAACCTGGTGTTCATACCTGCCAAACATGTAATTAACAATGTAATAGATAAATAATACCCTCTGTTTTTTTTTTTAAAAAAAAAGGAAGGAGATTTATCATAAGGCAAGAGTTATGTTTCTATCTGAAAGCTTGGCAACTTACACAAGAGGAGAAACATGCCCCATCCAACCCCCAAATGTCTAAAACTTCTACTGAGCAATAACACTTCAGCTAAAACACTGCTCTGGAATGAAGACATATGTGAATGTGCTTCCGAGGGTCATCAGTGCAACCTTTCAATAAAGGCCATTTCAGTCTAGTCAGAAATACCCCAGGACTCTAAGCCCAGCATCAAGGTGTTTGTGCTTCCCCCCATTTTTGCTACCAGGAATGAGAACCATGAGATAAGCAATAAAAATGATTGACTTTGAGGCCATGCCATGCAGCAGCTGTGTGCCCCTGTGACAGCTAATTTCTCAGTTCTCTGTATTCTGATATATAAATTGGAGAAAAGACAGCCCTTACTCTTTGGGATTAGAATAAAGTTAGGGAGACGTAAATGGTAGTTCTCATCGTTTGTGTTATGAGCTCCCCACCAACTGTTTCAATCTACTGCTGTTGCAATTATTGCCATGCCCAATGATGTTGCCACTCTCATCACACTTGCTTCAGAAATTGCCAACCTACCATGATTTCCTAATAATAGGGAAGATATTCTGACTACATTTAATTGGCCTGACCCTCCTTTTACTGTGGAATAAGGTCTAAAGGACAAGATTGGAGCTTCCCATCAAGTACCTTTCCTAATGTCCCTAAACCAGGAGCCCAGGGACCTCAGCTCTCTTTCATCTCTTTCAACCATTGATGCTGAAACAGCCTTTGTTTCCTTTGTTAACCCTGCTGTGCTTATAGCTTTCCTCAGTTATCTCTCTAGGACCTTTCCTGTTACAGGTGAGAGTGGAGGGGACTCTCCTACTTTTCATAAAGTCCTCAAATAAGAAACGCATTTGTTCCCCACTATGACCCTTGTCTCCATAATTCAGAAAAACTCTCTGACTCCTTATAACAATTATGGGCCTCCGATTTGAGGCTTAGGCAGTGTGAAAGCCTTCCCATCTCACTGCCACCAGTTTGGAGGAGGTTTGCTTAGACATACAGTATGTAGAGGCATCCTGGACTTTGACAAACAACAGACTCTTACTTTTGGGACACCTAAACACACTCCATTCTCCAACCCTCTGTGTCCCTCACATTTTCGCAACTAATGCAAACAACAGATCCTGGGAAGTGTTTATAAGCAGTATGTGGTACAAAGGGTTACAATGTCTCATCCTCTCCAGTTTATGCTAAGGTTAGATACCTGAGTGAATTTTTACTCGTCTACATGATACCCCCTAAGGGCCAAATAGATTAAAAACAGGACTTTTCCCCTCCAGTATGATTTCTCAAGTTCCTTTTTTATAGCTCTCACTACTAGTAGGCCTGAGGGCATCTGCTGGCTTCCTGTTGGGGGCTGCTCTGTGATGTTTCAATCATAGAAAGCACAGGGTAGAGGAGCAAAGCAGGTACAAGCAGGCTCTCACAATAAGAGCACACACACACACACACACACACACACACACACACACACACACACACACTAGCATAAGGCCACACTTATCATGTTTATCTCTCAACATAGCATTTCTAAACCCTTAAGAACACTCAAAAAAAAGAACCTCAATATCCTGTGTTTGATTCTAGAATATGCAAATCAGCATTACTAGATCCCCTCAAAGTAGAATCTCATATATTTTTGAATTAAGCACACTTGAATATAATTATTCCATAGAGATATATACAACCAAAGGAGAGTACGCACAGCATGTAAGTATGTGTCCATACATACACTTTTCCCTTAAAATGTGCCACAAATATTATTCCAGTGATACAATTACATGGGAGAAATGTATAAACACAGAACTGAACTTAATATAAGCACTGCTTCATTTGGAAAAAGGAGGAAACTGTGAGATCAGGTCTCCAGTGAGTTTAGTGAAATCAGGATACTAACAGGAACATTGAATAAGACAGCAGCAGGAGGTAGAGCTGCTGGTTCCTAAATCCACACAAGTCACAAAACAGCACTGCCACTTTGGTCTCAGTACTCTCCTCTCCAGTCACACGATGCTCCTCTGTGATGCTGTCTTCTTGATTCCATGAAGTCATTAAACTGATTCTTCACCATTGTTGTAGCATCTAATCATTTAGTTCTTCTCCTGTCTTTTGAATCATGAACACATGATTTGATCACAGTGACTTCTCTTCCCAGGTCACAAATCTGTGGCCAGCTAATATAGTGGTGCGCTCTTTTTGTTTCATGAGTTTCAGATAAACTCCTTCCAGCAAATTGAATTCCTAGCCATGGGAAGCAGCAGCCTAGCACGACAACAAAGCCCACTGGCTAGCAAGTTATTCAACTACTCCATGCCTCAGTATCCTTTTTCTGAAAAGCAGACATCACAATAGCATTTAAGTCACTAAATTGTGTTGTGGGTAATGGTACCATCTAATGGCAAGTACACGGTCTGGGGTAGATGTTCAGAAAATGTAAGCTGCCACCACTGTCACCACCGCCACCCGTCATTCAGGTATGATGAAACTGTCCAGATAAACCTAATACAGAACACTTCTTCCACATGTCTCTGGAACATTCATTTCTAATAGCCATGAAAGTCAAGAAATTCCTTTTTGTCCTCTGAGTTTAAAATCATGTGTCTCAAGTTTTCCATGATAGTGCAAATTAATCCTTGACTGATCCTCTCAGTGACGTGCTTAGTGGCACAGAGAGGAGAAAGCAAGGTTCTGCTTCTTTTAGATACTACTATGATCACAATCCATAAGCTCATTGGGTTTCTTAGGGACTGGGGAGCTAGAATGGAAACATTTGATGGCAAATATTTACTACATCTGGAAGGACAGCATAAAAGCAACTGATCTATATCTTAAGAAATCTTCATGTTGTCTGACCCTTCCCTTCTCTTCGCCATCTCCCATCCACACTGGAGAAAGGTGTGGCTGTACTTCTGTGACTTTCTAGAATAGTCTTCTTCTGTCGTGCCAGGAGCTTACGAATCTGCCTCTGTCTTATGACCTTCTCTCCTAACATGTATCTCTTGCTTCCACCGAGTTACTCTAATTTCAGCTCCGTCACACTCCATTTCCCTCTGCTCGGGCTTGTTTCTTTTTATGAGGTAAAACAATAAGAAGAGGTCAGAGGTTCAAGAAACTCGAAGCAAGTGATACTAGTATAGGAAAGCATACATTTGCTTTGATTCACTGTAGCTCTTGCTTCATTTTTATTCCTGAGACCATACTCCACTGTCAAACTGTACTATTCCAGTAGCAAGAAAAAACAAAAAGCACTTCAGTGGCAGCAGATAAAACCTCAGGGCAAAAATATAAGCAGCGCAAACATGGGCTTGGTTGAGATACAAAACAAAACAAGGAAACAAAGTGGGTAGAGAATGGTATTAGATCTGAGAGGGAGCTGGGACAACTTATGGTTGAAACACATTGTATGAAATTTTTAAAGAACTAATGAAAATAATTTCAGAAGATGGGGGCAACTGGGCAAGAGAACTATACTTCAACTCCAGAATCCTGCATCTCGTGGATGAAAAGGCCACGCGAGCTTCTCTTAATATTGTATATGTTGTCAGAACTCCAGTCCTCAGACCTGAACCTTCCACTCTGCTCAGACCAAGTTTTTTTTTCCCCCCAGAGAATCAAGAGCAATCTACAGGGGCAGTAGTCTGTAAATGTCCATGAAATATGGCTCATATTGGTATCTGAGCATCCTGGTTCCTTGTGCAAGAAGGAATAATTCTCAGATGTGTGATTTGCACCATTGCTCTGAGACTCTCCGTATGATTATCAGTCCTGTGTGGTGGCTTAATAGCATAGCTTAATAGCATAGTCCATGGACCATTGTCATTTTCTTCATAACCTGCCCTACACACACACACACACACACACACACACACACACACACACACACACACACTCTACCTGCAGTTTTCACTCTACTTTTATATGAATCCCTAAAAATCTGCTGTCCAAGGATCTCAAGCTAAGACTCCATGATGAATCATTAGTCCATTTAGAAAGAAGCTAAATGAGATGACATGCTTTCCATACTGGTTTTTGGCATTTTATCTTAAATAATAACTGACTGAGGCATTAACCAAGTGGGATAAAGAGAGTAACTATATAATGAAGCTAATTTGCTATCGAGAATATCAGTCATCTAAATGTAAGGGGGAAATCCTCATCTTACTCCAAAGTATAAATGCTGAGAGCAAGGGTCATTTTTCACAAATTGACAAATTAGTGGGATTAGGGAGAGTCATTCCTAATTACAAAAAATGTAAACTTTCTCTGGATAGATCAAATAAATAGTCAAATAGCTGGTATGATTTGTTTGAAAAGTTATTTGAAAAGTAATTATTGGGGATAAAGATCTCTAAAACATGCTGAACATATTATTGTTATAATTATCATCATCATTATTATTTCTGTAGTAACACAGATAGGTCCCAAGTGCACACAAATGATAGAACAGTATTTTATTAATGAACTATTGTCCTGATCCTAAGAAGTACTTTGATTTTTTACATTATTGTTGTTGTACTTATTATTATCATCATTATCATTATTATTATTATTATTAATTAATGTGTGTACATATTCATGCTGTGGGTTTGTATAGTGGTTAAAGGACAACTTTTGGGAGTCAAATTTCTCTCCTCTCATATTTTGTGTCTCATAATTCTATTTATTTGTACTTATGACTATTTCTATGAAGACCAGTTGTTAAATATCCAGTTAGGTGTAATTTTGGTATGCATACATGTGTGTATATATGTGCACATGTTTGTGGGGAGATGCACATGTGTGCAAATGGAGACTAGAGGTCTATGTCAAATGTCACTCCTTAGATATGATCCCCCTTGTTTATTCAGGCAGAGCCTCTTTCTCGCCTTGACTTCCTCAATTAGGACAGACAGGATGGTCATCCAGCCTCAAGGATCTATCTATCTCTGATCCACCGGTACCAGACTTACAAGAGCATGCCATGTTGCCTGGCTTCTTTACCTGGGTTCTGTGGCTCAAATTCAGTTCCTTGTGCTGAAAGAACATTTTATCCTCTGAGCTTCCTCCTCTGCTGCACTCTAAATGTGATGTACGGTTTCAGTAACTATCTTAAAAATTCAGTTACAAGGAACAAAACTCCACAGATCCTAAGTCTAATCCAGTGTCAATAAAAATACAGTTGCTATATTTATAAGGAATCAATAATGCTCCTCATACCCACTCACATAGAAGAGCTCATGCATTTGGCCTTTTGCCAGAACTGAATCCTGCAGGGTTTGTACTCTCTGTATGGCTTTTGAGTTTCAAGTGGTCTCACCTGATTCATAATGCCTTTCAAATAGTAGCTCTCAATAAATGAAAAGAAACAAACATATCAAGCCCCGACATTTCTTCCTGTCTGCTTTTCAGGCATGAGATCCACTCTTAAAGTTGAAAGTGCATATCACTCACTATTTTAGCCCAGGTTTGAGATCACTATTTCCTATTCTTGAGTCAATGGCAAAACAAAGAAATAAGCAAACAAAAAACCCTCTTACCTTCATTCCTCTTAGTTCTCAGGCCTGGGTGATGTTGCAGGATGTTCACTTCTGGATATCCACACTGTGGTGTGTGCTCTGTATGTCTAAGTGCTGATAACAAGTCCTCATCCCTCAGAAGCGCTCCATACCTTTCCTATTTTTTTTTTTATCTTTGTTCACATCATTCCTATGGCCTGGGAGACCATCCGTCTCTGTGTCCTGTCTTCAGCAATCGCCCATCCTGGATTCTTAGAGTTTGTCTGAACTGAGCGTCTGTGTTATTCTAGATCACTTACAGCAACATGGAGTACTTACTACAGAATTTTAGGGACTATGACCTTGACCAGGACTCCTAAATCTGATGGCTGTCCCAGCACGAAGCTGATAAAAAGAGTGGGGAGTCCTAACAGGTCACCGTCACTCTGTGTTAGCTTGAAGCCTATATGTGCCTATAAATATCAAACTTCTTAACTCATCCTGTGTTTGGTTTGTATTCATTGAACACAACCATTTTAGACAGCGTGGGAAGCACCCTGCCCTTACCAGTCCATGAGTAAAATGGCCAGTCTGGCCTGTAAATATAATTTGGCCTTTTTAGTGAGGCTCAATTGCCTGTAGAGACATGTAGCCTCAGCACACCCGACAGACACAGCTTGAAGAAGAAGCTAGTAGGAAAACAGCATATACATGGAATGTTTGCACCTTCAATACAGTTGTATTTGAAGGTGAGACTAGCCTTTTTGTTCTTGAGGCCAGGTCTCATGTATCCCCATTGTCCTCCATCTCATTCTGTAGCCACTAGGACCTTGAACATCTGGTCTTCTGCTCTGCTTCTACTTCCCTAGTGCTGTGATTTCTGGCACAAGGCATTGCACTTGGTTTATGAGACTAGACCCATAGGGAGAGTCCTATTGACTCCTTGAAGAAGAGTAGTGATGTGGTATGTTAGAATAAGCTGGCTCTGGCCTAATTAGAAAATCCTCTTGTTTGGCCAGAATTACGCCAGTTCTTGGCAGACATGGCAGATGATTTTCACACTTTTATCCTTTATTGTCTTCAGAAAACTGACCGTATCTTTAACAGAATTCTAGGATCTGACAAAAGCATAACCCTTGTGCATTTCCCTGAGGTTTATTTCTAGTCCCAGTGGGGAGAAGATGTATCCAACATCATTTTCTGCTACAATTCTATTTTGAGCTTGAAATTTGAGTTCCAGGTGGTAAGAACCTAAATCTCTCTGCTAGTGGGCTAGCCTAGATCAGGAGAGGGTTCCCTTCCCATTATAGTGTCCTTGCAGGAACATATGTCATCACTTCCCTGCCACTGTTGTTTTATAATTGCCCAATCGACCATCATCTGATGCCTTCTCAGACTCCTCTTCAACTCCTGGGAGTCCTCATCACAGTCCAGACTCCCACCAATTCTGTTGAAATGATGATGGCTCGTAAGTAACAGTTGCTTTCAGTACTATAAAAACATTTTTACAAGTAAAAGGCGGCTAGCCTGCTGATTTCATTGGCTTCCAATATGTTGGCATTTTCATTCAATGCAGCCGAATCACATTTGTTAATGTAGCATGACTGTATGGATTGGCAGCAGCAGGGATCCGTGTTCTCTAAAGCATCACTTCACATAGTAAAGGGCAATCAAATTGGACTGCTTTCCTTAGCAAAAGTGTTCGTGTTATCCAGACTTCAGTGCCTGAGAGGAGACCCCTCCTATTTTGAAGGCACCGTATGTTAAAAAAAAAAAAAAAAAAAAAAAAAAGGAAAGAAACCTTTGAATAATCTGAAATGTGTGAAATAAGGCTAGTCACCGGATATCCTGCCACCAGAACATATAAACAAACTTTCCTCACTTCCTCTTTTGTTCAGTCTAGGCTCACTGATACAGCTGCTTTTGTTGCTGTGGTGTCTTCACCAGTTACCAAAGGTTACACATCGTTGACAGCACTTCATGTTCTCTCCTTCTCTCCACCACACATACCACTTACTTTAAATTGCCGGACATTCTGTCATGAATTTACACTCAGGGGTCTTGGTTTCCTTCAGGTTGGATTATTTGCCTTTCTGCCTCTTTAATTTCCTAATCTTAAACTGAATACCCTCCCACACCAGCTCTTCCCTCGTTGACCTTCCCCACCTCCTCCATGGTTGCATTTTTACATTGTAGTCCCTCACAGATATCCAGTCTCTGAGCTTTTGCAAGCCTCTACCAAATACTTCCCTCTCTATTACCTTACCTTTACCCACTTACACCTTCTCACCCCAGGTTCAGGGTCACTTTGACCTTGTGTACATGGATGAGGGTTTAGAAATATACTCACCTAACAAAGTCCCAGGTCCTATGTGGTTGCTTAATGAATGGAAATAAAAATTAGATGGATATTATTTATTCCAGGTGAAAATATTTCAGTTTACTTGGAAAGGATATTTCCACAAGGCAAGGGAAGAGTAAAACTAGTAGTGTGAGAGTTTCAACTCATGAAGAACGGTCTCTCCCTGTCGGTGTAGTTCAGATTCTTAAGATGCTGTGTGTGATGGGACTTGGGGTTTTATTTCAGGTTGTGCGTTATTTTATCCATGCATTTACTAGTCACATTCCTTTATGTCTCTTGTCTTCTATTTTATTTGTCTAACATTCAACTTTGTCTATGGAGAATTTGCAAACCAATTTGGCTTTCTTAGAAAACATCCCTGGGAAACCAAGAAACTGAAAACTTTATACAATGTAACCAGTAAAGGCTTTTTTCCCAGGCACAATTCACATGACTTTACACAGATAAAGGCCCTACATCTAGCCTAGATCTACTGGGAGCCTATCTGCTGGGCATTCCAGTTTAATCACATGCCTTAGAGAAATGAGGATTCCTAGTTGGTTCACCTTCTTTTTAACCTCTAGTCCAGAGTGAAGCTACTCTTGATTCTAATGTTGGTTCCTGAAAGGGTAAGAGTCTGTTTTGTTTCACCCCTACATGGAAAAACAATGGCTTCTATTTGAACCCAGTTTGAACTTTGCATTTAATCCCTTCATTATCAATACAACAGCACATCCCACCATGCACATTCTCACCAAGGACCCAGGAATTTTTCTCTTCATCTTCTTGCTCTAGCTAAAGTCACATTTTATGTACTCTCTCCTGTATCATGCACTTTTCTATCTACAGAGGTCCTGCTGAACATTATCTGCTGGCTGTAGATTCTTGTTCCCCCTCCCCTTGCTTTGCTGCTAGTAGATATCTAGGCTCTTGCTGTGGGTTCCTGTTTTTTCCTCCTTGCTTTGCTCTCAACCAGTTTTTGTCCACCAGCCGCATTCTCTCAGCACATCTTGTTTGTTCTGTTAATTTTAGGCTGAAGCTAGTGCCAGCCAGGGGGAGAGAGAGAATTTACCCTTCTGACAGCTCATCAGACCACCTTGCAGAAGAGATTGGAGCTGAGGAGGAGATGCTTAGTAGGATTTTTATTTAATTTCATTTATTTTTGGTTTTTCCAGACAGTGTTTCTACATGTTGTAGTCCTAGCTGTCCTGAAACTCACCCTGTAGACCAGGCTGGCCTCAAACTCACAGAGACAGGCTCACCTCTGCTGGGATTAAAGGTATAGGCCACCACTGCCTGACTGCATTAAAGGATTTTAAATTAACAGACATTCCAAAAATGGAATCATTTCCCAAATGATCAATCATAGAAATTGGATCCAGAAGTGACTTGGTTTCCTAAGCAAGAGATCTAGAAACTAGTTTCATTTATTTCTTGAATCCTATCATGTGCCCAAATAGAAACAGTCTGCAAGCACTGTCTATGTTGTTTCCCACATTAAGTATCCTTCCTCTTCAGCCCCAGCTCTGCCACCTTTGGCCACAACATTCTTGTCTTGCCCCAATGACCATAATAGTCAGATCTATCTACAGTTCCTCTCTCCATCTCCCTTCATCCTCATCAGTCTCCTGTGGCCACTGGAAAGGCTTTGGAGAATATAAATGGACATGGCATTCACTTGTTCAATGTTAGTCCATGCTCCTAGGCTACAAAATTCTCAATTCTCATTTTAGTGGGTATGTTGTCATATAAATATTGTTCCGACTCTTGGAAAACAGACCATACATCCTAAGAAATCTGTGTGTGGTAGCTAGTTAAAGATAATGGCAAGACAAAAACACTCTGATTTAAATATCATAATTTTGCCAAACTGGGTTAGGTTCCTGGGGCTGCTTTTGTTTAACACACACACACACACACACACACATATTTTTATAAGAGCAAATTCATCAGTAATATATACGCACATTCATGATATAAATTTGTGGAGAAGGCGAAATAGTTAAGCAAATATTCTTGGTCTTTCACTGCCCATTAAGTGAGTCTGCTAATGTTTCCAGTCTTCTGCTGTCTGTGGTGATATATTTTATATTTAATAAAATCAGCCTGGAATATCAAAAAACAGAATCACCCACAGTCAAGCCATGAAGTTCAGAGAGTAGTGACCCACACCTTTAATCCCATGACTCAGGAGACAGAGATCTTTCTGGATTTCTCTGAGTTTAAGGCCTAACAGCCAAGCAGTAGTAACTCAAACCTTTAATCCTAACTCTAGGATTATGATACAGAGTTGAACCCTATTCATCCTGAAGAGTTGGCAGGGTGAGAATTGACTGTGGTCTGTTTCCTCTTTCTGATATTCCAGCTTTTCACCAATATCTGGATCCAGGTTTCCATTATATTTTAACTAAAATTTGAGAAATAATTATATTCAAAATGTCTTTCTACTCACTAAATTTAAAAGCTTAGTGACAGAATTTGCCAGTCCAAGCTATGCTTTCTATTGAAGATACAAATTCTATGTCTTAGCATACACAACAAATACTTACAACTGAATGCATTATCAAGGCAGCTTTTATTTCTACAAAATTTGAACATATAAAATATATACTAAATGTTTATTAAAAATCTGAATTTGCCAAAGTATTTGGCATTTATCTTATTTTTAAAAAGTTGAGGTTTATAGTTCAGCCAAACAAAAGAAGAAAAGGATCATTTGGTATTTATTATTTTATTACTGCTTTATTTCACTTACTATAATGTGTTCAAGATTTATCTGTGTGACAAATGGCAAGATTCTGCTCTTTTATGGTTATTGGTGTATCTGTGGGCATTTGGTTTGTTTTCACATCCAGTAACTGTGAATGCACACATCACTTTTGAGAAAAGAGGTGTGGCTTTCCAGTTGGCTCCCTGGTAATGGAGAGAAGCTTTAAAAGAGACCATGCTATATTCTTACAGGGGGCAAAAGGCAAGAGCAGAATGGCCAGTAGGCTACATAAATTTTTCAGCAGTGCTGTACTAGAGACTCAGCTCAGTGGGTCGCACCAAATACCCACTCTCTTTTATTGCATGAAATCTAGTGTAGATAATGAAAACCCAGAGCCAGATATTGGGGGAAAGCTGGAATGTCAGAAAGAGGAAGAGACCACAGTCAATTCTCACCCAGCAAACTTCTCAGGCTGGTCAGGGTAAATGCTATCTTCAAGAGTCCTCTGCCAGGCTTGTTGCTCCTACCAAATGTGTGAATCTCTACCAATGCCTGCCTTGAATATTGTCCCTACCCAGTTGTTTCATTTTTGGGTTCAACTCTGCATCAAAATCCCAGAGTTAGAATTAAAGGTATGAGCTACTACTGTTTGGTAGTTAGGCCTCGAACTCACAGAAATATAGAAAGATCTCTGTCTCCTGAGTGATAAGATTAAAGGTGTGGGTCACCACCACTCTCTGAATTTTATGGCTTGACTGTGGGTGGTTATATTCTCTGATATTCCAGGCTCATTTTATTAATTATAAAATGAGTCACATTTTTTCCCTCAAACTTCTTGGTTAAATGTGAAGCAGGTATGCTTTATTCTGTCCATCAGAGGTAATAAGTAAAAATATTTCAACCATACCACATCCCTACTAGCCAGCAATCTCCCTCCCAACACCAGGAGGCATTTGTCTCTGTTTCTACATACTTTCCTTTACATACTCTCTTGAGGAATGAATTTCTCCCTAAATAGCACAGAATACCTTGTCCTTTAAAAGGCCTTGGGTTTATTTAATCTGATTTACAATGAGCACTGTGACAGTTGTTAGATGGTCACTTTCCAAATGCTGTTGACAGGCCATAAGTAATCACCATTTCTGAAGATACCTCCCATTTCCAATCTTCTGATCTACAATAGACTTCCTCAGTTCTATACAGTCTGTCAATTATAAAATGTTTTACGAAGATTCTCAGCAAAATAAAAGGAAATTTGTAATTTCTTTTCAATAAAGCTTGGGCCTAGTACTTCACTACATTTCATGAGGCTGACATAAAGCAGATCTTGATTGCTAATTGGGTTTGAAGTAGTTAAGTTAATGTAGTTTTTCTTCCTTACTATTGTGTTGCAAGCACTGTGCTAGGCAAAAACGCCGTACTTGGCAGGAAATATAAATTTTTACTGTTTTCTCAGAGTCTAGTGAAGCAAAGGAAAATGTAAGTCAGTAATTACAACTGAGTCTGTTAAGTACATTGCAGGAGTTTAATGCAGATAAATGCAAGTACTATGTATCAGGATGAAAGAAAAATCGTACTGAGGAAATACACAATAGGTGGATTCTACATAATAAAGTAGGTACAGAAGGGAGAACTGTCTCTCAGCAAGTGAACAGAGAAAAAATGAGATGTTTAGGAACAGGAGTACAAGTTCTTATCATCATAGGGCACAGAAGAAGAAATGGGAGGAAGGACCACACAGGGCCATGCTTAGGATTTTGAGCTTCATACAGAAAGTATTAGGGAGCCACTAAGAAGTTGTCAGCATGGCAGCAACATGCTCACATTTGCACTGCTAAATAGGCCACTATAGCAGGCTCGTGGAGCACAGATCTGAAGACCAGGAACAGAGCAATTAGTAGACCATAGCAATCATGCCATTGGAAGCAAAAGTAGCCTAAACTAGGGTCACAGAAGACATTGGAAGCTTAATAATTGTGAAAACCACGATGGAAGCAAAACAAATACCATCTAGTGATCAACAGAAGAATGCATTTTCTGCACCAGCATGGATCCAGTTTGTATCCAATACTGTAACTCCAAGTACTGTGGCAGGAGGATATAGGTGTGATATATTATTTGTGATCTAAGAAATAAAGCTTCCCTGAAGAGCAGAGGACAGAGCCAGCCACAGAGTTAGCCATAGAGGTCAGATAGTGGTGGCATACACATTTAATCTTAGCACTGGAGAGGCAGAGGCAGGTGGTTCTCTGTGAGTTCAAGGTCATTCTGCACTAAAGAGATTAACCCAGTCCAAAAGAGAAACAGAACCAGGCAGTGGTGGCTCACACCTTTAATCCCAGCACTTGGGAGGTTGAGACCGGAAGTAATATGGCTGAGCAGAGAAAGGAATATAAGGTGGGAGGAGACAGGAGTTCAGCCCTGTGCTTCCCTTCTCTTTTGGGTGAGGACTCAGGCATTCAGTCTGAGCATTTGTGGATACAGGATCTACACCTTTTAGGCCTGAGGATTCAGTAGTAGTGAGAAGTTTCTCTAGTGGCTAGTTCCTATGTCTCTCTGATCTTTTAGCATTTACCCCAATATCTGGCTCTGGATTCTTATTATAAGACCAAGTAGGATTCATACAACACACAGGGGGACTGCTGGAGCTTACTGAGCATCTGCAAGCCCCAAGTTTCAAAGAAATAAGGCAGAGATTGTTAGAGCAGCATACCCGATGGCCTACTATGGCGTCTACAAGAACATCACCACACACACAGCACACAACACACATGCACACACACACACCACTCATATACACACAGAATAAGTTAATTTCAAAATATTAGACTGAAAATCTTGATAAATGGCAATAATATTAATAAACATTACATGTGCTATCAAGAGCCTGGAATTTGGAATCCAGGCTGAAATAGTCACCATTTTATTAGCCATGAAGTTTGTGACATTTCTTCTTAACCTTAAAATACACACACACACACACACACACACACACACACACACACAGAGAGAGAGAGAGAGAGAGAGAGAGAGAGAGAGAGAGAGAGAGAGAGAGAGATTCACAAGTGTGTGGTATTAGGGATCTAACTCAGACTCATACACCTACCAATGTTCTTTAACTGACATATCCTCAAATCCCTACAGCCTCAAATTTCTTGAATTTAAATGATCATATTATGATTTTGTTCCTAACTCCCATCTTTGATGGCCTAATAAAATATAACTTGTGTAGGACAGAAAGGCAGAAAGAATAAATAACAAGGAGTCAAAACACTGAGCCAATCACCCACACTCCAGCCATCTCTTTACAGTGCTGAGCAAGAAATGTATGTCAAGAATTATTGTGCAGGTGAGAGTGAAGAGCAAGCCTTCAACATTCCATTTTGAATGGAGTTTTGGCATGCTCTAAGTTGTAGAGGCAAGACCTCATTTTGGCAATGGTGACTCCAAGATTTGAGCTTTGTTTATATCTGCAAAACAACAGACTGTGGCAAGAAAAATGTCTGTCATGGACAGAAAGAGAAATGTTATTTTCACCCAAGTTCACAAATAAAAATGAATATGATCATTTTGAATTGTATATTATTAATTCCTTACTCTCAAACCCTTAGCTTGAAGAGATCATGCATCATATCCTCTTCTCCTGAAGTGTTTTTCTGAGGACACTACATGTCAGCTTGCACAGGCTGATCAAAAATCAGACTTCAGTGCATAGATAATGTTTGCTTCCACATCCAGCTCTACTACATCTGTGGATGAAACCAGCATCTGCTTATTTGGATCATGAACCTTAGCTGCACTATTTTCCCTTCTAAACACACCAGTAAGATGTTTTCCTTAGGGATTTTTTTTTTTTTTAATTTAACTTTTATGATGGGATCTGATTCATTCATTCATACTTATATTCTAAGGACTGACCTTTGTTATTCCTTTCAAAGATAGCTGCACATTAACAACAGGCTTGTCTATGTCCTAGAAAAAATAAGAAGAGACCTGAAAATTCCAGGTAAGTGTCTTTTCAGTTAACGTGTAATACCAACTGTATAATGACTTTGAGCCTGATACTCACCAAATGCCTGCTGATGAGAAAAATGGTATAAATCGGGCAATGCTATATTTTCATTCTAGAGAGAATGTAGAAATTAATAAGTAAAATTGTTCAGTGTTTATCTAAAACTACATTATTGTTAATTAAGTTTTAAGTACCCAAAGAGCACATTATTAAATTAGAATTGCTTGACTAGAAAGCCACTCTTATAATTTGATATGTAATTTTAGGATCCACAGAAAAAAATTCTGAAGAATTATATATTATTATTCTGTAACTAAAATTCTTTGGAGAACTTCACATACAGAAACCAAGTATAATACTGAAGACTTAGCAATTTATTTGCATTTTTGAATAATAAGGGTCAAGTCACAGAATGGATTTATCTTTATTTCTTTATCCAAATTCCATTGGGACCTGCAGTTGTGAAAGAGCTGAGTGAGGTTAGGGTTACAGACTATGCCCCTGAAACTCGATGAGGCTAACTTAGACAAATGGGAATTGACCCACCAACTTTGACCTCAGCCACTGCATGGTCTAAACAACTGAGCTGTGCTTGCATCTGAATGAGACCTAATGAATAAATTTTCTGGCACTGAAAGTTTGATTTTGTTTTGTTTTTAGAATTCCCTATTCACTTAGCCAAGTTAATCAAACACATTTAATTTTAAAATTATATCTGTCTTATATGGTTTACTATCCTCTATAGCTAAAATATACACAGTCCTTAAATACAGAAACAAATGGTATGCAAGCCATAGGAGTTTCTGTAAAAACTTTGTAATAGCTCTGAAGCTATTTATAAAGTATAATACACATGCACTAGACTACTCCTGTCCTCATTAGAAAAGTATATAGCATAGGAAATTCATTCATGTGCACAACAGCCACTAGTAATGTACAAGGTAGAAAGGAGGTTGAGAAGGGTAGTTTCGTGGTCAGTTCAGTGTTCCCAAAGCTTCTGTTCTTAGGGAAGAATGAGACAATGAAGGGAGGACTCCAGTCTTTTCAAGACCATGACAGCCACTTCTGAAACAATGGATGTAAGACATATATGAACAGAGGCAATTGGTCAGGAATTTTCTTGGCACATGGAACCCTGCACTACAAAAGCCAGCTGTGGTTGCACACACTTCTAACCTTGACAGTCTAGAAGTAAATGTAGGAGGATCAAAAGTTCAAGGTTATCCTTGGCTACCCAGGAAGTTCAAGGCTACTGTGGGACAATAAGACCCTGTCTAAAAAGAAAATAAAAAAAGATATATGCACAGCAGAATTACTATGTCATGGTCATTAATCAATGTGTGTCTTGTTGGGGAGAGTCTTATGGGAAGGGGAGATTAAAAATAATTCCTCCAATTGAAGAAGAGTACTAAATACTATATGCATTTATTTGCATTTGGAAATTGCAGGATTTTTAAGATGCATATAGATCCTAACCCAGGCCCAGTAAGTACTAAACACTATATGCTTTTATTTGCATTTCGAAATTTTAAGATTTCTAGTATGAATATAGACCCTAACCCAGGCCCAGTAAGTACTAAATACTATATGCTTTTATTTACATTTCGAAATTTTAAGATTTCTAATATGAATATAGACCCTAACCCAGGCCCAGCAGCCCCTGTGAAAGTGTGTCATCTCAGGTTGAAGGCTGTTCATATTCTCCCAGGTGTGAGAGCAGTGTAATCAGGCAGGGACTGTGATGATTGGCCCAAGAGGGCTCCACAAGGTTCAATTCAGAGAAGTAATCCCAAGGGCCTGGTCCTAGGGTGAGGCAAGACAGTTGGAGGAAAAATGAGTCACACCGTCAGAAACTTAAGAGACGGTGGAAGTTAGGAACTGGAGTCTGAGATAAGCTGGGGTGAATGGTTCAGGATAGAAGTCATGAATTCTGAAAGAATGAGGGAGGCCTGTTTTCATGCAGCGTGGGCAGGTTGGTACAGGCAAGTACCTGATAGCTTAACTAACAGCTTTGAGCAGGCCCAGACACCCCATGTGGAATCTCTAAGCCAAATTGTCTCTGCCTGGGGAGCTAGGGGGAAAAGTACATTCTTATAATTAGAGCCGAGTTTCATGTGTGTGTTTCAGTTTCCCAAGATTTGAGATATCTAACCTAATTAAGAAGCAAGATTTCCCCAAGTCCTCTCCACTCCCTCGAAATGTACTGGACAGATGAGCTCTGATCCTGAAGCCTAAATCCAAGACTATCTTTCTCCAATATTGAATGACTGTTTCCAAAGAGAAATCCTCTAATCTATAAACGTAGGTTGCTGCAGTCATTGTGTTTAACAGGAAGCAGATGAGTTACTGACAACTGCCAGGCAGAGACGTAGAACGAACGCAGCCTTTTCTCTGTGAGTTTGCTGTAATGCCATGGAGTACACACTGTACCTCCAGAGAAATGGCTAGTTTAGGATGACTTTTGCTCAGACTGCCATCATTGATGTTGCTGTCTCTGGCTCCCCACAAGGTACATAATGGCCTTGTGCTAGAAACAGACAAGAGAATAGAGAAAATACAAAGTATAGTGACTTTTGCTTATATCTATTACCAAATATAGTCTTAACAATAGAACAGAAAAGGGTTAAGGAAGAAAAAGCTTGGGAGAAGAAATCCAAGCTAGGAAAGGGTTGCTAATCCCAGTTGTCTCTTTCCAGTCCTAGATAAACGCTGACCTTCATTCTCTCCCAAGCCTCCTCCCAATCCTTCCATTTCTGCTAGCCTTTGTAATCACCAGCCCTGACTACCTGCAGTCCTGTGAGTGCCCTAACACTTGTGGACTGGTTATAGGCAGTGATCCTCTTTGTTCTACTAATATTAACAATAGAAGTTTTCAAGTAGATTATTATAGAAGAAAGACTATGTGAGGGAAAGGAAATTCTGTTGCCTGAGATTGAAACTCTAAGATTCTTGGTTCCAAGACAAAGTTTCAAAGGGAGCATTCGAGATGGGCCATCAGCAGCACAAGCAAATACAAATACTTAGGCTCCATCCTAGACATACTGAATCTGAGTCACTGGGCTAGGATATAGCCATATACCTGTTTATTCCCTTGGGACTTTGATGTTTACTCAAGTTTGAGAAGAAGTGGCTTGACTGCTCACGCCTCACAAAACGCATGACTTTCTCCCCCCTCTATCAACCATGTTTGGTTTGATTTACCTTGTAGCAGAGTTACAAGTGGCCATCTCTACATCTGGTTCAGCGGACTCCCATGTGCCTAGAGTAGCATGCACACCAAGTGTTTCTAGTAACCTCCATATGTCTCCTGGTTTCCATGTGCTCTGATATTTTACTGGACACATAATCCTCCTTGTTTCATGTTATCCTTATTTTTGTTGATTTATTTTTTAATATAAAGTAGTATTTTTTGAGAATTTTGTGCAATATATTTTGAGAATATTTACCTCACCCCTCCCTCAAACTCCTTCCTGCCAGTATCACAAGTACCTGTAACAGAGTTCTGGTTCTTTTTAGCACTTCTCACCCCCTACCTTCCCTAAATGTCTCCAGCCTCTTAGCTTTCCCTTCCTTTTCCCAACTTCTCTCTCCTATATAACTCAGCCATTTCACCAGGAGCTGTCTTGGCCTCTTGGTACCCATATGCTCTCTTGGTCCTTTCCATTCCCTCTCTTCTCATTTCTTCCTTTCTCACTCTCCCTTCTCTCTCTTCTCCCACGGCTGGTCTGTTCTGCTGACCATGTTCAGTCTGGACTCTTCCAGATGCCTCTAGCTATTCTCTCCCTCATATCTACAACAAAAACCTCTTCAACCATAACTTTGAGTGGTTGTGTATGGTGATATTTTGTGCATACTCTAACAAATAAAGCTTACTAGAAGATCGGAGACACTGGGCAGGCAGCCACCAGAGAGTTCTTAAGAAGATTTCGTAGAGGTAAGAAGTTTCTCTAGTGGCTGTTCCTCTGTCTCTCTGATCTTTCTGCATTTATCCATATATCTGGCTCTGGGTACTTAAGGTCAGTTAGGATTCCTGCTACACCCCTGTGCTCATTTTTACTCACTTCCATACCCATCAGTATTTCTCCACTCCATAGCCTCCTTCCCTAACTTTGTGTCCCTCTTTTGGCTTAACTTGGGTCTAATTTGTGTTGCCCATACTGTCCTGGGTGTGGGGCCATCCACTGGAGCGTTGTTAGCATACCAAGAAACACACCCTACACAAAAACTGACTGTCCTTCTCCCAGGAGTCATCAAGTGTTCTTAGTTCCTCAGCTACTGGCAGGGGCTGGGGAGCCCCTCCCCCATCCATGCTGGAATGTTGACCAGCTTGATTTTATGCAGGTGTTATACAGGCAACCAAAGCTGTTGTGACTCCATTTAGGGCAGTGATCTTGTCACATCTAAAAGGTGTTATTTCACTTTTGTCCTTTCTGACCTTTTCAGAGATTTACCCTGAACCAAGAAGGGGGTGGTGGGTTGATATAAATGTCCCCTTTTTCACTAAATACTCCTCAGTCATTTTTTTTCTCTTCACTGTGACCAGTTGTAAGTTTCTGTCTTAAACACTGTTCACTGCATAAAGAAAATGTTCTGATGAGGTCTGGGAGCTACTAGAATCCACTGGCACAGAGATATGTCTTAAAAGGCAGTTTGATACTAAGTCCATTTAACAGAACAATTGTAGTAGGTTTGTTTCTGGGTCTTGTGAGCTTCCCATACATGGGTTTGTGGCTAGATTTACAGTCATGAGTTTTCTCCTGTGGAGAGGGCCTTAAATCCAACCAGAATGTGGTTGCTTATCCCCATAACATATGTGTCACTATTGTGCCTGTGGAAGTAACGTACCATGTTGATGTACACAGGGATTCCACCTGTATACAACTATTGAGGTTTATTCTTCCAGAAGCCTACATAACACTTTCTGGTAGTATAAAAATTGGGCATCAGAAAGGAAGCTTCCTAATCAGTACCAACTTGGTTCCTCCACATCCTGTGAACTAAATGGGTGGTGTTAAGCAGTCTGATTATCTTCATGTTCCAAATAAGAAAATGTAGACCGAAGAAGGAGATTTATACAGGGTAGCCAGAGTCAGAATTCCTACCTAGGTTTCTAGGGCTCCAATATACTCAAAACTTTAATTTCTTACTGGCTCCATAAAGACAAATGGTTCATGTGCCAGGCATAGTAACTCTGGAAGCTTCTCTAAGTCTATGCAAACTCACCATCTTGGAGGGACAACTCTCATCATACACTGTCTTTTTTTTGTTTTATCCCAAAGAAATATTTTTAATCTTCAAGAGCTTCAATTCATTTTTCTGTAAAATGGGAAACATACTTACCTCAGAGGGTGGCTTCAAGTGTTAAATAGATAGGCATACACCCAAGTGTTGTATGTGGTTTCTTGCCTAGCCTCAAGATCTAGGTTCACAGACCCACAGACTGGCAGACCTGCAGACCTGTAGAAACACACAGATGTTTACAATTGTTTTAGGCTGATCGGCCTCAGACCCAGGCATATCACTTGCTAGCTCTCTACCCTTCATTTAACCCATGATTCATCCTGTTCAGCCATGGGGCTCGGTACTTTTTCTCATAGCAGCATGGTTGTCCTCTTCTTCTTCCGGCTTCTCTCTGGTGTTCTGCTCTGTGCTTCCTATTCTCAGAGTTTTCCTAGTCTGGCAGCTCCGCCCACACTTCCTGCCTGCCTTTGGCCAATCAGCGCTTTTTATTAAACCAGTGGGTGGGACAATTATTTACAATTTAACAACATAATCTCCCACACCCAAGGGTTCTAAACTATATTTTTTTTTTGTTATCATTTTGGGAGCAAGATTTCATATATTTCATGTTGTCCTTGAAGTGGCTATATATCAAAAGATGATCTGGAACTTCTGATCTTGTTCTATTCAACTCCCACTTCCTGACATTATAGGAGCATGCTACAATGCCTAATTTTTATGTGATGGCTGCGGTTATAACTCAGAGCATTATGAATGTTAGACATGCACTTTACCATATGAACTACATCTCCAACTCTTAAGCTAGAATGCAAATAAAAGGCATTGTCTACATTTTACAGTTGAGGAAATATGTGTTCAAAATGGTAAGCTAACAGACAGAAACTGTTGGCTTGGGTTATATGAGTAGCAGAATAGATTATTGCCCTACTTAACTTCAAATAAGACACAATATTTAGTAAGAATTAACTTTAAAAAATTAAGATTAAATTAAGGTTCTTATGCCAAGGTAACAAACAGAATTAACATAGACACATTTTGATCAAGAGGGGTGAGAATGGCCTACAATAAGGGCCCTGTCTTCCATGTGGGCTTTGAGAAGTTGAAGAGGTCATAGGATAGACCACTTAATTTCATTTTCTTCCCTGCCTGTGACCCAGATACCTATATCAGCATTTGAAACTACATTTAGTTATCATGTCCATTTTAAAGCAATTTAAAATATTTAAGTATAAATATCTTTATAGAACAAGGTTATCATTTGTTACTTTCGCTTCCTTTGTTTCTTAGCTCTCCTGGTTGAGTCTTTTCATATTTCCTGCCCATTGATAAGAGTAGCTGTCTATCAAGTAGGTGGTCACTCCCAAACTTTCTTCTCTTATTTTCTCACATACATGGTGTACCCAGAGCATATACAGTGTTTCAATTAGGATAGAGGCCACAAAAGTCAAGGTAGGATGCTGGGACATTTTGTCAAAATCAGCAGTGTCAGGCCAATGGAACAGAAAACATTGTGAACAAGAGCTAGTGCAACAGAGAAGCCACTATGTAAGTTTTTATGGGAGACACTTTCTTTTAAGCTTATTTCCTGATGTTTTTTTTACATGAAATTAATTTGCTTTTATAGGAAGTTTTTTAAAAATCTAGGCACAAAGCAAACCCAAATAACTGTTGACTTAGAGGGTGAATGCTAAAGGGGACAAAACCTCTGCCCCCTCCTTTGGGGCAATGTATCCTTCAACAGGTCGTCTTTCCAAAGGATGTATTTCTACAGGGTTCAGAGCTTTGTTTTACATGGGATTTAGGCTATTAATTAAAACATAACCAGGCATAATATAAATTACACTCACCCTGAAGTGGCTACAAGGAATTGGTGGGTTTTTTTATCACTTGTGTCATAATTAAAAAAAGAAAACCATATGTGTCCACCTAGCCCAAAAGTTTTAAGTGGAACTGAGGGTGCATTGGTCATAGGAGTGGGGAGTCAGCCTCAGTGACAGTCTCACAGATGAATAACCATTTACAAGATCCTCTTATTAACATATGCTGGGTTTTACTTTCTACAAATGTAGTCTAAATTCTTCTTGAATCGTGGTCCATCCAACTTCTGCTGTCCCTGGATGTGGTGAGTCCCAGGGGTTTTACTACCCACTGTATCAAGTTTCACTTCCTTTTGTTTGTCTTGGATTTGACTCTTTTGAGTTTAAAGGTCTGTGCTGAGCTCTTGCCTGTAAATAACTTTGATCCATTATTTACTCTGTCCATATCCTTCATGATGCCTTTACAATGAGGTAAGCTGTGGGATCTACTTCAAAAAGTGAATAGATACTAAATGATCCAGTGCCTATAATGTGTCCTAAATATGTGATTACTGTTAGCAGTTCTGGTATCCACATTAACCTTAGCATTTCTTGGATTTCTGTCCTTTGTGTGTAATGATTGGTAATACTTTGACTCTATCTCTGTATAGCTTCTCCTTAGTCATTCCCACCATCCATCTGTTCACCACTTTATACTTCATTTTGCCTTTCTCTTGATTTGTGACTCTGTGAACCAAACATTATGTTCCAGATATGGTTACAACGAAGTTTTGTTTTTTCCCAAAAATTGGATAACATGCAATTTTATTTCTAGTTTATTTTCTATCATTGCACAAAGTTTTCTTGGGCTTCCTGGCCAAAACAGCCTAATGAGCTGAAATTATTCCAGAAATAGCTTTCAATTCCTAGATTACTCTCCAGATTCATAGGTAACAGGAAATTTAATTATTGCTATTGTGTGGGTTTTTTTTTTAAAGTGCTTTGCCTTAGCCGAGTTTGAGTCACACATCTGTAATTCTAGCACTGGGGAAGATGTGCAGTAGAGTCACAAATTTAAGGTCAGCCTGGCTATACTCTGAGGCCCCAGCTAAAACAGTGTTTTACTTTACTGGGACAATGTTTTCTTTCTTTTTCCCCACTCCTCTACTTTAAAACATTTACTTGCCAGTTACCCCACATCAGCCTGGCATTTCATTACTAAGAAGAGCTTAGTGCCAACTGCAAACACAGAAATACCACTGCATATACTGCATTGCACACCACTTATAATACTTAACAAAAATAGACCTGGGAGAATCTCAGTTCTAACACACTCTCACCCAGAGAAGCAATCACTTTTCTATCCTTTGATTAATTCTACTAGTTAGCTTCCCTTCCCACAAATCCCATAAGGACTCATTTAAAAATAACAAAAAAAAAAAAATCAACAAAAGACGATCTTGTCAAGGGCTTTTAAAAAAGTTCATAAATTCTTTTCATTGGATTCTCCTGTCTATCTGGCACTTGCTCTCTATAGGAGCCTGATAAATCTGCCTGACATGATTTCTTATCACAAAAATCCCTCTTTCTTTGAAAAAGTCATGTTGGACTATGAGTCTGGATTTGCCAATCGGCCATAGAATAATTTTTGGAAATTTTCATATTCTGCTTCTTTTTTTTAAGAAATGTTTTCAGGGGTCAGCAAGACAGCTCAGAGGTTGGAGGTGGTTGCTGCCAAGCCTGATGACTTGAGAGATTAAGCCCCAGGACCAAAATGGTGGAAGGAAAGAATCAAATTCTCTAAGTTGCTCTTTGACCTTCACATGAATGCTTAGGTACACACACACACACACACACACACACACACACACACACACACACAAGCATTCATGAGCATACAAATTAAGTATTAATATGAAAAAGAAATAGTTTTATAGAGCCATTGAATGTCACTGCCAGCACATGAAATCTCATTAATATGTCAGTCTAAACAAGATCTGCAGTAGGACACCACCAGCTAACATGCCAACATGTATGGAGAAAATCTCAAAAAGTCCCACCCCTAGATGAAGAGCTACAGGCAATCAATGGTTACTGAGAGTCTTCTCCAGGGACAGATCCCCTAATAGATTATCCAATCCCAAGTGGTCAGCTCTAAAAACATATACATGAGCACATCACTGAAGGGACTCAGGTTGTGTATGTACGAGTAACAATAATCATTAAAGAAGAAGTGAATCTGAGAGGTAGTGGAGGGGGGTGTAAGGAGTTAGGGGGGAACAGGAGAGGTAAAAATGATGTCAATATAGTACACATGTGTAAAATTCTCAAAAGCAAAAAAAAAAAAGTCAGTGTTGGATATTACATTCAAGATAGCCCAATTCTCATTGGTTAAGGAAACTGAGGCTTTGCTAAACGTATTTTTTAGCTATTACTCAGTTAATGGTTTCAGGAAAGTTCTTGCCACAAATTATCCTGAAATGTTTTGCAAGATATATTTATGGATATATTTTTTCATGGACTATTTAATAGATATTTATAGAAGAAAATTTGGAAAGCTACAGCTTAGAAGATTGGGTTTTTACATTTAACTTTATTGCCATATATGTTTGACTTTTGTTTTATTATTTTTTTATGAATTCTATTCAAACCAGGGAAATTTTCTTCTGTTGTCAAAATCCAGCTTCCAATTTTATTGAGTATTCACTATGTCCCAGGCCCTGTCTTCTACCTTTTATTGTAAAAATTCAAGTGTAGTTTTACAAACTTTGAAGACAAAGAAGAAGGTAACTTTGGGCTAAGGGGACAGTGCCTGGATAAAGATAGCATCTAGTTATAGGTATAATGCTGTCTGTTGACCTGAATGATAAATCACAGAGTGATTGACTTTGTGAAAATTGACCAAGTTATTGAACACTTCGGATGTGTGCAGCTTTCTGTAGGCATAACACATTTTAGTGAATGTTTAAAGAAAAAGAAGGCTCATTTGTAACTTGAAATCAATTTTGAGTGTGTTTATTTACTTAAAAAAAATTGCTGAAGACCACACAGTGCACATATAGACCAAACTAAGATTTAGCCCTAAGTGGTTCCAGTCTTTGTTCTAAACTTGTATTATATACAAGTTTATACCATCTCTCAGATTTGATTCATTTCTTTGCAGCAGCCGTTCACTGTCTAGTACTGTGCTAACCTTTTGTCTGGCTCTTACTGAATCTACTTCTACACAATCCCTCATCATATATCATCACCCCTCAATTTAGTACAAATGCACACTTAGAAAACAAAATGAAAAGGGAAAAGGCTTTAATGACATCAGTTCCCTGACCTTGCCATCTTCTTTGCTGTCCATTAAATGAAAATAAGCTACATAAAGCCTAAATTGCAACCCAAAGATTATTCTCTACGGCTTCTAAAAGCCACTCTAAAAATCATCCCAACCTGTCTCTAAGAGCGAAATTACACTGTAGTACCTTCTCTAACCTAACCATGATATGAATTCAGAAAATCACACAAGACAAAGTGGAGTGCACTCAACTTGACCCTTGATTTTTATGTGACTCTGGGCCAGACAAACTTTGGTAATAAGGATTAGCTTCCTAAAGAGTCCTGAGAGCTTGCTAAGAGTAGTAGAGAGAGGCTTAGGAGAGGGAGCAAATGAACAGAAAAGTAGAAATACTACTTTTGTGAGTTTTCAGTTCTTTATCGGATTTTATGTTACAACAGATTATGTTACCTCTCCCATTTGGCTTCCACAATTAGATGTGGATATTAACCATCTCCATATTGCACAAGGCAAAAACAAGGCTCAGACCTTAATTTCAGACAACTAAAAAGGCCCATCAGGCTGTCCAAGGATAGTAATTTTCCTTTTTAAATTGAACTACCTTTTACCAAATGAGCGGTGTTGTCTATTTTAGAGTAGAAATATCAGAAGAAAAAAGAAGTGTAACACTTTCTATAGGCAGTAGAAAGCTGTGTTGTATTAGAAGTAAAGGTGATTTGGACAACAGTACTGATTAGCTAATTCTATTCATTACAGTGGATCATGAAGGCCAATCACAATTATTCTTCTAGTCTCTCCGTCAGAGAATGTGGAAGAAAAAAAACAGTTAAAAATGTTATAGACCATATCACCTTGGAAACAAAGATCCACACTAAAACGTTATGATAAAATGTTAGTAATAATTACAGTGAATTCTAATAAAGTCAAAGCTATTTTAAAGTCAAGCTCCTCTGAGGCTTAGTTATTAGTTACAATTGTTTTCAACACTCCAGATACAGGCAATGCAGCACTCTCTCCTCCATTCTTGTAACTAGTATATATGAACATAGTAGGATGAAATATGAATTCTTATGCCTTATTCTTTGGCTCCAATTCTCACTTCACCTCTTAATAACTATTTGACCTTGGTTTATAAGATTGTCTAATTTTGCAAATAAAAGTATATTTGAGTTTCAGGTAGATGGTGGTTTTTTTATATAAACATGCATCATACAGAATTATGCATCATTGATTTAAAATTCAAATTGAATTGCCATTCTACATTTGTCTAATGTAAGTGATGTAATCTATCTCTTCTCTGATTTCTTCATCTGTAAGCTGGAAATGGTAAGCTACTAGCAGTATCTAATTCATGGAAGGCTGGTCAGGATTAAGCAGAATTAAGTATAAATTGTAGTCCTGCCCGATAGTACGGGTCACAGAAATTGCCTCTATTATGATTAATTCTCTCTAGTTACATTAATTCAAGTTTGGCTTGGGCTTCTGCTTTATGAACAGTGAAAAAATTGCTCTATGCAAAGCAGAAGACTGAGCGTGTAACATTTGGTTATGCACACTCACTTTGGATAGCTTAAAATTTGCTGGGAAATATATTCACTAACCCAGCATTTTACAATCCAGACACCATTTCTTCTGCTATTGGTTGCATAAATGACCTTTCCATACAGCAATAATCTTTTATGCTTTTAGAGTCTGGAAATTTTTCTTTTAAAAATCTATATACTCCATAAACTAGATCCATCCTTCATAAGCATCTATTTCTCAATATTTGCATGGCAGGAATCTATGTGTTGTCAGATGCAAAAGAAACATTAAATTGTAATAGCTGGTATTCTTGAGTTTCTTGTAACTCAGAGAAAAGGCCCAAACACATAATTAAAATATGCAATACAAAACATTTAAAATACAATCTATTTATATCTGCTTTTGCGATCTTATTTTGTAAATGTCTAGTACTATTTTCACAATTTATATGGGAAGCATGATTTATCTATGTTAATTTCAAGCTGGCAGCCAGCCATCTGAATGCCTATCTTCTCATATTGTAAACTACAGGGATGTGTGAAGTCTCACATAAGGTCACTAACACAGAAAGCATGAAGTAACCAGAAGACTATGAATGATTCTGAAAAATTGAAGAAACACTAACAACTCACCACACACTTTCAAAGTAAGCAAACATCATGATTTTGCCAGTAATCTGTGCTTTAGATTGCAAGAAATTGTTCCTGTTTTTCTTTTCATTGTGGAAGACACTAACTTGGCTTCATGAAACCAGGCACACATGTCATCTCCCACCTCATTTTATTTTGAGTGTAGGAGGGGAAATATAATACAAACTGTTCTGGTGCACAATAATCTATTTTACAGTTACATTCAAGAGAACTATCTCAGAAATCCTGGCACCATAGCGTTTATATTTCTTCACATCATTTCTCTTTTACTTCCCTTGTTGTTTTTTTGTTTGTTTGTTTGTTTTTTAATTTTCAACACCACACAGTCAAATACATTTTATGTATTTAAGCATATGGCAAAAATATTTGTAACAACCCGATTATATACATGATATTAACAATTTCTACTTTGAAAAAAATAATTCTGCAGATATGTAAATATGATGTCAGTGGGCATAGACAGCATTTTACTGTACCCAAGCATAAACCAACTATTTAAGAAGTGGTTTTCTAAATAGGAAGTGAATGTGGTTTCTATTTTTTATGCCCTTTATTGACACTTTGCCAAGGGGTTATGTGAGGATTTATCTCTACAATGGCCAAATCTATATTTACAATTTGATTTCTTGGTATTGTCAGCAGCTCTCTGGATATTTCCACTTAGGTGCCTTACAGGCACCTCAAATTCATGGATCCCAAACTGATTCCCTTATATTTTCTCCCGTGTTGGTGTTCCTTTTGTTTTGGGGCATCACTTAACCAGTTCCTTAAGCCCCATATTTCTGGCATCTTAAATCTCTCTCTTCTGGTAATGTCCACAGCAAAGCAATTGAAAGCTGCTTATTTCACTTTCAAATTGTTTCTGGAATATATCCTCTCTTCTTCATTTTTTCAGTCATTAATTTAGTTCCTCTCCTCTCTTTGCTTTTATGATGATCACCTAATGGTCTCTGAATAGGTTCCTCTGCTTCAACTTTCCTATCTAATCCTTTATGTGCTGAAGAGTTTTCTTTTGGAAAAAAAATCTGGCTCAAGCTCCTCCTCTCTTCCTTAAAATACTTTCAGCCTTCTAGGAGTCTCCTGAATCAAGTCTAAACTGCAAGAAAGGTATGCAAAGCCCAAAGTTTGCCCCTAACTCATTGCAGCCTTGTTGCTGGGCTGCCGCATGGACTCTGTTTCTGCCTGCCCAAAAGTAAACCTGCAGCTAGACCACAAGGATGCTGTGTCATTTCTCTAAGCTAGATGTTCTTAATAGAGCACACATTAACCAAACTTCAAAACCAAAATAAAAAAAAACCAAAGTGCTCCTTCTCTATTTGGGACATATAAATTTACAACTTGTATTCATGGATGGCATAATCTCTATTTAACTAGAGCATACATGACGTGGGGTATGCTTGCCTGGTTTCTGCTCATGCCTTTCCTTCTCACTCCTCAGTTCCCTCCTGCTGTCTTACCTTTCGTTTTTTCAAGGCTTAGCTCAAGTGTTTCTTCTGTAAATCCTTCCAGGACTCACACGAGTAAATCAATTTCTCTGTGGGGCTTGTTGCTGTACTTTAATTTTGTTTTGTTCCCTCTAAGATTGAATCTCACTATGTACTCCACACTGGCCTCGAATTTGTGGTGATCCTCCTGCCTCAGCCTCCCAAGTGACTCCAGTTACAAGCTTGTAGACTCTTGCCCAGATTATAGTATTTTGAAATGAACTGCTTTTAAAATCAGTCTTTCCCATTGAATGTGCCTTCTTTGTGGCATTCTCCTGGGAGAAAGAAAACTTCTTCCTGTATGTCTTGGTGTTTAGCACAGTGCCTGGAATTGTTTTCAAGAAACACTAGAGAAGGGCAAAGAGAAAAGGCAAAGTTGTGTGACTTGGGCAGTATGTAGGGCCAAAGCAAATGGATAAATAAGAATGTCAGTTCCATCTTAACCAACTGTAGTGTTCTCAGCAGGTGTTATCACATAGCACATGAACTCTAAAATATCCAAGTGGCTTGGGGAGAAGGTAGTAGAATAGGAGATTTATGTGTTTTCAATGTTGACTTTCTGTCCCTCACAGACTTCTGAGTATCTCTGATAATAGCCCTGAATCAAGTGTCTGCTGTTACTGTACTCTGATTGTGACCTCTTAAGTATAGCTATAACGAAACCATAGAAGTTTTTCTACCACAGCTGAACCAGTTAAAGGTTGGTAATTTTACACAACTGACTTTCTTAGAGGTCCTGGCAACAACTTCCTTCTCCTCAGTGTGAGCTGATGGCATAGTCACTTCCTATTTGGTTTCAACTGCCAGTTTTTTTTCCTGTTTTTAACTGCCACCTTTGACTAGAACTGTTCACTTCAGAGGCCTATGAATTAAAGAATAGGTGGCCAATTTAAAACATTTAAAAAAGTGAACTCAGAGGGAAAATATATCACCCAGAATGGCAGTTGAAGATCACTTCGTGGTGACAAGTGAAAAGGTCTGTGACTAAATTCTGCATCCCAAGGAGCAAAGAGGCTTTCTGATCTTATTACAAAGAGCCTTGTTTCCCAAATCAATTCTGCCCAGAAATGTCCTTCAAACTTCTTCCACAGAAGTCTCTCTACTACCCCTGTCAAGACGAAACAAAACTGTCATTACAGGAACAATCAGTGTTTCTTTTGGCACAGGAGAACTGTGCATGCTCCCGTACAGGCATCTGCAACTCCACAGCATGAGTCTGTCATGGAGGAGGAAGAGGGTAGCCCAATTGGAACCAGGGAAGAAGCCATTCTACCTTTGGATTTGAGAATATACATGTGTATGAAATGGCCCCAATACATTTGCCCTCTCAGCTCTGGAGCCAACTGATAAGGGCAATGACTTCTTTTCTTTGGGTGCTTAAGTGGATTAAGTGCAAGCATTTCAGCACACATGCAAAGAAATGCTTTAATACAAGCAGGAAGCTGCTTAAGCAGCATCTGCTTCCACCCACCTCGTCTGTTGCTTTAGTCCCCGTGGTAGCATCAGGAAGTAACGCTGCCCGACAATATTCTGCTGTGGAGAGTCTTGCATACTTTCTTTTCTGTTACAAATGATGTTGTGGTAGACTATTGTGCAAGCCCCAAAAAGTGTAATTACACAGGTTTGACATTCTCTGACTCAGAATGGATTCCATAGGATTTTGCTCACATACTTATTAGAACAAAGGTTAGAGCTATTATATCATGCTTTTCAATCTGATACCTACAGAGAGCAAAGAGAAGATTGTAACTATCAAGCATGTTTTTATTAGAAAAGGAAACTGCTGGGCATGGTGGCACACACTTTTAATTCCAGTACTCTGGAGGCAGAGGCAGGTGGATCTCTGTGAGTCTGAGGCCTGCCTGGTCTATGTAATGAGTTCCAGGCCAGCTAGTACTACACAGTAAGACCCTGTCTCCAGAACAAATACTAACAGTTACAAAACAAAAGAATCATTGAGTGTTTTACTTCAAAATAAAAGTTCAGTAGCTTATAGCATGAGTCCAAATACTCCTAGGTCTGGATGGTAAGCTTCAAGAATAACCCAGATAATTTCTTTCATTTAATATATTTCAACAACTGAATAATATCCAGACAATTGTATCATTTGCCATTAAATTTTTCACATTGTATATATTTCAACATGTACATTAGGCTTAAAAGTGAAAGTTCGAAATGTGAGGCCTTCTTTAAACTTTGTGAACTAAAGGCTCACATTGGTCTTGATAAATTATCCTGTTTGAAAGCGCTTAGATAATTCCTGACACAGTAGAGTATGCTCAGTGATTATGTTTTAAGCAAACCAATATTTGGCTTAAATTTTTCTATTTAATATTATTTTGAAGTAAAATATCTAAATATTTTATGTATGGGAGGGTGGATAACAGTTGTATTTTTTGCCATCATGCTCACTCTTTGGGAAAAGGAAGTTTGTGGTACAGTGGTAACATGATATTGCTTTGTTTATAGGACCCATTTGACATGGTTTCTTATGATTATTTTTATTACAGGCAGCACGTTAGACTAAAATTCCCACAGATCACTGATTCCCAAGTGTATTACCTGATTAGTAGTCCCTCTAACAAAGATTGTAGAACATGGTTTCCTAAGCTTTGTCACCACTGACATTTCAAATGAGATAATTCTTTGTTGTGGAAATTATTATGCGCATCCCTCGCCTCTACCAACTAGAAAATAGTAGCAATTTCCTCATTATTTATTACACCCATATGTGTTCTATCAGAGACCAAATTGCTCCTCACCAAGAACCTACATATTTGCTGTAAATCACTCTATTTACTAAATATTTATAAACATGAATAAACTTAAATACTTAATATTGAAAGTATGGTAACTTTCAGGAAATTCAATCCAGGGATGTTAAATTTGATTTAGTTATTTATTATGTATTCATCTTTGCATGTATGCATATGTGTAGGCTTGCCCATGTCATGTTATGCATGTGAACATCAGAAGACAACTTTCTGGAGTTGGTTTTCTCCTTTCACCATACAGATTCAGGGACTAAACTGAAGTCCTCAGCCTTGCGGGCAAGTACTTTTACTTGCTAAGCCATCTTACTAGTGCAGAGAGATGTCTGTAGGGGTATTGTGTTGTTTCATGGTAAATAATTGTCCCACCCATTGGTTTAATAAAAAGAGCTGATTGGCCAAAGGCAGGCAGGAAGTGTAGGCGGTGCTACCAGACTAAGAAAATCTCTGAGAGCAGAATGCCAGAAGAGCACCAGAGAGAAGCCAGAGGAAGCAGAGGACAACTATGCTGCTCTAAAGAAAGGTACCGAGCCGCATGGCTGAACAAGAGACATGGGTTAGATGAAGGGTAGAGAGCTAGCAAGTGATCTGCCTGGGCCTGAGGCTGATCAGCCAAAAACTAATGAAAGCGTCTGTGTGTCTCTGTAGGACTGTGGGACTGTGGGACTGCGGGTCTTTGGGTCTGCAGGTCTGTGGGCCTAGACCTTGAGGTTAGGCCCGAAAGTCTGGACCAGAAACCTCATACTACAGATGTCCACTATTTTTTTTTTTTAATTTTGGAGGTCTCCTGGATCTGACAAGGAATTTACTTGTTTCACTAATTCTGAACATGCTCTTCATTTATCTAGGTGCTAAATATTCATAGAAATAAGGCCGCATGGATCAAGCAAGTACTAAATTCTGTCTGAGGTCCTGTGTTACACCCTATAAGGCTACCGAAAAGCATGAGATCCATTGTCTGTCCTAATAAAACACTTTCCATCGAATTATGGTGATACATTGTAACATACAGGCTGAGGGTCCCTAATCTGAAATCCAAAAATGCTCTGAAATTCTTTGAATATCAACCTGATGTTCATGTCAACAGCTCCATATTTGAAAAATTAAAATCTAAAACATTTCTCTCAAGCACTCAGATGAGAGATACTCAACCTGTATTATTAGATTCTGAACAGATACCTTGAAGTAAAACACACACACTCTCTCTCTCTGTACATATATTTAGATGTATAATATTTAAAATGAGAAGTAATACTGTGGTGTAGTGCTGTGGGGGTGTCCTGGTTCTCATGATACTGTATTGTTTTAAACCATTTACACCTTTAAAAAGTTTTATGCACATGTTCACATATAATATAAAAGGCATAATCAGAACCATAAGAAAATCCCTAAATGTTCTTTACCAATAATAGCAATAATGAATGATATATTCAAGATCAGCATACTAAAATAAAAATGTTCATCAGCATCATTCAGAAACTGTGCCAGCAATCTAGACCACAAGTTTAGTGTTAATTTTTTTCATATTACTTCATCATTCCAGGCCAGCCTGGTATAGGAAAGTCATTTCCCTGATATGTTTAGAGTTCGCTTGTTTGCTAGAATTAGACAACATTCTCTTAGGTAGTTATAAAATTTAAATAGCCGGAAAGAACACAGTGCGCCACAATTTAATGGTATAACATATAAAAAGTGACCAACTTCAAGGTTAACTGAGAGCAATGCCTATGAGTTTAGCCTAGCAATAATACAATATAGTGTTCCCAGAATACACTTACCAACATCAGCAAAGAATTCTAAGGAAATGCATTTGTTCAGTCAACGAATATTTATTGAGGACCTATTCTGTCCCATAGAGCATGCTAGGCTTTGGGAATACAGCAGTAAACAACAAGAAGAAAGATCTCCCTCAAAAAACTATCATTCTTCTTGAATAAGTTTTACAGAAAAGAAGTTCTATCTTTGGCCTTGTTGATGGACAAATACAAGGCATGCAATGCCCAAAAATACAAAGAAAATGCAACAGTGGAAGGGTTGCTTCCATGTATACAACATAGTATTTTGAAAATGAACACAGAACAGCTATGAAGATTGGATGGTGTGTCTAAGGAAGTGAAATGAACCTAGTTGATGTGGGTCTTTAATGATGGAGTCTGATTCACATTACTAACTCAAAACATGATCAAAGAATCAATGTGTGTCTCATCTCATGATCTCAGACCTTGTTATCAGAGCAAATTCTTGGGCTAACTCCAGACTTGCAGGTTCAAAATCTTCACTTTGAAAAGATCCTTCAAGCCCAGCACAGTGGCATGTGCATTCAGTCCCAACACTCAGGAGGCAGAGATAGGTGAATCTCTGTGAGTTCGAGGCCAGACTAATCTACAGTGGGGCTTGTCTCAAACAGCAGACAAACAAGTAAGGAAACAAGAAGTCCTTTTGAGATCTCTATGGACATTGATATTTGAGTGGCATGCATGCTTCTCTGCAGGTTGGGATAAAGTGTGTGGTGGACTATCAAGAAAGAGACACTAGATAGAGACCGTGTAGACTTGAGGAACTGAGAAAGGAAGATGCAATGCCATAGTTTAATAACCTCCCAAGTAAACAAACCATATAGAAGGTAGTAAGTAGTCAGAGGGGACCTCGATTGGAAATCTCTGATGTATCACTTTTCAATTGCAATTTTTGGATCAAATATTTCTTTTGCTGAGCCTTTTGCTCTATTTGTTCAATGGGGAGAAAGCAGAGTGACCCAGATGAGCTCTTGTCACAGTAACTTAGTACAAAACACAAAGCCTGAACTTAGGGGTCTCTGGTCCAAAGAAAATGAACCCTATCCTATTAGTAACAACCATGTTGATTACAACCAGATATTTTTCTTAGATAAAAATTATAAAAGAATAGCATTTGTTGAGTGTCTACTTAGAGCTTACCTCTACCCCAGTGTGTTGGGTGCACAGGCTCGTAGCAAACTGCAAGGTGTATTCTTATTTTAGACTGACACTTGATTATTAGCTCCCTTCCGTGTGTACACAAAGGTGCTTCCCTGAGATTCCTGTGACTATTATTATTATAACACTGTCACTGTTGTTATTGGGTCCCCGAAAAGGGGCTTGCTTTGCCCCGGAATTGTGCTTAAGTTGGAAAAAGACAGAGTTGCAGAAGTCACTGCTGTGTATGCTGAATTCAACTATCTGTACTGCCAAAGATCTAATCTCATGCTCCTTGCCTGTTATCCTTATTAATTTTTCTGCCAATAGGTGATTCGATTGCCAATTTGCCTCTCTTTTACACATGCAGAAACTGGGAGAATTTTCAGCCAAGCCATTCCTCAACTGATAGCCTAAGATAGGGTAGGCTCGGATTAATGTGACTAGAGGCTTGTCTAGGGGAAAGAAAGCAGAAAATCAAGAGGGAAGGAACCTAAGGCATGAAGGAGCAGGTGTCTGGCTCGGCGGCCCCACCCTTGGCCAGGTGGGGGAGCCAAGCAAAACTTCTGCAACTCCAGACCTCTGGGAGGCTTCAGGCACCCCTGCCTCTCCAGCCTGTATGCAACGTGGCCGCGTTCATCCGGGTCGCCTTCATATCCCCCACCCCACTCCTGCTCTTCCAAACTCTTCTGTTCTTTCTCCAGGCCCAGTCGCTTTCCAGGTTTCTTGATCCCGGGCTTCTGCTGCTCTCCACAAATCCAGTAGAGCCTCCCGCTTCTCTGACTGAAGCTACTTTAGCCAAACCCCTTTACAGCCTGAAGACTCAGCTCCCCCGACACCGCCCGGCAGCGGGGTGGGGGCAGGGCCAACTGAGGAACCGCCCCCAACCGCCTCCCAGACTAGGCGTTCGGGCGGGTTGCTTGGGCGCCTCCACCTCCACTTCCTAAAGCGGCGAGGCACAGCCGAGCGGCATCACTGGAGCCCAGGTCCCAGCCGCCGCCGCAGGAACAGCGCTGCATTCAGGAAGAGGAGCAACACCACTGTTGGCCACGACCTCGGCGAGCGGGCGTCTGAGAGGTAAACTGAGTCCTGGGGAGCATCGCCGCGAACCGCTCACCTCCCAGCAAAGGATGTGGGGAAGTGGAGGCTGCAAGCCACCAGCCCATTAACTCTACTTCTCTTCGTCCTTCCAGGCCCAGATCAAGAAGCCTGGGAGAGCAGCCGAGCTACCCCCGTAGGAGGAGCCAGACTGAGCCCAAGGCGCCACCACCGCAGAAGCCCCGCGAAGTAGCAGTCGCCTCCATGGCCCACTCACCGGTGGCTGTTCAAGTGCCCGGGATGCAGGTGAGAAAGCCCAGGCCTCCTCTGTCGCCCACGTGACTGCTCTGGAGCCCCTCTCTGGGCACCAGGGACCAGGGGCAGCCACCGGGCAAACCTGAAGGCAGGGCCGGATCACTCTCCAGGTGACCCCGAAGTAAATAAAGCTCGAGATGTTTCCTTGGCGTCCAGGCTAGAAGGTGCTTTGCACGGGAGAGATTGGGGCGACTGGGGGTGCGCCACAGCAAGTGGGGGCTGGCGTTGACGGAGAGGGGGACACGTATAAAAATAGGCCAGAACCTTAGACACCTGTGCTTTTTGTCTTGATTATGGCACAGTTGAGGACTTGGGGACGGGATGTCCCAGAACTTAACCTAGATGAGATGCAGGCATCTTGGAATGTGTGGGCTAAAACACCCAAGCGGTGCCCCCCACATGGCACACACACAGAAGTTGGGGCGGAGCGAGACCAGGAGTGGTGGTGGCATTGAATCGGGTTCTTCCTGTGTGCAGAGAGAAGAGCAAGATGACTTCTTTTCCTTTCCAGTGCCACTTAAAGGCAAACTTGTTTGTCGCTCCCCGACGTGGCCCAGGGGGGTAGTGTTGCAAAGAGGAATGTATCTAGGTGATCACTTCCCAGGCAAATCTCCCTATCTCTCATAAGGTGCTGAATACATACATGTATTTAGGCTTTTGTCCAGTGCAAAGAACTGAGTGGGACCCAGCTTCTTATTTGAAGTCTATGAAGTTCCCCCATTATATTATCATTTTATTAGAGAACGCTATGCCAACAGACATTTTACAAATCTTGTTTTTTTAAAGCACTATAACATTTTAAACCATTTACATCTGACCCCCACCACACAGTAGCCTAAACAACTCCTTTATGAATAGGTCAGAAGCTAAAAACACTGAAACTAGATTCTTGTGATCTTCAAAACCCTAAATAAACTTTTTTCAAGTTAGAAGAAAATGTCTAGAACATTGTATAGCTTGTGTTTCTAGTAATAATCAAAACTTTGTGAATTGGAGATTCATTTTAGTACCTCTGGGTTTCATCTTTTGCCTTGGAAATTGGTCTCATTTTTGTACATGATCACAGAAGTGATTTAAAAATATTATTTCTTCTCAAAGGGGACATTTGTGTAGGACATCCATCTACCCTGCATTTAGGGCAGTTCTGGGTTGAAACTCAGGAAGTTTGCCTATATTTAATATAATTACAGAAGGGGAGGGAAAGAAATGTAAAATTGGAAATAGTAGGGCCTTTATGGTATTAATCCATTTAAGCTTTTCCCAGTGCCCCCAACTTTTTTCTCATGCCTTCTACTCCCCTGACTACCCCACACTCCATTCATTCAGTTCTAGCTTTGGTTTTATCTAGAGAAGTAGTAGTTTGCAATGGGAACTACAGTTTTGCTATGTCTGATCTGGAACGAAGTGTGAACTTTCCCCTGCATGCACTGCTTTCTATTATGCGGGAAAGTAGAACTTTACATATGTAATGTTGGTCGCTCAGGGGCTCCATGCTTCTCTATCCATTGTATGCAGGCGCCTGCCTGCATGCATCCTCAGTGGTGCCCCTCATTTATCATCTTTGTGATCCTGAGGAACTCTGTGTGCTCAGGAGAAAATGGTTTCTGGTCTTTATTTCATTTGTCTTGACTTTATTTGATTTATGTGGTTTCTGCTCTTTATTTCATTTGTCTTGACTTTATTTGATTTAGATGGTTTACGAACTGCTTGCTGTTCAGCATTTTCATATTGCTCCCTGCTTTGTTTAATTATTTGAGCTGGCAATTTCTTGGATTTTTAATTCTTACTTAAGGTGGGTTAAAATGTGAATCACATATTTGAAATTAGCGACTTTGCCTTGCACGGTATGCCTTCCCAAAGTTGTTACTTTGCCAAACCTTAGTTGCATAGAGCAGTCATCTCAATTTTAGCCAAGACACAATGATTATTGATTTGCCACCCTCTCCATTAAAATGAAGCATCAAATTCTTAAATTATTTCCATTTTCCTTTCTAGATGTTGTTTTGAAGCACTTGCTGTAACATTAAAAAAAAAACAACTTTTTTCATACTTGAAATTATACAGTGACCTAAAAAAATTCACAGTATGCAGCAGACCCTTTAGCCTAGAGTACTTTTGTTTTCTTTTACAAAAATATGATGTGGAAATGTATCCTGGGACCATAATAATCTACAAGAGTTTTGTTAGTTAAGAACAAGCAACTTTTAGGCCGTTTAAGCAGAAAGAAGACTTGAATTTGCCATGTGTTCTTTAAATTAATGTGGACTATTTCCCCAAATCAGGGTGAAGTGATTGACCAGCCTGTACATTTTTAACTGTTTATGTTGGAAAGTTATGAAGATTGATGGGAAAAATGAGTTTTCCAGAAATTAAAAGCAAAATTGCTTTCTCCACAATGTTTTTCTCCCTCTGAGGAGAGACTTGGAGCAGAAACCAAGCTACCTGCTCTGGTACTTAAGAGTCAGCATTGCAAACTTTCAAACAAAGACATTTCTGTTGCCACTAGTTTGAAATATAAAATAAACTTGGAGTTAAGGAAGAAAATTCAGGATATGATCCAATTCAAACTCATCCTTTATGAAGTTAGTTCCTCAAAATTTATATTATTATTTCTTAATACTGTAACAATGAGCATTGTTGTTCTATTACACTCAATGTCTAGGATGTAATTTTTTTTATATATTTAACTTATTCACTATTTTAGGTTTGTAAGTGAAGGAATTTTCCATACTAGGAGCTGTACTCTTCCACATTTAAATTATGACCTTAAGAAAATAATAAACTAATAAACCTGTTTCTTTCCACCCAAATATTTACTCTTTAGTGATTTAAAACCTGTTTTGTCTTTAAAGCTGTCAGTTAAAAAATTACATTTGAAAGTTTAAGATATTTCTTTTAAAACTTGCCTTAGTATTTTAAACAAATATGCAAAAGCAATTTTCAGTATTTCATAATGTTTAGGTGAGAGAATAAAGCGAGATGTTCAACTGGGTGAAAGAGTATATGTTTGCTGTATTTGTGCTATGTCTCACTAAAGAAACAAATGTTCCTACTTAAAGAATTCTAAAATTAGCTCTCATGTACCTTTAAATGTGAAAAGGTTAGTGCAGCTTAACAATGGTTGTTTGAGACATCAATGGAAATGAAATTTTAGTATTAATAAACACTTTTGAGGACTTTTAACTAAGGAATAAAAAATATTACCTGACATTGGTGAGCCTAGTAGTGGCTTCTAGGAAGGCTCAATATAGAAATAGGTGGCCTGCCCCTAAAGAACTAACAAGCAATACCGAGTCTGTGATCTTAACCTCTGTAAGTAGAAAAGGGGTTTATGTTAGGATTTAGGGTAGAAATTTCCAAGTGAGGAAACAGCCTTTGCTAAGGCATAGCTATGCACATAGCCAAGGGCTGCCTGCATGTTTAAACATACATGTACATTCACAGTCTTTGAAATTCTTATAAAATAATTTGGGTGATGATGAAGTATTTCTCTAGAGAAATAATAAATGATAACTTCGGAAAACTGGATTGGGACCAGATCGTGGTGGCCTTTGAATTCTAAGGAAAGATTTTAGTCTTTCAAATAGCCATTGAACATTCCCGTATAATGGTACTCAATAAAAATAGTTATGTGTAGGAAGAGAAAACTCCTTATTGAATGAATGAATGTACTGGAGAGTTATAATATTTAAATCAGTTTGATCTGCAGAAGCTATTTCGGTAGGACAGTCATAGTTATGCAAATAAAATGCAATGGATCTTATATTAATAGGTTGCATTCCATATCCTTGGGTGGTGCCATAAAGAAAAAAGACATTCCCTGATTTGATAATTTGCTAATTAGACAATAAAGATATAAAACAAAGGCTAACCAGGCTACAATACACACACACACACACACACACACACACACACACACACACACACAGCAGTTAGCTAACAGGAGAAAGTTAAGAGTGACATCCATAGATCCTCCCTTGGAAGGGGAAATAGGGAAGATCTCCTGAGAAAACTGCGATTATGGATAGGGGGTCGGTGAAAAGAGAGCATGAGAGAATGGGATGGTAGGGGATGACAACAGAGAGGGGGAGCAAAGAAGTAAATATCCTGATGGAGGGAGCCATTGTGGGATTAGAGAGAAACATGATACTAGGGAATACCCAAGAACCCACTGGATGAGCCCAGTTAGGACTGACTCCAAGAAATTGTGGACAGGGTGCCTAAACTGGCCTTTTCCTATTATCACATGAATGACCACCCTAATTGCCATTCCATTATAGAACCTTTATCCAGCAGCTGATGGAGGCAGATGCAGAGATCCATAGCTAAAACACAGGCTGAGCTACTGGTTCAGCTGAAGAGAGGGAAGAGAGATTGCATGAGCAGAGGGATCAGGATCATGATGGAGAGACCCATGGAGTAAGCAGTCCTTATCCTGGGTCCTTGAACTGGCTTCTAGATGCCCTTGCCTATAGAGAAAACACCTTTCTCAGCGTTGATACTTGGGGGAGAGACTCAGTCCTACCTCAGCTGGATAAGCCAGACGGAATTGACTCACCTTGGGATTTCTTGCCTTCTTTGGGGAGTGAGGAGGGGTAGAGGCTAAGGGAGGACTGGGAGAAAAGGTGGGAGAGGGAGAAGTAGTGAGTATGGGAAAAATTTAAAATAAATTATTTAAATATAAACTAATAAAATATTAATTTTTTAAAAAAATTAGCTAGTTACAGAAGAAGTGATATAACTACAGTACATGTGAAGGAAATAGAATGTAATGCAGAAGAGCCAGACCTGGCAGGAAGCCAATTATTTCTGCCTCATGCTTGTGGATTTTCAGGTGTCAATGGGATGATGCCATAAGATGTCCAACAGGATTGGAGATGTGGAACTGGAGCATTAGCCATTCATTAACTGTTTTCTGAGCATCTGCTATGTAACCCAGCATTTTACCCAAAGATAAAAAGACAGAAAGCCATCAAGGTAACAGAGGTTCATAACATCAGTGAGAATATGTGGAGGTAAAGGTCCTTGTGGGACAGGAAACACAAGTTGTAAGTGAAGATTCATGATGAGAGGTTGAGAAAATATGGAAGATAAAGAGGGGCCGATTAACTGGGGCAAATTCTTTATTAACTCTCACCCAGAAGAAGGGATTACTTGTGGCACCAGATTCCAGTATATGCAGTTACTGTTTCCTCATTTCTTTCTCAGTGACCAGTCAGATTTCCTGTGTGAGGTAGCAAGAGGTTGGAAGCATTGCCTTAAACATAGGAATCCTGTGTTGAGTGGTTGAAACTGAAGCATTAACTATAATGATAATAGCTGGAACAAAATTATCCAAGCCAACTGTTATCTTGGAGGAGTAGGGCTGGTTATAGTTTGAAGGCTCAGAGGGTAGCATGTGAATTGGTAAGGAGGGTCTAGAAATGGTCCTTGGATTTAAAAAGTCCATCATGTACTTCCCGTTCTTGAGCCGTAGAAAAGGACAGCTTACAGTTTGCCTGATGCTTAGGAGCCAGTGAGCACTGTGGTGCTGTATTGTTTGTATTATTCCTCTCTTTTATTCAACAACCTTGGGAATAATAAAGGCCCTTTTTTTGTCTCAATGAGAGGTTGTATGATAGAGTTATCTGTGGCGTATACTTGGAGCTCCTGTTGGCGGTTCATAATACAAGCAAACTCCTAACACCATCTTACCTCTCTCCTGCTTTATAACCATTTTTTTCTTTGAAACAAAAGCCTGACCTCAACACTGCCCTCAATCAGATCCAAAGCTCTGTGCTCAGTTTCCCATATTTTCTGCCTTGGGCTGTTCTTTATGGACCTAAATTTAGTGTAACTTCTTCCCACCAAGAAATCCCATTTGATCTTCTGTGTTAATTCCAATTCACTAATCACCACTTGGCCAAACCTTATCTCACTTTTCAGGTCACAATCATAATTGCTCTATATATTTCCTGAGAATGTGACAAACTATAAAACTTTCCATTTTCACACAGTTTGTATGTGCTATCAGCAGCAGACTTTGTCTGATTTATATCCTGCCTTCAATTTTCTTTAAATATGTTTGTTAGAGTTGGAGAGATGACACCAGAGGACTTGGGTTCATATTCCAGCATCATATAAATATCTGGTGGTGTGAAAGTCTGTAATGTGAATAGTGTTTAGGATGCACACAAATATACATATGAAAAAATAAATACGTTGTGTATGTCTCCAAAGTTAGGTTGTAAGTTTTTGAAGTTCTGAGCCATGCGCTTTGTTTTTCTTTATACCGCTATCGATGAGTTTCTACCTAGATAAAATAATAAATATAAATAATAGTTATTAAAAGTACAGCTATGAATCTTCATACATAGAGTTGTCTAATGAACATACTGTAGACTATTCCTGCCTTTTAATATCTGGCTGTTTTTAAAAGTATGTTATGGAATGCTTGCGTTTTATGGACGACCATAAAGACAAACTGAAATGTGTACAATAGAGATTTCATTGATAAAATGATTTTCATGAAAAATATACTATGTCAAGCAAGCATGATGTATTTCAGAACTAATCAGCTGCCTACACTCCAAAACTGTCATTCACTTGCCTTCAGAGGTATTTGGGGGGAAAGGAAAGTCTCATGGCTTTTTTCCTAAGAGGGACTGATTTCAGGCAAATATTTGTCTTTGGGGAAAATGGCTTCCTCTGTTCTCATCTCTTCTGCTTGGCCTTTTCATTTGAGCTGCAGGTTCCATTGCCCTTTTGGGATTGTTTACCTGGTGATTAGGACCTCCCCACCCTTTTGTGTCTCTGTTCTGTTCTCCTGTTGCCTAAACTACTTTCTGAGGCTTCTTCATTTCATAATCCCACCTAATCACATTGGAATCTGATAATTTCATTCATATCAATGTAGTCTTCAAATATTTCTTTTTATGTGTATGAGTATTTGCCTGCATGTATGTATGTGCACCAAGTGTGTGCCTGGTGCCCCAAAGATGGTAGATCCCCTGGAGTTAAAGCTGGTGATAAAACCTCCATATAGGTGTTAGGAACCAAAAGAGTAGCAAGTGTTCTTAATCATTGAAGCATTTCTTCCTACTGCATTAAGATATTTTTGATCTACAGTTCAGTATGCGGACTCTCTTGTAAAGATCATATTTTACAGAGACTAATGACTTAGCAAAATGGAATTTTAATAGTAGAGTTTCAAACATCTTGATACTACTTTTTGTTTGAGTTGTGTCTTCTGATTCTATTTGTTGCTAAAAAATGAATTTGGAGAATTAAAACTAACATTATTAGGTGTGATACAACAAACTTCTTTTTATTTTTCATAATTAAGACTCAAAGACTCCCCACCTCATGTACATATAAAACAATGCTTTTGGAGGAATGCCATGGAGTAAGTAAATTTTTTATCATTAATTTATTCATTTAATTTCTTCAGCTCTCATGATAGAACCCATGGCCTTCTGCATGCTAAGTAAGTTCTCTAGCTACATTGCCAGCTCCTTATTTTAAAATAAACAATAATCAATAGGATACCCACGGCTAAAATTTTAAACCAGTATTAGATACATATTTCTTCCTTGAACATCTGCTTCTTTAAATAAGGTATTGTGTTTATAGATATTTAAGATAATTCTCATCAAAATTTATGAAATAAAAAGAGTGACTGTCTGAAGGTCAGTGCCTTCACAATAGAATTTAAAAGTAAGAAGGGTGTTATCATAGCCTTGGCTGACTTTAATCTTGATCCTTATCTGCCTCCCCAACCTTCATTACAACAGGCAAATCACCTGATGCAAATGCTCAGAAAATTGAGCAGGCTTATTTCTCCAGTAAATTCTATCCTCTATTCCTGCCTGCCTCTTCATACCACCTCACCAACAAATCCCTAGTGGGACTAGAGAGAACTGAAGGATGCTGCCAAGAACGCTCCTTAGCATGTTCTGGACTTCTGCCAGCATTCCCCTGACAGCAGCTTGCTTACTGGCTTGTCTTCTCCTTCATTTATCATAAGATTGTGGATTTGAATGATTCATATCCCCAAATATCAGATTAGCCATTAGAATGACATACTTTTGGATATCCTGGCAAAATTAGAACACAGTTGTGGTTCATACTTCCTGAGCCTTAGGGGAAAAAACTGTAGACAGCTTAGATAAAAGAGATAAGAGATTTCAAAATATGCATGCCCCCCCCCCCCACACACCCAAGCGCGTCAGTCACAGCGCCTACTACATGATAGACAAGGGTTCTACCATGGAGCTATATTTTGAGCCTCTGATTATATTTTAACTGTTGAATCTCCACCCATTTCATCAAGCTCCTTTTCTAATGTGTTGTTAAGAAAGGGAGGCATCATATTTTTGTGCCTTTATAATAGAAAATGTTTACAGAAATAAAACTTTTTAACTCTCTTTCTGTGGCCCTTGTAACAGGGATTGTGTACTGGTGGTATTTTCCCTTTCTGTATACAACCTGTAAAGGAGAAAGTTAGGGGAATCTGTCAGACCTTCCTGACTTAAAATTCCGAACACTGAAAGAAGTGAGGTTAAAATCAGCCATGATGACTTGAAAATGTTTGTTATAGAAAAATAGGGTGTCTGGCCCAAGAATAACAGTTGCTTGGGATTGTAGGAGCAGCTTCCTAGCATCAACACAATGAAGTTTCAGGAAAATTTGAAATGTATATTGCATTAGATGTGTTCAGTCATTTCAAAGTATGCTGGTGAATTACTCTACCAGATTTCAATAGTGCTTGGTAACATAATCTTAGGAGTGAATTTTTGGCAGGTGAGGGAAGTGCTTCAAGGACATCTAGAAGCATCCAGAGTTTTCTTTGAAAATGCATTTTTGAGCTGCTTTGTTCCAGCATTTAAAAAAAATCCCCTCCCCTAGATTTCCATTAAACCGCTGGATTTGGGGCATATCACTTTACAGCATGTATATTAAGCTGGGCTTAGCTATTATGCAGTAGAGTTTGAATAACAGAGTAACAGGTGATGGAGGAGGGGTGAGAAACATAGATAAACAAGTGGTGTGTGGATTGTTATTAATGCATGGAAATTGGAAGAAGCTGAACCAGTTGAAACCATAAAGTCAGAATTTCTTTCCAAACCCTTTGCCCATCAGAAGTGGGTAAGTTTTAGGATTTCTCAGTCTCAATTTCCTGCTGCCTCTCTTAACTTTAAGCAGAAGCACAAAAGAAACCAATCAGGAAAGAATGCACACATGCTACTAAGTGTGGCAATAGAAAGTAGAACTTTGACCTCTTGTGGTTAAAGAGACTATAGTCAGAGTGTCTAGCTGCCCTGGAGAAAGAAACATTTTTCAAATGTATGCTTTTAAATACTGCTGACCCCATGGGGAAAAGGGTTAGCAAACTCATTAGCTGAGAACTATTTACTTCTCCAGTTTACATCCAAATCCTTTGTTTGAAATTAACTCAGAGCTTTCCTATGTGCCACCCAGTAAATGGTAATATATCAGATTTTTCCATTCTGGGCTCCAGGTTTAATGTTTTTATATTCTCGCTCTTCAAAACATAACTGGTTCTGACCTCAGGTAGAAAGGTGTTACCAACTGTTTCCAAAGAGTATTTTGATTGGGGCATAGAACTTTATGCGCATCTTTTGACACAGCAGACATTTTTCTGACTGCAAGAAGTTTATAAACTACAGTGACTGGCTATCTACACATTGAGAGATTTTACAGTGCAGATTGAAACCTTAAATGAGATAGAATCTGCTACAAATGCATCCCAGAGAGAACTGAGTCTGAAGAATACTGTCACTTATGAAAAAGATGTTGATGAGAAAAGAAATGTATATACCAGAGGCTTGAGATAGGTACCAGTTAGAATGAACTGCTTTGGACACATTATAAAAAACCTTGAATGCCGGACTAGGACATTTATTTACTTGGTTAATCTTTAGTCAGTTATCAGAAGTTACTTAGCAAGATGAGTGTTTGTTTGAAAGTTTGCTTAAAACTTAAAACAAAACAAATGAAAAAAAAAAACACACAAAAGGCTGGATGGAAATAGGAAAGGTCCAAAGGCTTTTGTTGAAAAGTGTTAAATCTGAGGAACCCTTTAAATTCCTCTTGTTGTGACTCCCAACCATAAAATTATCTTCACTGCCAATTCATAACTGTAATTTGCTACTGTTATAAATCATAATGTAAATATCTGATATGCAGGATATCTGATCTGCAGCTCCCATGAAGAGATCATATGACCCCCATGCGGGCCAGGATCCACAGGTTGAGAACCACTGATTTAGGACAATGAAGGTCAAACTCCAGCTTGCAAAGAAACCACCTGGAGAGGTTGTTTAAAAACATCTAAGGCTAGTCCCATCCCCTCTGTTTCTCATTCTGGGAGATCTGAGGTGGAGTCTGGGAATTTGCATGTCTATTAAGTTCACAGCTGCTCTGTTGGTTTGGGGACTCCTCTGAGCACCACTCAAAGCATTTGCAGACCTTGGTGACTAATTGAATGGGGGAATTGGAGAAACATGATGAGAGGGTCAAGATCAGATATGCAGCTGAGTTTTGAAAAGAATCAGCAGAAGGCCAGATTTATAAGTGTCGGTTCACACAGCCTAGCAGAAGCAATTAATAGCCAGTTTGTTTTGGAAAGAAAATGGAAACCGGGAGGGAACTGATAGAAGATAAATGTATGAGAGATGAAAATAAGATTTCCAGTTTTCCCTCCAAGGATGTGGACCCACTGTAGCTGAGTTCTACAGCTTCAAAAACAAGCAAACAACGACAACCAAAAACCCTCACTCTTCACCCATGATTTGTTTCCTTCCTCGAGGTATTGGTTGCATCTCAGAAAACACCCATTTTTGTTTTTGTTGATCATTGACTTGTGTGCTGTAAGTAAAGAATTTCTTTTTTATTTATGAATTTATAATTTACATTTTGTCATATATTTAACGTCTGTCTGGGGAAAAATTTCACCTATTGACAGTTTTCAATTAGCTCACTATCAACCTAATTGGCTTCAAGGGTGCCATGTTACAAAGCATTCTCACTCTGGGTAAGATTCTTTAGGTGAGAAATTCTTGCAAATAGAAACTTCCTGTGAAATTCTGATACCATGCCCAGCATGGCTCTGTGTTTTCTGTAGTAAACAGCTCAGCAAATTCTCTTACTTGGGATGCAAGCATTTATTAAGAACATGAAATCTAGTTTAAATGAGGTAGAATGCCATGATTGTAAATGCCAGTAATTTCCTCTAAATTGGAGATTTTTAAGACCTTTTGCAATTTTCATAAACAGCGTCATGTTTCGTTATTCAGAATCTTTCTCCAGCTTGCTATTGCACATCATCCCACTCACATGGACCCCCTCAATCAAACAAACTGAATCTAATATATCTAGGCTGCTATTAGAAAATGATGTTTATTCATAACCATGCCACTCTGAAGCCAATTTGTGATTAAATATGTAAATTTCTGGAAAGGAGAGAAAGTTAATTCCAAATGACTAAGGAAATATCAAACCACTTCCTAAATGGCCTTTCTGCTCTGTAACATAGTCCTTATACCTGTCAGCTTAGTATCTTAGCACTTGCCAACAGGTACCATGTAGGAAAACCAGAGTCAAGTTCAAACAAAGTATTAGAACTGAAAACAAGAGAAGCAAATATTTAATGAGTTTGCCAACTCCAAACAATGTGAACAAACTTGATTACCCACTGTTCCAGCTTTGTACTAGATCATTTTTAAATTTCTAAAATGAACACAAGTTAACAAGAGCAAAAAGAATTCATCCTTCAGAAATAAATCTGGACCAATAATGATATCCAAAACATCACATACAGCAATTTCTCTTATTTTAATCTATGTTTTTCATCATTAGAAGAGAGCCATGTAATCACCTATTTTCCTTTTAGGGAATACAGTTTCTTAAGATGTAAAAATCTATGTTTACCCTATGCCCCATGATTTAGTGACTGTCCATTAACTAGAGTAAAGATTGTTAACTTTAATTTGTGTTGGTGAAAATCATTGCTGGCTGGCTGGATGTTTACATGTATATTATATATAGCTACACATACAAGAGTATTTCACAGGAAATATATTTTGTATTTGAAAACACTTCATTTAAAAAGAAGGCTCAGTATAAAATGAACAAAAGATGACATGGTCACTAAGTTCAAGAAACAGACAAATATGACTCGATAATTTAATTTAAGAAAATCTGTACATCATGGAAGAAAATGGAGTTTATGGAAAAGTTGTGTTTGTAAAAATTTGTGGCATTCCTGGTGTTAGCAATATTTCTGTTATTGGAGAAATCTAGAGAATGAAAACTGTCATTTAGAATGTTCTCTCTAAGGTAAACATGTGTATGCATACTTGTGTTAAAATGCTAGACACTTCATTGTGACACATGTTAGTTACACTTTGATCATGGCTGGTTCTTTCTGATTTTGCTTTCTTGCTATTTAAACCACCGTCATTCTTAAAGAAATTGAGCTCACAGCAGCCTGTTCAATTCAGATCATGAAAATTGACTTTTAATGAAATTCCATGCCAGTGTTAAGCAGTTTTAGAGAATTAGAATTGAACATTACATGGGATTTACATTTATCAAGATTTACAATATTCGGCTAAATTTTTCCCAAAGAACAGTCTTACAGAGAATCATTGCATCAAAGGAGCTGCCTTTGATAAACACAAATCTGTTCACCTGTTAGTAAAATCAGAGATACTAGGAAACTATGCAAATGATTTGTAGTCCACAGAAACTCGTTGTCGAGCTCACTCAGAAGCGAAATGTCTTACAGATGTTTCACACTGTGGATTCTAAGGTAACTGAATGGAAGGAACCAGGTACTGGAGTTTGACCTAGTCACAAACAAAATCTTGTAGCAGAAAGTTGCTTTTTCTTCCAATTACTTATTTCTTTATGAAAAATGGTGACTGTCACTTAAAGATTTTTTTAACTCCGTCACGACTTCCCAAAGGGTGCATAAAATGAAAACGTGGGTTTTCGAGTAGTTAAGAATGACTCAGTTTTGAGACTTTAGCATAGGTCGTCTTTTCAGACTGTGATTTCTGATAATAGCAAATGAAAAAAACTACTACCTTTATTGCTTTGGGTTGAGGTTCAGGCATTGTTTTTGGAAACTCTGTTTAGGGAAGGTAGCATTTTCTAATACCAGAGGATTACTGCTGTCTCTTGAGCAAACAGAAAATGTAGGTGAAGGAAAACAGTGCTGGACTCTGGAAGCACATAAAGACAGTATTTCCAAGGAGGGGAAAAGTAGTCTTTGGATTCAGAGATTGAGGATTTTGTCTATTTTTAAGAATGGGAAATTTCCCTACTTTCTGCAGAGTGGAGAAAATGCTAACAGAAAAGGAGACTGAGGAGGTAATAGCTAATTCTGTTTATTGTTATTTATGACTTCTGTGATGAAAGTTATATTTGCATAATTGATTTGTAATGCCAAGAAAATGCCTGTAAAGAGGACTGGGGAGAGGGGGTGAGAGAAAGCTTGTGAATGATTGTGGGGAATAAGTGATGATAATAGGGTGTTGATTTTTTTAATATGCTTTTTTAATAAAAATGTGCAAGTTTGGTTGTCTGCATTACCGATCTAAATAATTGTTTCTAGATACCTGTAATTATTTTAGGTGGTCTTATCCCCATGTGTAGCTAAAGGCCCACATTCCATTTAACCAGGAAAAGATGCCAGAATAGCATGTATTTTATTTGACTCATTGGGACTGCTGTTTTGTGGGGCAGAAGGACCAAAAAATGATTCTCACTTTCAAATGTTTGTGGCCTTAATATAATGGTTACATTTTCAACAGATTCTGCTATTTAAGGTCTCCCCAGGGAGGGATTAGAATAGTTCTTTGGAGTAGCTCAAGACTGAAGAGCATCTCTGATTTACTTTGAAATAAGTTTGCCTACTGATTGATTTGTGTTTGGCTGGGAAGAGATCAAACTGAAGTCATTTTGTGTGTTGTTTCTATTTGTTTTCTGTTTTTGTTTTGCCTAGGAACACCTGATGGATAGTGAATATTGTATTGTTTCTATTATTGATTTAAGTTTGCAATTGTTTCCAGGGTATAAATGTCTTCACCCTTTGCAGAAATAAAATGAACAAAACTGAACACACTTGTTTCTCTCAGATCGGCTCCTGTTTCAAGAGAGAGACAGCTCTTTCCTGTTGCTCACCTGCATTCCTCTCTAAATTTGGATAACAAGAAGCATTTTAACCTGATTGCTGTGCTGTGCATTTTCTGATGACAATTTGACATCCAATTGCAATGTCAGGAATCAAAATTCTGGTTGATTGATAAGGCACAGTTTTAGATTTGCTAAAATACTCTGTTAGCTGAAAAGATGGTTCATTATAGGAAAAAACATTCTTGGTTAACATAACCAAGTATTTCCCAAGCTTGAAGGTTGGGTTTTGAACTTCAGGAGGTCACTAAATTGTTTCCTCTTCCCCCATGAAGATGAAGAATGTAGTCCATTCTGTTTCCCTGTACTCTAGCATCTGCCAAACTGTGATGTGATGCGAGGAGACTGCAAACGTGGCATTCAAGGTATGAGTTTGGGGAGTGAGGAGTTAGGACCACAGTGCTATTGTTGTTATTCAATCTTAGTAGGTTTTGTTTAGTTTACTTAATTTTATTTTGACACTGAATCTTAAAACATAGCTCAATATGGCCTGGAATCTGCAGCAATTCTCCTGCCTCAACTTTCCAAGTGCTGGGATTACATGCCTGATACAACATATCTGGGTTAGTTATTATTTGTACATAAGGGACATATACAAGTATTTATATACTGAAGATATGGATGGCCCATTCCAAACAAATTTTGAGTGAGATGTGATGTATTTTCTATGGAGGCAGCTAAGGTACAATTAATTTTCTTACTAAAAAAATGAGTTTTCTACTGAGGTAAGGCTATAATACTTGCCTTAAGACCAAAAAAGGGAGATTGAAATTTGATATTTTTGCGTTCTCCTTTCCTTGGTAAATATTTATGTATGGCTGTTTAATAGTTTTTTGTTTAGGCAGTTTTTGTTTTGTTTGTTGCTTTTTTGTTTTTGGTTTTTTTGTTTTGTTTTGTTTTTGTTTTTTTTTTTGAGTTAAGGTCTAGCACTGTAGCCCAAGCTTGTCTCTCATTCACAATTCCCGTGTCTCCTCCTCCTGAATGCCCTACCGTGCCCCAGTTTTTGACTATACTGTGTTTTTAAATTATTTATTATTCATTGTACAGTGAAGCTTTTGGAACTTTCTCAAGGACTTTGTTATCTGAATCATGAAACAATTCTCCTTTGAAGGACACATGACTAAGGTTATGATTGTGTGTGTGTGTGTGTGTGTGTGTGTGTGTGTGTGTGTGTGTGTGTGTGTGTTTACCATATAGTGAATTTCTGATCACAACAGTTAGCACATTATGGCAAAGGGCCAAATTCTGCTTGCAGCTTGTTTGTCTGGCCTGCAAGTTAAAATAATATCAACACTGCTAATAGTAATACTGATAATAATAATAATGAATATTACCATGCTGAGGATGAAACCCAGCACATGCCAGGGAAGAGTTTTAACACCGAACTCTATCCTCAAGCCCCACTTGAAGGAAGAAAAAAAAGATGACACTTTTTATGTTTTTAGAAAATTGTTTTTAAAAATATGACGCTCAGCAATTGCAGACTTCACCTGACTCACAAAGCCCCTTTTCAGAAAATGTTTCCCAATGTAGAGGGACCTTGGACCTTGATCCCACTAAGAATTGCTAAACTAGAGAAAGAAAGGGTTTTATATTGTTTCCTATAAAGGTAGGTGAATACTGTGAAAATTGAAGTTTTCTCTTTGCAAGACTCCAGATTTATATGCTGTACTATTATTAAAATTAACTCAAGGAAAGAATTCAGATTATAGTGTTTTTCTTTACTTCTTAATGATAAATTTTAGCCACTGGAGTGTATAGAAAGTTGGATTGATAAAAATAATGAAGGCCATGCATATATGTTTTTTCTGGATGCATTCAAATGTTTCTTTCTTAATTTTAATACATAAAATAAAGGAATGTAATAGAGGGCAGAAAATAACATTAATTGAATTTATTAGTATTTTAGATTATATATTCAAGAGGGGAATTTAGAAAAGAGATTGTTAAGTGTCAGAAATAATCACATTTGTTTCTTCCGTATACTGAGTAATATCTTCTCCCTACAATTAACATCTCAGGTACCTCATCAGCGGGAAGGAGAAGAATACTTAATCAAAAACGCATTAAAATTATTAGATTATAGCATGTGAAACAATCAAGCTCTACCAAAAGACACTTAAGCACTTGATTTCATGGAGGAGGTGACATCAGCCATAAAGCATGTATTGGCCAATCACAAAATGATCAAGACCATCAGACATTATGTATAACTTGCTGCAGATTTCTTTTCTCTCCACGTTTCGTTAATCAGGAGGCTCTATCAGCATTTTCCCTCAGGAAAGTGTCGGATGTCATCCTTGCTTTTTATCATGCCCTTCTGGCTTTTGTCAGTAACTCAGCTCAAGGCTATGTGCAGACATGATGGAATTACCTGAAATACAACGTTTATTTTAGCCCTCATCTGCTGCTGTCAGTGGCTCCCTACAAGCTCAATTGGAAGTTCCAAGCAAGAATAAGTCAGGTCAAGCTATAGAAATGATCAGGAAAAACATTGCCCCATAGCTGAACTACCATTAATTAAGACTGGATATGAAGAAGGGAAAGAAAAAGAGAGCAAAAGAATTGACCCAAGGCAAGGAAAATCAAAGAGACTACTTCCATTGTATCTTAAAATTTTTTTCAGTCTTTTTGGGGTGGGCAGTGAGAATTTCTTAGTGAACAGTACTTTCTGGCTAGGGCTCTAAATCAAGAGAACAAAATTCACCTCAAATTGGAGATTGCAGATCTTTTTGGGTAGACATTGCTAAAAGCATTTTAGTTTTGAAGTCAGCCATCAAGATTCTGTTGGTGAACTGATTAAGGAACTTTATCCCCTGAGTTCAATTTGGGGTTCCTTATTTATTACAACCCACTACACCATCCTCCCACCTAGAAACTCACTGCAAAATCAAAAGAGCAAGCGCTTTTCAAGGCTCATGTCCTCTCTAAAATCTTACCACTTTCCAAAACCCGTAAATAGATCATATGGCAATTTTTGAAGGGAGAAATTTTGATTCATATATATGAAATTTTAGGACTGGCTATTGCTTATCCTAATTGGACTATGACAGTTTTGTTTGATTGGTTGGAACTATAAGTTTCAAAAGCTAAAATGGTTTGTATTTGGATTAGTATAGACGAGTTATATTTGTAGAGAAAACACGAAACAGCTTCTTGCTTATAATATTTGTTAACAATTAGCTCATTATTACGTAACTCAGAACTCAGTGATATTTTCCTTTTTGTTTTGACATTTGATCTATCCAAAGATTTAAATTGCGCTTTGGTGGTCGGTGCCAGTTTTGGTGAATCTGTACCTGTAGGGAGAGACATTCAAAATGCTAATGACAATCAGGATAACAACAGAGGTTTTGAGTGGGATTAAGATAGGTCTGAAAATTTTCACTTCGGGAAATGTTAGTGAACTTCCAGAGGAGATAAATTCAAAAGAAAAAGAAGAAGAATTTTCATAGCTCCATTTCTTTGGGAAGATGTTTAGTATTTTTTTCTTATTCCGTGTGCTGAGGAAATGACAATAATAAAGCCATTTTCACAGAGGGTGCTGGAGTCCAGCCAGCTCTGTCCCCTTAAAGCTACTACTTAGACAGGTTGCATGCGTGACTTGCTGAGTGCACACACAGCTGTTTAGCTCAGTTGTACAAGTTTTTAGCCTAGATTTCCAGGCATAGCTATTTTATTTTACGTGGTTTCTGGGTGTATTCTTTTTCAAAAACATTTTTATTGTTGTGTTTTTTTGGAATTTCATATATGAGTACAATGTATCTTCATTATATTTGCAACCTCCCCTCAAACCCCTGCACTGTCCCTCACATCCTCCTCATATTCGTGTCCTCTTCCTCTATAATCATTGCTATATTTATATGTCTACATAAAGACATATATGTAAAACCTATGGAGTTCAATTACTAAATGTGTTCTTATTGATTAGTGACTTCTTCCGCATATATTTTAAAGCATAAAGTAACAAGAAACATTATTTTAAACCTTAACATGTGGATACAAAGACTCCAATGGTATTTTTTACTTTATGGAAATGAAGATGAATTGTCTATGATATTGGAAGACCATTCTTTTTTCGTTTACTACAATCTCCCCTTGAGTCCAGTAGTAGCTTTTCCATGATTAAAATCATTTGTTACTGATGTTCTTATGCCAGAAGCATTATTTTCTTGTGATCATATAATCTTAAAACCAGCAGGACCCAAGAGATCATTTTCCTGAGTCCTAAGATTCCTTTGGGCAACTCCTTACAAATACTATTTGATTAAATTCATTCCAAGGATAGATTTGATTAGGGAAGAAAATGTTGGTGGGGAATTACTCTACAGCCACTTTTTCATTAAGAATGAAAAGGTAAAGCCACACAAAATTCCACATTTTCAATCAGTGTTAATTTTCTAAAAGAACTCACAGTGTTAATAATTTAGTGCCATGCTTACAAGCATCAAACTTATTGATTTTAATTGGAGTTCTGTATCTAAAAGGAAGCCAGGGCATGAGCAAATCAATTTTGTTTTAATTCAATGCATTTTAATAAGTGTGCTAAAGATTCATCATAACATTACCCAGTACAGCTCAATATCTGCTCTAACACACTACTGCCCTAGGTACTAAGCAAAGGTGCCTGTGTCTGGAAGTACTAAAATGACATCCTTTTATTTATCTCTCATATGGATGTCAGAATGAGCCTCTCATTGTCCATCATGTTCAAGTGTCCTGTGTGGGTTTGATGAATTAATGACCTGAATAAATCAGGCTACCTATTTTACCATTTATTTATTAACAGAATCTGTGTCTCCCTTTCACCATGTGGCCTTTTCTTTCTTTCTGGATGAATGAATATTTTATAGTTAGAGCTTATTATCAATCCCAGTCCATATTTATGTAACATCCTGTCTAGTCAGTAATAATCCCTCTCATTTTAACATTAATGATCATGGTTAAGCCTGACCCTGGCTGAATTGTGTATTTTTTTATGTGTTTAGCCCAGCCAAATTAGAAGAGATATACAGCACAGTGATAACGCAAGTCCAAGTTCTTGGAGTTCTGTCTTTACATGAGAGTATAAAATGGCAAGAAAGCCCCAGGACATGCAGCAGTCAGGAGCTTTGCCTAATTGCTATGGCAGATGGCCTCATAGAATTAGATTTTAATATTCTACTGATAGGAACCCTCGTGTTTGTGGCTACTCCCAACTCTTCCTTGGCTGTAGATTCATACTATTTCCCAAACTGCTGTTTGCCATCTCTAATGATGTTTCCCATTGAAGAAAAATCTCAACCTTTAGGGAAAGGTTAACCATACGTGAGCATGGGAATTACCTGAAAATTTCATACCTATTTTAACACTCTTCAGCTTATTAAATGTACTCTCCCTTGTACCAAAAGTCAGAAACCCAATTGCAAATGAGAAGATAACCTAATGCCAAGGATTTCTTTCCTAGGTAGTCACTAAATTAGACACTTTGTGAACACTCAAAGACTACAATGTATAAAATATTGTACTGGGATCTCGTGAAGCATACCTGGTACTGAGAAAAAGAGAGCCCTACCCTTAAAATATACTTACTGATAGAAATCTAAAGGCCGTGGTGATGGAAGAAGAAAAGCATAATACAGTGCATGCTTTAATTGAGGTACAAAGAAAGGGCTATGAGAGAACAGGATGAAACATCAGTTACCACTTGGAAGTTGGGAGAAAGTGTTATTGTCTTTATTAAAGAAGAGGATATCCAGAGATAGAAGAAATTCAGGATATTGTTGATTGAGAAAACTGTGCAGTACAAAGCCTAAACAAAAGAAAGCAGAATAATAGGCTACTGGAGCATTGCATTAACATTTGTATGTCTAAGGTCCTGTCAGCAGGAAACACTGGGCTTATGATATAGTAAACTATCCCTGGAATTTTTCCCTTGGGTGCTTGGTTTTGTTGGATGTTAATGTCCTATTTATGCTTAGTATAACCCTGTTACCTTCTAAAATACTTTTTAAATGAATGTCCTCCACAATTGAGAGAGCTTACTTTTAGGTTCTGGATCTGTTCCAGTCCTGGCTGTCTTGGCATCTTTGGGGACAGTCATTGATATAGTGGTGAGAGGTAGAGCTCGGTGTGTATACTGATTCACTTGTATTGCTCTTTCCCTATCCTTATCTCTGATGTCTGCATCACTACACTGCCAGGGAGTTGGGCTTTTGGTGCAGTGGGCTAATACGATACTGATTTTCTTACTGGCACATGGTAGTGCGTGCTTTTCTTTTCACTCACTATGTGTGCCACTATGTGATCAATGTCAATTCATCTTTTACTTTATATTTAGAAACCAGGGATGGTGACTGTGAGTGAGAAAGGGAAAACAAAGAAACTGGACTTCTAATACTTCACAGCCACATAGCACAGGAAGGAATTCAAAGATCACTGAGTCCACCCACTCTCCCGCAGTAGACAGATGGAGAAGCTGACATTTAATTGTGGATGTCTTGTAATGTTTAGGATAAGCAAAATTAAGCCAATTTTGCCTGACCTCTCTGATCTCTTTGCCTCTAAAATGCTAGGAGACACCAGACCTCCTTTTTCCTTCAGACTGGATTTAAGGTCAGAGAGAAATAAGCTAAATGATGCAGTGGAATTTGCATCCAGCATTTCTTATGATGATAGCCTTAGCTTTTGGTTTATTGAGAGAAGAATGTGATTGTTTGCAGGAACCCTCTTTCTCTTTACCCATGGCTATAATTAAAGGTTTCAGGAACTTTGAATCCCACAGTTAGTAAAAAAGACAAAATTAGTTATTTCCTTTCATTTACAAGCACTTTAGGCCCAAGGATGACTTCCTTGGCTGGACAAAATAATCTGAGAAATGTCAGAGTAACAGGGATCTAGAGACCTCTCTATCTGGAAACGGAGCTAATAAAAGGGCTGCTTCTTGGCTTTGCTTCCTGTGTGTGAGCTCCAAGGTGGATTAAGTATGGGAAAGTGCTGCTCATTATCTCTGCATTTCATCTTTCGTTAAAAACACATGGAAAAGTGACAGGAGACTCAAAGGTTTCATTCTACCTCCGCCCTTTGCAAAGTGAACTGTCTTACAAACATGTAAAGAACTTCATTCTTCAAACCTCAAAATGTGTCCCACTCACTTCATGTTCTTCTTTGTGATCTGAGCCCTGAGGAAGGAGCGGAATGCAAGTTATGGGTAGAGGAAGCTTGTCTCTCTCCAATCCTCTGAGGAGGTGGAATTAAGATGAAAGAATATTATCAATTATTCTTTTGTTCTTAAAAGATAAAGTAGACTGAAACTCACTAATCATGGGAAACTCCTCAACAGCTGTGTTATACATACAACTATGTCAAAACCATCTGAAATAATTTTAATGAATATATCCTTTATCAATATGTTTACACTCTCACCAGTTTTGCTAATGAGACGCCCTTAAAAATAGGATTAATAAAAATAAAAGGGAGATGAAAAAGTACTTAGGAATTTAATTGCATTTCTGCTTTATGAACAAATTTTTCTTGTTGCTAAGCACAGAATTGCTGAAAGTTAACACTTGCCTTAAGAGTACAAGACAACGCTGCTCAAGACCTCTGACTCCATGCCTTCTCTGACTCCATGCCTTCTCTGACTCCATGCCTTCTCTGATTCCATGCCTTCTCTGACTCCATGCCTTCTCTGACTCCATGCCTTCTCTGACTCCATGCCTTCTCTCTCTGACTCCATGCCTTCTCTGACTCCATGCCTTCTCTGACTCCATGCCTTCTCTGACTCCATGCCTTGCCACTAAGACCAGAGTTTCTATGCAGCTTCATCCATCTCTAAACTGGCTTTTAAGTGGGTGTACAGAGAAAGGTACTGGACTGGGAGTGATTAAATGCTTTCTAATGACCATGGGGAAGCTCAGAGTTGTTGTAACTGCATTTCTGACTACATTCCATTTATCTCATTGCACGCTCATGAAAGATGGCAATTGAAATCCTGCTTTATTGTGTAGCAGCAAGTTTAATAACCTTTGAGAGACACATAAAAATGTAAGTACACTATAAAAATAGATAAACTAAGAACATTTTCTTTATATATCTACATAAATATTTAGAAGTCTTATAAACGTGGAAATGCTAACTTAAGTAACTGGCCACCTAAAGGAATCTGACCTCAAGCCAAATTCCTTATGCTTAATTAGAAACACACTTAATTTTGATCTCAGTTTTTATTCTGTCATATATAAAATATAGTCAGGATAAGCATTTGACTTCAGAAATATAAATCATAGAAATCTCTTAAGTTTTCCATAAAATTTTATCAGATCCTTGTAATATGATCCTGAAGTTGTGCACAGTAGAGAATATTCCACTCACAGCACATTCTTCAAGGGTTTAGAAAAATTTATGAAGAATTTGGTTAATCCTTTTTATTATTAAAGCAATCTGAAAAGTCACTCAGTCATTTGAACCATTATAGACCTACACAGTACTTAGCACAAGCTTAATAATTGATAATATTTTAATCTTGGATCAATTAATCAATTTGAGGGGATTGTGTATGAACTGAACTGAAATCTGCAATAAATCACTGATTAGAGCTGTTGGCATGCTGACATTGGATCCTATGGGATCAGGAGATAGACTATCACCATTACTTTGCCTTCTACTCTCTTGGCAGTTAGCTGCTTCCAGTCTCATTATTGCCAGAGTGAAAAAAAAAAAAAAACAACCAAGCGTAGTAGCCTTCACAGAAAGTCAAGATTATGGTATCACCACTTTTTTCTTAAAGATTCTAAATCAAAGTACATTGTAGTTGCATGTATGTATAGGACTACTGCAGATTGGTGCAGAGATTATTATAAGAAATTATACTATTAACAATATATCCTTGATATCTACCTTCACTGACAGTGCTTGTCCCCAGGAACTATTTATTCCTCGACAAATTGATCTTGTGAAATCATTTTCTTAAAGTTCCACACATTAATCGGGATTTTTTTTCTTTGTATCCTTAGCTGTCTTCATTATTGCCCTCTAGGCTTTGCAATGCAGTAAAAGTAGTTGGTTAAAGGATACAAATTTTTAGTTAGCTCTGAGGAGTTTATGAGATCCAATGTATGTGCTTGCTGTAGTTATCAACTATATATTGTAGTCTTAAAAGATGCTGAGCAGACATTAAATGTTCTCAGCACAGAAACTACAGCCCTGTGAGGTGGTACATGCATTAATTATATAAATTTAATCATTATAAAACATATATACTTCAAAACATTATAAATGCACGATAAGCATAGAATTTCATCAATTTAAAATAAAAATAAATTACAATAGGAAATTCCTGTGTTCAAATTTGTAAACTATTTTGTCGAATTTTAATTTTTTTTAAATAATGAGCTATTACAAAGTTGACATTGGGCACCTGTTTTATCTATTTATAGTGGAAATAAATTTTGGATTTTTGGCAAAAAGGGAATACCATTTAAGTTACAAATAAGCTATGGAAAGGAAACTTTGGACATAAGAGTTGGGGACTCTGGATTTAAGTTTGACCTTTTCCACTAGCAAAATATCTTGTATTCTTAACAATTTATCATCTGTCTAGGCTGCAGTTTGCTCTGCTACAAAAGGTTGTGGCTGAGATGTCATGCTAACTTCCTCTTTCATCTCAAAAGTCCTCTCTTTTACTGCCAGGATTTTGTATATGCCTTAACTTCTCACTATCTCTATCACACCTTAGATAGCAGGTTAGATCCTGTCAGACACACCACCATTCCATAGAGTAGATAACAGTGATCAGAGGTGAGGATTCCTGCTCTTTGCATTTCCTGCTGCCTCAAAAAGCCTGGCACTGAAACAGAAACCGGTACTTGCTTTTGTCTAGTCCTTGCAGAAGATGGTGTCCTGTGATCCTGAACGTCACAGTACTAGAAAGCTGATGATGCCTGTTCATTTTCAACTGGTTTGTGTCAGGATCTTGTATAGGATATCCACTGCAACCTTTTTTTTTTTTCTTCACAGTGTTCACAGAGAAAATGAAAAGTTTTAACATGAGGGAATTGTAATTTAATCTGAGGCTCACAAAGCCAGTGGAGAATGATTTTTATTTATATGCATAATGCTTGCTAGGTGACAGGTAGCAGTTATTGCCATGAGAGTAATCCAGAAAGGCCAGTTTTAACTTAGAAGAACTCATCTAGTAACTATGTCCATTCTTGGGCTTTAGTATATTGTTGGGTTCTGTGAACACAGACAGCCCATGTTTGCTACATAATACTTGAAGATTTGTAGGAGAATGAAAGGTGTCGTTACTTACCATCCTGGTGGATGAGTTCTCTGTTCCTCACCATGTAAATTTTACCTCTTTGTGCTCTGTAGTTCACAAATTCTGATCTCAAGACTCATGCTAAAGTGTGTTCGCAAGAATCATTTAGGATGCAATATATATATATATATATATATATATATATATATATAATGATTGCAAAGCCCTAATCTCAGGCATTTTGAATCAGAAATTCTAGAGTGTGTCCTAGGTATCTGCATTGCTTAAGGCTGTACAGATGTATATTCTGTACAGAAGCATCCTAAATGATTTTTGCTTAAAGCTGTACAGATGATCATGTTGTATGACCAAGATTGGAGCATATTCCAAGAACCTTCCAAAACTTACCAGCATGTTGTCCCTATAGTTTAAGAACTCAAAAGCCTTCTTCCATATGACCCTGGGAAGGTGGATTTTCATTGGATTGCTTTAAATGCTTGCCATTTGTTTATTTGACTTTGCCTTTGTTCGAAAGACAAGAAAGAGGAGCTGAATATGATAGCATACTCCCACAGTCTTAACACTCAACAGGCTGTGGCAGGAGGATCCCTGTAAACTGGAGGACATCTTGAGAAACATAGGAATTCCCATCCTGGTCAGGGCAACATGGTAAACCTCTATCTAAGAAAGAAGAAAAGAAAGCAGTGACAAAGAAAAGCCTGAATGAAAGAAAGACTAGGGGAAATGATAATAAAAACAAAACCAAGCAAAGAGTCAAAAGGAAATCTGTCTTTGGATGTTTTGGTATAAGATTAAAGATGAAATTAGAAATGAGGTGTTATTTATCAAGGATTCAAAAATTGCCATTGAGACAAAAGTCTCTACCCTTATTATAGTTAGGAGAGTGAGGTTACAGTAGGAAAAATCCCTGGTATGATGTCTTCTACTCTGAAAGTCAATGTTTTGTAGAAGTTTTAAACCCAGGATTGAGTTAAAATGATGGTTCTGTCCGTTTTTCTACTATATCGTGAAGTTAGTATTCACTTCATAGCTTCCTTAAAATATAAAATGTGACTTGGGTTTTTAAATCTATGATTTACATATTTGTAGGAGCCCCTTTACTACAGAAAGCAGTGAAAAGCTGTGTCCTCCCTAGGGTGAACAGCTTCACTTAAAGCCATTTAAAACACCAATTAAGAAAAGTAGAATTTAATTTCTGTGGCTTACTAGATTCTTATTAGTAAGTTAATAATATACTCCTCAGACTGTACAGATGGTACATCCAATATGAATTGTTAATCAAGTCTGTATTTCCAAATTCATATTTCTTTTGTAGGTATAGCAAAAACAAACAAACAAAAAAAACTAAACAAAACAAAAAACCAACAACAAACCCGAGGAGCTGACAAGGAACTGCTTAATAATTAAAGTGCTTATTCTGCATACATGAAGACCAAGTTTGATCCCCAGGACCCATGTAAAAAAGACAAGTGGGAAGAGGAGCACAACCCAGTGCTTGAATGTGCATCTCTGCATCTTTGTTCATCAGTTGCTGGATAAAGGTTCTATGATGACAGTTAGGGTGGTCGTCAGTTTGATTACAGGGGAAAGGCAGTCCAGGAACACTCTCCACCATTGCTTGGAGTCTTAGCTAGGGTCATTCTTGTGAGTTCTTGCATATCACAAGTTCTCTCTAGCCTCACTGTGGCTCCCTCTATCAGGATATCTCTTTTGTTCTCCCTATCTGTCCCTCCCCAACTCAACCATCTCATTTCCTCATGTTATCTTCCCACCTCTCCTTCCCTCTTGCCCCCTATGGTCCCAATTTACTCAGGGAGTCTTCTCTATTTCCCCTTCCCAGGGGGCAGTCCGTGGATGTCTCTCCTAGGTTCCTCTTTGTTACTTAGCAGCCCTGGGGTTGTGGATTGTAGTCTGGCTATCCTTTGCTTTATGTCTAAAATCCACGAATGAGTACACACCATGTTTGTCTTTCTGGGTCTGTCTTATCTCACTTTCCAGTCCAGTCAAACAGGAGGAGAGATTATACAAGCAACAGGGTCAAAATCATGATGAGGAAACAACCCACAAAGACAGCTGACCCAAACTCTTGGGAGCTCACTGACTCTGAACTGACAGCTGGGGAACCTGCATGGGACTAAACTAGGCTCTCTGAATGTGGATGACAGCTAAATGATGTGGGCAGTTTATGGGGCCTCTGGCAGTGGGACCAGAGTTTGTTCCTGGTGCATGAACTGGCTTCTTGGAGCCCATTCCCTACAGAGGACCACCTTGCTCAGCCTTGATGCTGGGGGGAGGGTCTTGTTTCTACCTCAGCTTGCTATGCTGTTGACTCACCCTGGGAGTTTACCCTCCCTGAGGAATGGATGGGGGATGGGGCTGAGGGAAGCTGAAGGATTCCTGGGAAGAGGGGAGGGAGGGGGAACAGTGCTGGGTATGTTTAAAAACTACTTTTAAATAAAAAAAAGGCAAGGTGGGGTGAAAGCATGCTTGTAATCCTTGGGTGGAGACTACATACAGATCCTTGGGGCTCTGCTGGCCAGACTGCCCAGCCTACTATGTGAGCCTAATGTTCCAGTCAAGAGACCATGGTTTTTTGTTTGATTGGTTTGGTTTCTCTGGACAGGGTTTCTCTGTGTATTATTGGCTGTCCTGGAACTTGCTTTGTAGGCCAGGCTGGCCTCTAACTCACAGAGATCCACTAGCCTTTGCCTCCTGAGTGCTTGAATTAAAGGTGTGTTCCCCAGCACCCAGCTGTGAGACTATTGTTTTAAAAATACAAGGTAAGGACCAGTGAGATGGTTTAACAAATTAAAAAGCTTGCCATGTAAGCCAGGTGACCTCAGTTTAGTCCTTGGAGGCCACATAAAAATGAAAGGAGAGAGTATTCTACAAAGGTTATCTGACACATGTGTACTGTGGTACTTGTGCCATCCAATGATAATAATAATAATGTTTTAAACTTAAAAACACAAAACAAGTTGGGCCGCTCCTAAAGAATGAGGCCCAAGGTTGACCGACCTCTAGCCTCTTCATGCAAGTACACACACATGTACCTATACTGAAATGTGAACCCCTACACTTGTCCACATATATGTACGCATATATATCTAAAAGGAAAAAAAAAAACTTGAAGTTGAATTTTTTCTAAGTCTTTTACATTGTGGAAGGTATAGAGAGTTGAACTCATGCCCAAATTGTTTCATGACTATTTTCATCGTGAGCTACTACAATGAGAAAAATTATTGCACAAACTTGGAAGGAGTAACTGTGGGCTAGCCAGGATATATATGATAATAATCACAGTACAGTGTTGGTAAAAGGCTATACCAAAGGAGCTGTGCTTGGTTGTGTACACCTGTAATTCCAGTACTCTAAAGGTCCAAGGTCCAGTACTGAGAGGATCACAGGTTCCAGGGCAGCCTGGGCAACGAAGTGGGAAGAAACCAGAAACAAAACCAAACTGAGAACAAGAGAAACAGTGCTCCGAAGACTCTGTAGTGTTTATAATCAAGTTGCTGAGAAGAAACACTAACAAAATGTGAGCTTTGGAAAGTCACTTACAACCTACTAGAAACCTGTTATAGCTCCTTTGAGAAGTCCTATGGGAATTCCAGGTCTAGGTGCTCTATCTAGAGATGCACATTGGAGATGGTGACTAAAGGTGGGTAGGAATTCCAGGTGCTCTATCTAGAGATGCACATTGGAGATGGTGACTAAAGGTGGGTAGGAATGCACACTAATCTTGAAATACAGGGGGAAAAGACTCTGAAATGGAAAGTGCACCTTGGAGGAAAGAAAATTAATTCACATTGATGAGAATATGTGATGCTTGGAGGGTGAAAGGATCATGCACTAACTTTATTTTAGGTAAGATGAGAAAGAGAAGTTCATGAAATTTTTCAATTGCAGTGCAAAGTACTTGATATAAAAACTTCGGCGGCTTCTTTGTCTAGTGAAGTGAAACACAGAGGACATGTACACTCTATAATTGTCTCCTGAAATCTATGTGGAGATGAAACTTGGGGAAATTATATGCTTTAAGTTTAGTTGGCAAATTTGATTGAGTGACTAGAACCAGATTGCATCCTTTTCTTTTTTTGAAGAAGCTCAAAGTAAAGTTTTAGACGAATAGGTCCCTCAAGTATACTTTAATAATGTTGAAAGATTTGAAAACCTTAACTGTCAACTTGATCAGCGGTGTCTCTTTAGCAGTAGAAGTAAGAATATGAAAGGGTTGTTTCCTGGGATCAGTGTTGCATCTTTTAAGGCAAAAACTGTCTCTGAACTAAGAAAGGTCAGTACATTTAAACGCTTAAGTTTGCCAGTACATGTGTTTGTGCTTAGTTCTTGATTATTGGGTTGTCTAATTCTAGTTCCCTTCTGTAAACTGACGTGAAGTTTTTTTATTTTTCTTTAAAATTATTGTAATTATACATATGATAGTGTTATGTGATAATTTGATACACATACAACAGTGTAACAATCAGACTGGGTAGTTAATATTGATACCTCCTTAAACATAAAACATTAGCGGCACATAATAGTATATATTTATGTGGTATAATGTAGTATTTCCGTGTATATACTATATATGCAGAGCATATCAGGATAATGAACACTCCTATTTCTTTATCATTGCCTTGTTTTGAGTACTTGTTATTCATAAAACATAATAGCTTATTGTGAACTACGTTTCTCCCCCCCCCACACACACACTGTATATACTAGGATTGATAAACTTCTCTGTGTTTGGCTACCTGCTATCCCATCTCCCCCATACTCTTCCTGGACTTTAGTAATCATTATTATATATTCCAAGTACATTCTTCAGCATACTTATAAAAAAGAATGTTCAGAATTTTTCTTTTGCTATCTGTCTTACTTTACATAATACCCTCTACTTCCATAAATTTCGCTGTAAAGGATAGTATGCCATTCTTTTGATAACTGAATATGGTTCTGTTTTTGTATATGTGGATACTCATTACATTTTAAAATCTATTCATCTCTTGATGGTACCTATACTAATTCCCAATCTTAGCTATTGTGAATAGTGAGTGCCTAGCTATTGTGAGCAGACATGATGATGCATGTGACTCTGATACAGTTATTTCTTTTCCTCAAAAGATAAACTCGTGTGTGATACCTAGATCAAATGGTAGATCTATTTTTGCTTTTCTGAAGACTGTTCCTACCATTCTCTATACTGGTTATACTAATTCACATTCCTATTAACTTTCTATAACAATTTCCGTTTCTCTACATCCTTAGCAACATTTGATATATATTAGAGGAGAGAACACTTGCATTATATATTCTATATTTAATCTGATTTGTTTTCCTCTATTTAGAAAGTTGGATTAATGGGCCTAGAGTAATGATGACTCAGTGGTTAAGATCCCTGGCTGCTGTTCTTCTTGCTGAGGAACCCAGGTTCAATTCCAGCACCCATGTGACAGCTCACAACTGTCTGTAACTCCAGTTGTGGGAAGTCCAGTACTCTCTTCCGGCCTCCATATGCACCAGGCACACATGATATAGTTACATACATGCAGGGAAATAAAAAAAACACACACACACACATAAAGTAAAAATAAACCTTAAAGAAAAATTGATTCAAAGCAATTGTGGGTTTACTCTTTTCTTTGTTTCTCTTAGAATAATATAGCTGATCCAGAAGAACTGTTCACAAAATTAGAGCGCATTGGAAAAGGCTCTTTTGGAGAAGTTTTCAAAGGAATCGATAACCGGACCCAGCAAGTGGTTGCAATTAAAATCATTGACCTTGAGGAAGCCGAAGATGAAATAGAAGACATACAGCAAGAAATAACTGTTTTGAGTCAGTGCGACAGCTCATATGTAACAAAATACTATGGGTCCTATTTAAAGGTAATGTTTTTATATATTATTTCAGTGTTTATTATATATTATTTCATAAGGTGTTCGGGCTATGTGATTTTTATGAGATGTTTTCATTTGATTTCATTATCTTTCAATTCTACTTTTCGAAAGTCAGTACCCTTTTTTTCTTTTGTTTTTTTGTTTGTTTGTTTTTGGAGACAGGGTCTCATAGTATAGCCCTGAGTCTCCTGGAACCCACAATTTAGAACACCTGACTCAAAAGGCAAGGACTTAAATTAGGATTTGGCAATCTTTGCCCTCCAGGCAGAATCCAGCTCCATTTATGGTGTCAACTAAACCATTGTTAGAGTTAGCAGCCACTTCTTAAGAGTACTCCAGAGCTCAGCTGCACTCTCCTATCTCTGAACTTTTGATACAGAGGAGGAGGAGAAAGGTCTGTGCTCTTTAAGGCCACGTTGCCACATAAAAGCTGTACCCCTAGGTTTCCACTCACTACTTTTAATAGTCTACTCTGTCTCGACCTCAGAAGTGATGGAGTGGAGTGTATAGTATTGGTTACAGTGGTTATTTGTGCATTTTTCTCACTGGGTTGCTAGCATATTGATGACAGTTTAGCTTCATTAGTGCTAGTTTTTATATTCCTTAGTCAAGCATATGACTCATACTAAGCACATGATAAAGTTTACCTGCACCGGCCCCAGGTTCTTGCTTTCTTCTTCCACAACCCTAAAATCTACATGGTCAAATCCTTTATTCACATAAGATGGCACAATATTTGAAGAGACACTGCCTATCCTGCCTAGAACTATGTGTTCTACCCCAAAGTGATATATATCAAGTGTGTTCATTTATCAGTGACTCACAGATGAATTCTTTAATAAGTAAGTAAATCCTTTTCCTATTGTCAAAAAAAAAGAAAAAAACAAAAAGAGAGCAAAGAAACTGCTTCCAGCCCAATGTGAGCCAGATTGCTATGACAGTAGCATAAAATCTGAGTTGTGAGTGGTTACATTGCCACTATAGAATGGATTCACTGTGTAGCTTTACTACAACTGCATAGCCTTGCCTTAGAGGTTGGAGCACAGGCACGTGCAGAAGGATTGCCAGCTTTGTGTAAATGAAGTCTTGGTTTGATATGGTAGTGTCTGGGTTGTCTGAGATAAGGTGAATACAATGTAGCCATCAAGAGTCTAGACTTCAGGGTGTTTGCTTTCTCTTGTGGTAACAAGACTGGTTGGTGCGCATAGAGAAACTTTAGTTCTACCTGAGTGTGGGCTAGCAATCTCGGGGGAGTTACCCCACTTGGTAGTGACATGTGGGGGGACCTAATACAGCTACAGAGCCAACGTCTGGACTGTGGACCCTCTTGGGGCAACCATTGATCCTAGGATGGAGAACTGGTATAGTCTGGGAGAATGGAGGCTCCTTTTCCCAGTGCCTCAGCAGTTATCTGCTTCGTGAGCAAGGTTGTGGTGCTGTGCCTGTTCCTCCCAGAGCTCCCTAGGGTGACTGGCTGTTGACCACTTAAGCAGAAATGATGTCGATATCTTCTGGAGCAGTCCACTTAGGACCACAGTGGTTCTTACTGCATGGTGATATTGATAGCCTCCAATTTCTTCTTCATTCCTAGCCATCTCTCAATTGCACAGGTATGCCAGTCTTACCACTGACCCTTTCTGTAGAGAGATCCTGCTGCCTTTGTTTCTACTGTGTTGGTGCAGTTAAGGCTAGTGAGCTGCTTTGGTTTGTGGATATGTTCTTCTCTCTCAATCTCTCTCCTTCCACCCCATCGTGTGGGGGGTGTGCGGGGGGGTGTGTGATGAAGACTAATGTCTTCTATACCTCCATCTTGGTTTTCCTGCTCTTTTGTATTTACAAAAAAATCATCCGTTTTACTGACTTTGCAAATGTTGTTTTATTGTAATAATGTACATATTAGATTGAACAGGGAGTGAATTCACTATAGAGTCATTCAACAGCTAGACACTGTGTCATACAATGCACCAGGTACTAGAGATATACCTATACCCAGAGAGCATTCAGTCCAGCAATATATAAAAAAGTACAGATTATATGATAAAAGTATATATACCCAGATTATGGATGAAATGGACAGGTCGACAGAGTTTGCTTAGCATGCTTACCCTATTGGATTCCATCCACAAGACTGCAAAAATTAAAATCAAACAAAATCTGACTATTAATAAACACAGATAAGGAAGTGGTTACCTGTATCCTTTTCATCAAGAATAATATGAAGAAATGACCCCAAGGAGATGATGAGGCTGGAAAATCCTAATTTCAGTATTTATTCCTGAGATAGCTGTCATCATATTTTACTACATATGAGAAATTCTGGTTCTTTGTAGCATAGTTTGCTTTCATATTCATTCCTAAAATATCTATCTTAATAGGTCATATTGTTTTATGGAATAATTTGGAGTGATTTCTCCATCTTGGTACTTTTAAGGTTCTTCCCCTAATTCCCACAATGAACTTTTTTGTAGGCAGCCCTGGGAATTTTCTGGTTATATGTGTTTCTTTCTGCTTTTCTCTTTTTGGATTGAATACTGGTAATTTCAGATATTTCTAGAGCAAACTTGAGCACTTCTTATTTTTAGGCACCTAGATCAGATAAACTATTTTTGGTGACTGCCTTAAAATATTAAGCAGACCCTATTTAAAATCATTTTTAATATTTTATTTTAAATTAGCACTTCTGTAGTGGCAAAGATTTTAGTAGTTACTAAGGGCCTTTGTTTACTTGTAATTCTCTCACAGACAAATGTGCTGCAGCTGTGTGGGTTTATATATTTTAAAAATTTTCCCTTCAAACCTAGCCTAGTAGTATCTACATACTAGTCATCTAGTAATTACTTCACCTATCAGTAAGCACAAAGTAATGCTTTATTTTGTCCCAAATATTGACTGTAGAATATATTTAGACCATTTGATGATAGAAAACTAATATCCAAGATGCTTGTTAAAGGATAAAAATGAAATATTTTCATCTCCTTTATCAATCATTAATGGAAGCCCTGGAAAAAAGTATTTTAAGAACATTTTTCCTTCATGATAAAACTGTATAAATGCACTTAAGGTAAAAGGATATACATACAAAACTTAGAACATTTCTATAATTTGAAGTAACTTTCTCTTTGAGTTGTGTCTGTGTGTGTGTGTGTGTGTGTGTGTGTGTGTGTGTGTGTGTGTTTGTTTGTTTGTAAGTACGAAACTCAGAGCCTTGCACATGGTTGGTACATATTACCATTAAGCTAAATCCTAGGCCTAAAAGTATAGTCCAGACTGGCCATGAACTCATGATCCTCCTGCCCTCACCCTGTGTAGTTTTTGGATTATTGTTGTGAACCACCCTGGTAGGCTAAGTACTTTACTGAAATTAACCAACTCATTATTTTCCATTTATATTGTCATACTATTATTGTGTAGGCATGTGTTTTTTTATTGTAAACTAAAACCACATCAAATCTTACCGGGTTCTGTTTAAAGCTGTCAGCGTAACTTAAGACCACATCCTGTTGGTACCATGAGGGAATGGCTTTGTCAATTGACTAAGATAAGGCCTGGGGGCCTGTCCATGCATTTCAGATGGCAGTAGAGTTTGTGAGTCAGCTAAATTGAGCAACATAGGATATGGGATTTACACAGGATATCATACACAACCAAGAATTTACTGTAAACTGGGGGAAAAAAGTGACTACTCTAAGCTGGAGTAAGTAAATTATATGTTCTCTAAAACAGTATGCAGTTGTAGTGATTTCCTTCAGACATGCAAAAATGTAATAGGTATTCATTTTGACTGAGCTCACTGTAGAACTCCATCTTTAAAAACAAGAGTAAAAACCAGACAAACACATCAGTGTGACCACAGTGTTTTCCTTTCATTTTCGTTCACTGCAGATTTTCTTGACAAAGTTAGTCTTTATGAAGAATGCTAAAGTACACAAACTCTTTCCTTCTGATCTTATAATAGTGCAAAAATCTTTTATAATCTTTAAATATTTTGTTAGTTCAATGTAAATTTTTACTTCTTTTTTGTTATTTAAAAGGTTTATTTTTTTACTTTATGTACCAACCACAGTCCCCCTTCCCCCTTTCCTCTCACTCATCCCCCAGTGTCCCCCTATCTCACACACCCAGCTACTCCTCATAGAGGATAAGGCCTCCCATGGGTGTAGATGGAGTTTTACTTTCAAGGCGCCAGTCCAAAATTAATATTTATTTGAATATAAATTATCACTCACAATATTAGTAACAGCTTATGGTGGCACCTGAACAAGGACTGGTGGATCCAAGCGATGGAGGAGCGATGAAAGCACGATGGAAGCACGATGGATTCCGATTCTGTCTGTCCAGCAGCCAGCAGCCAGGAACCAGGAAGAGAGCTCCTCGTGTCCCAGCAGCCACTTATCAATGGGCTTGGCCACACCCCCTCCAGGGTCCTGGAAGTGTCTTCTGACCTTATCACCTGACACCTTAATCCCGCCACACATGGGGAGTCAACAAAGTCTGGCATATCAAGTTGAGGCAGGACCAAGCCCTTTCCCTCTGCATCAAGCCTGAGCAAGATACCCTTCTACAGGGAATGGGTTCCAAGAAGCCAGTTCATGCACTCGGAATAAATCCTTGTCTCACTGCCAGAGACCCCACAAACTGCCAGAGCTACACAGCAACTGTCACCCACATTCAGAGGGCCTAGTTCCATCCCATATAGGTTCCATCCCAGCTGTTGATCCAGAGTCAGTGAGCTCCCAGTATCTCAAGTCAACTGTCTCTATGGGTTTCCTCATCATGATCCTGAACCCTTAGTTCCATTAGCCCCCTCTCCCTTCTCTTCGACTAGACTAGGAGCTTGGTCTAGTGTCTGCATCTGCTTACATCAGTTGCTGGATGAAGGCTGCATGATAACAGTTAGGGTGGTCATCAATCTGATTACAGGGGAAGGCCAATTTAGGCACCCCTCCATTATTGCTAGGAGTCTTAGCTGGGTTATCCTTGTGGGTTCCTGGGAGTTTGCCTAGCACCAACTTTCTCCCTAATCTCCAAATGGCTTCCTCTGTCAAGATATCACTTCCTTTGCTCTCCCTTTCTGTCCCTCTCCCAACTCAACCATTCCATTCCCTCATATTCTCTTCCTACCTTTCCTTGCCCCCCTTTAACTCCCAAGTTACTCAGAAGATATTTTTTATTTCCCCTTCCAGAGGGATCCATGGTTGTCTCTCTTAGGGTTCTGCTTGTAACCTAATTTTTGTGGGATTGTGGATTATATCCTGGTTATCCTTTGTTTTACTTCTAATATCCACTTATGAGTGAGTACATACGTTTATCTTTCTGGGTTTGGGTTACCTCACTCAGGATAATTTTTTTCTAGTTATCCATTTGTCTAAAAATTTTAAGATGTCATTTTTTTTACTGCTGAGTAATATTCTATTGTGTAAATATACCACATTTTTTAAAATCCATTCACCAGTTGAGGAGAATCTATTTTTTTTTTCCAGATTCTGGCTATTACAAATAATGCTGCTATGAACATAGTTGAGCAAATGTCCTTGTGGTGTATTGTGTATCCTCTGGATATATGCCCAAAGATATTGCTGGATCATGAGATATATTTATTCTTAGTATTCTGAGAAACCGCCATACTGATTTCCAAAATGTCTGTACAAGTTTACCTTCCCACCACAGGTGAAGAAGTGTTCCCCTTGCTCCACATCCCCTCCAGCATAGGCTGCCATCTGTGTTTTTGATCTTAGCCATTCTGACAGGTATAACATTGTATCTCAGAGTTGTTTTGATTTGCATTTCCCTCATGGCTGAGGTTGTTGAGCAATTCTTTAAGTGTCTTTGGTGAATTGATATTCTTCTGTTGTGAATTCTTTGTTTAGGTCTGTATTCCATTTTGATTGGGTTATTTTGTATTTGGATGTCTAATTTTGAGTTCTTTATATATTTGGAGATAAGCCCTCTGTCAGATGTAAAGATCTTTACCCATCCTGTTGGGAACTCACTAAGATGATGTAGGACATCACTGCTGTTTTGCATTATTAACCATGTCCTGTAGGATACAAGGGGTTATTACAATGCTTTTGTATCTGTTAATATTTGCTTTATGGCTGAGAATGTGGTCAATAAAGGTTCCATGAGATACTGAGAAGAAGGAATATTCTTTCATGTTTGGGTGGAAAGTTCTGTATATATGTATTAAGTCCTTTTGAGTCATAACATTTGTTATTTCTCTTATTTCTCTGTTAAGTTTCTGTCTGGTAGACTTATCTGTTAGTGAGACTGGGGTGTTGAGCTCTCCCACTATTAGTTTATAGAGGTTGATGTGAGAGTTAAGCTTTAGTAATGTTACTTTTGCATATGTCAGTGCCCTTGTATTTGGGTCATAAATGTTCAGAGTTGAGTCTTCATCTTGGTGGATTTTCCCTGTGGTGAGTATATAATGACCTTCCCAGATCTCTTTTGTTTGATTTTAGTTTGTAGTCTATTTTGTTAAATATTAGGATAGCTATACCAGCCTGTTTCTTACATCCATTTGATTGGAAAGTCTTTTCCCAAACCTGTACTCTGAGATAGTATTTGTCTTTGAAGATGAGGTGTGTTTCTTATATGCAAAGAAGGATGGATTCTATTTTTATATCCGTTGTGTTAGCCTGTGTCTTTTTATAAATGAATTGAGTCCATTCATATTAAGAATTATTAATGACCAGAAATTGTTAATTCCTATTATTTTGGGGTGGTTATCTGTGTGTTTCCCTTCTTTAGGATTTGCAACTGTGGGATTATCTATTGCTTGTGTTTTTTTGGGTGCACCTAACTTCCTTAGGTTGGAATTTTCCTTCTAGTGCTTTCTGTGGGGCTGGATTTGTGGATGAGAATTGTTTAAATCTGGTTTTGTCATAGAATATCTTGTTTACTCCATCTACGGTGATTGAGAGTTTTGCTGTGTATAGTAGACCGGGCTGGCAGTCATGGTCTTCTAGTGTCTCATCAGGACCTTCTGGCTTTTCATTGTTTCCACTGCGTAATCTGGTGTTATTCTGACGGGCCTGCCTTTATAAGTTACTTTGCCTTTTGCCTTTGCAGCTCCTAATATTCTTTTTTTATTCTGTTTATATGTTTAATAGTTTGATCATTATGTAGCAAGAGGGCTTTTAGGAGGATCTGGTGTATTTGGTGTTCTGTAAGCTTTTTGTATCTTTATAGGCATTTTCTTCTTAAGTTGGGAAAGTATTTCCATGATTTTATTGAATATATTTTCTGTGCTTTTGAGCTGGCATTTTTCTCCTTCTTCAATTCCTATTATTCTTAGGTCTGGTCTTTTATCATGGAGTGCCAGATTTCCTGGAAGTTTTGTCTTTTCTTTGACTGGGGAGTCTATTTCCTCTACTGTATCTTCCATGCAAGAGATTCTCTTCCATCTCTTGCATTCTGTTAGTTATGCTGCAACTGTAGTTCCTGTTCATTTACTCAGATCTTCCATTTCTAGCATTTTCCTTGGTTTGTGTCTTCTCTATTGCTTCTATTTCAATTTTCAAGTCTTGAACTGTTTTTTTCACCTGTTTGGTTGCTTTTCTTGGCTTTCTTTAAAGTATTTATTGATTTCTGCCTTTTTACTTGTCTTCTCTTTCTGTAAGGAAAATTTTCATTTCCTCTTTAAAGGCCTCTATCATCTTCATGACATTATTTTAAGGTCATTTTCTTCTGCTTCTACATTGTGATGCTCAGGCCTTGCTGTTACAGGACTGCTAGCTTCTGGTGGTGCCATATCGCTCTTTATCTTGTTAGACGTACTGCATACATCTCTACCCATTTCTCCTTTGCTGCAAGTGTTCTCTGTGTCTCAATGAGCTGTTCTTGGTCCAGTCTGCTTTGGCTGTGGCTGTGTCTCAGGAAGCTTCTGAGATTTCAGGGTGTTGGGTGAGTTTGGGGGAGGGGGTGGGAGCTGTAGATTTCAGGGTCTGGCTGGGGCTTTTGTGAGGAGGCCTGTCTGCAACAGAGGCAGCAATGAGTGGGGTAGAGTGGCCCAGGTTGTGCACCTGTGGCTAAGTCCTAGAGACTGGGAGTTCAATGTAATTTTTAAATGAAGCTCATTCAAGCATTGAATGGAATTTTAGTCATGCCTGTAATTGCCTGAATTTACCTTTAGATATCTGATTACATTGTAGGAATATGGTCCCATCCACAGGTCCATACACGTATAGATTACAACCAGTATTTGTTTTAAAAAGAAGTAAAATATTACAAAGCAAAATCTATAGTTCTACGGCCTTTGTGTTATTTTCATCGAAACTTTTTTTGCAATTTCATCTAGAGTATGTTCAATGCCTCTGGAGTATTCTTTTATCTAAAATGTGTTTGTGTTATCTTTGAAAGCTTGAGGTCCATTTTTTCTTCTTTGTAAAATATACTTTTTTCAAAATAAAAATGACTTTAGGCTTAAGCTCCATATTTCAGCAGATGTATATTTTTTGAATGTCTACTATGTGCACTTGCCTCATTTCCCATCATTTGTCCAGTCAGTCTCATCCACGTTATTCTGACAGCTTCAAAATTCAGCCTCTCTCCTCAGCCCCAGGTATGTGTTTCAAATTTGTTTCCTGTTACCTACTTATATTTGAGTATATCAAGGCCAATAACACTAACACTGGAGAAATAGTATTTGAACTACTGGATGTATGACTTTGTGTGACATGCCTTATGGACAAAGGAGTCACAATGGAAAACAGAACCATGTACAGGTATAAAGTTTCTGGCCATGTTCCTCATATAGCTATTTCTACTGTTCTTTGTAATTCTATAAAATTATGCTACATTTTAAAAATCATGGCTAAAAATGATGTAACTTTACCATTTTATCCATTTCCTGTTTTCATTTATAATAATATTTTTATTTCTTTTTTATTCTACCTTTCCCTCTCCTGTTTTTCCCAGCTCCTCAACCCACCTCCATTTCCCTGCCTAACTCCATGTTCTTTCCCTTAAAAATAAAAACAAAACATGGAGCCCAGTTTGTGTTGCCTGACTATTTCTGAGCATGGACTCTGCCCTGGGGGGTCGTTGATATACTCAGTATCCATTTCTCAATTTTTGTTTTTGCATTTTTGTTTAATTGTTACCATTATCCATTTCTAGAATATATTTACCAACTGAAACTCTTGGGCAATCACCATCCTAGGGCTTACTATGATCTGCCCTAGGTACCTTATACAATGGAACCTTATAGTATTTACACATTTGTGACTGGCTTATTACAATTATATATCCCAGCTTTTGTCACTAGTGTAATATGTTATTGTAGGGGACCAGCCACTTGTGACTTGTGTCAACTTGTATACAGTATAAATAATCCAAGAGTGTGTGTATGTGTAGTGGGTATCTTCAGAGCTTTTGTACGAACAGATTCTAACTTCATAGTAGCATGTCTCCCCATTTTGTCAAAGTATCTGCTTTAGTAGCAGACAATAATTAGGGTCCACAAACAGAGTTGAAATTCCAAAAACCAGGTATTTGGTTAATACTAACTTTTTCCACTAACTAGTATAACTCCAGAGTGGTTGTTATTTTTACAATTGTTTATTTATTTTGTAAGGGTATGTGAGAGTATGGAGGGGTGTCTCTGTCTCTCTCTCTCTGTGTGTGTGTGTGTGTGTCTTCATGTGTGTCCATGGTGTGCATGTGCAGGTCAGAGAACAGCTTATGGCAGTCAGTTTTCTTTCACCATGTAGATTTGGGAGATCAAAGTCAGGTCTTTGGGCTTGGAAGCAAGCATTTTTCTGTCTGAGCCATCTTGCTGGTCTTAGAGTAGTTACTTTTCATGTGTTCTAAATTTGGGGAGAATTTCCTATGACTTAAAATTTCTCCTTCAAACCATCATTCAAATGCATGCTTTCTTTCATAAGGGATGAAACTTTCTTACAGAGAGTTCCTACCCTTAACTGTGCTTAAATGGTTATTGGTTATAGTCATTTTGCACTTGTGGAATTTTAGAGAAATATATAGATAGCATTTTAATTTAAGATTTATTTGCATTCTGCAACACTAACCGCTGTTATCAGAAATCAAGGACAGAAGCTGTCCTACCCTCAAATAATAATATTTAAGTTGTTTTGATTCAGTTATTTGTGATGGGTATTTTCATGGAACCTTTGGGCCCAGCTGTAGATAACAGAGGCCCTGTGGGATAAGCTTCCTTGGGATATCCTTGATTACTGTGCTCCTTTAGACCTTACCCTGGATCATGCTTGCTTAGCAGGAATCCGGGTGTCCAGAACACATTCTTGTGAAGCTTGTCTCTGAAGTGGAGGGATCTAAAGAAGGTAGTCACAAAAACCTTTCAGGTCTTCTGGCTGTCAAAGTTTCTTACAGTTAGGAAGCCTTATTTTCAGTTGTAGAAGTTAGTTAGTTGTGAATTGGGAAAACTTGAGATATAGCCTGCTCTGTAAGGTCACTGCTTAAGCTTTCTTTGCATCCATTTTGGTGACAGTTGGAAAGCTTCCATTTTGAACTGGTGCAAACAAAATGGCATGCACTGTTTTTTTTAACTTAGTAAAACAGATTCATTGGTTCATGCAGAGCAGCAAAATAGAAGCATATTTTATAGGGACTTTGTTTTAAATGTCAAGCACACAGGAAGCATTCTTATTAGGAACAAGTTTGTGGCAAGTGAACAAATCTTAATTTATAAGTCGTCATAAGAATTTTTTCTTCCCTTTGAAAACATGTAAAGGTGTCTCCCATTCACGTTGTCAGATTCTCAGTGCCTAATTGCTACACATAAACACAAGCTACATGATTTACTCCTAGCTCTATGCTTCCTCCCCTACTATTGTGGGCATTCATATCTTCTTTTCTAATGTAGACATAGGACTCTCAATGCTTTGCTTCCTCAGTTCATCATAATGGATGTCAGGATTACTGGAGCATAGTGAAGAGGAGAGGGAATGCTTTCTCTTATATATCCCATATAGAAACAGCTCAAGAAAATGATTAACAGCATTGGGGAGGTGGCTCAGCAGGTAAAATGCTTAATATGCACGTATCAAGATGAGAGTTCAAATACCCACAATCCATGTACAAGTGCTATAAGTGTATCTGGCCTATAATCCCACCCTGCAAGAAGCAGAGGCAGAGAATCCTTAGAGCAAGCTGGCTAACAAGAGTAACCAAAAAGATAAATTCAAAGTTCAGTGGAAAAAAATAACTTAAAAAAGCCTGCCTCTGTAGATAAGGTAGAAAGCAGTGCAGGAAGCCTTTCAGCTTCTGACCTCTATATATAATCACACACGTGTGTTCCCAGACCCATGAAAACAAGCATACCATATATATGCATGTATGCACACCATACATATACATATGCAAGTAAAAAGATTTTCTTTGTGTCTTACATTTGTTCTATGTGAACATTCTCTCCCTAATTCTTAACTGTAAGCTATATCCCAGTTTCCTTACTACCATGTCACCCAATTCTTGTTCCTTTTTTTAAAATTCTATTTAAAAGGAATTCTATTTAAAAGGGTTTTTTTTTTCATTTTACAAACCAACCTCACTTTCCCTTCCCTCCCCTTCTCTCACTCACCCCTCAGCTTCCCTCGACCGTGTTCACCATCCACTCCTCATAGTGGATAAGGCCTCCCATTGGGGAGTCAAAACAGTCTGGCATATTAAATTGAGGAGGGACCAAGCCCCTTCTACCTGTATTAAGACTGAGCAAAGTATCCCTGTATAGTGAATGGACTCCCAAGAAGCCAGTTCATGCACTAGGTATAAGTTTTGGTCCCACTGCCAGAGACTCCACAAACTCTTGGTTCTTTAACCTACTTCATCTCATAAGTGTCCATTCCCTGCCTTTAATAAAATTCCAGTCTCTTGGAGATATTGAAAAGTTTAAATTAAACTTCGGAATATCACTGAGTGATGTTAAAGGTACATATGCTAATAGCAGTGCTTGAGAATTTTCATTACACAACTGGGGCTTTTAACTTACAAAAATAGTACTTGTGTCATAAGTTGAAGCACAGCACTGATGGTATTTCCCCCCTAGAAAACTGTTGATGTATGAAACTATAGGCAGTGTCTCTGACACACTTTATGCTATGCTACTATGGGTGCATTTAGGTTACAATTGTCTTTGGAAGCATCTTTCTCCTTCCTCTGGAACCTAGACGTTATTTTAATGAGGAAACTAAAGTTTCAAAAACTTAAATATTTTACTTGGAAATGGGCACACAGAACACAAGTCATTCATGGTATGACCTGCTGTCAGCCTAGTTAAACATGCCTTTTCACACCCAGTCCATTTTGTGGACTCAAAGTTTCAGTGAATACCATTTATGAAGTACTGTAAAGAAAGAAAGTTTCATGCTATCTGAAAGAAAGAGAAAGTTCGTGATGTATTTTAAAAAGGTTTTATTGGGGGGCGGTACTTGGTGCAGGAGAGCAAACCCAGTATCTCATGGGGTCCGGGCAAGTACTCTACTCCTGAGCTGTGTTCCTTGTTAAGTTATGTAGTGTATGAAAAACAAATGGAACAATGCAAAGTGTCTAGTGTCTTCCAACTCTAAATTCACACAGAAGGTATTCAAAAATTCCCACAGTGTGCACTTGCTTCCTTTTGATGCAATTATTATTTTCCTTCACTGTTACTCCCAATAATGACTTAAAGTAATTGTCCCTTTCCTGGATTTTATTAAAAACTAGTAATAGTTAAATAGTGACAAGTGGTACTTTGTGTATGATTAGCTGTATTGTTTAGATAGATTTGCAGATGGTACAGGCTTAGAATCTAACTGTAATTTTCTACTGAAAGACAATACATGTTCTGGGTTCCAATCAATCATGTAAATGCCTTATTTATAACCAATGGACTGATTACTATTAAATATTTAACTTTTTCTAGTATGTGATTTGGGGGCCAGGCATGTAACTATTAAATGTCTTTACAGGGTTCAAAACTATGGATAATAATGGAATACCTTGGTGGAGGTTCAGCTTTGGATCTTGTGAGTATTTTAAAGCAGTTATATACATATACATAAGCTTATTTAACTCTTTCTAATTATGTAAACTGTAGCTATTGGACAAGCTAAGTTATTTGGATAAGATGTTCAATTTTAACTCTGTTTTGGGGAACAAACAGTTATGTGCACATCTGTATTACAGACTTGATCATGCTGCTGACAGTCTCACCGTATATAAGAAATGCAAATATCTCAGTAAAATAAAGTCCTGAAATTCAGAGTGAATGCCAGCCAATTTGCTGTCAGTTTGACAACTGTATGCTATCCTTAATACTGAGTATACTTGGACTTTAAAAAATACATTATAGGGGCTAGAGAGATGGCTCACTGGGTAAGAGCACTGGTTGCTCTTCCAGAGGACCCAAGTTTGATTCCCAGCAACACATAGCACCTCACACTTCCAGGGGATGCCTTCTTCTAGCTTCCACAGGCACCAGGCACATAAGTGGTGCACAGGTACACAGTAACACACACACACACACACACACACACACACACACACACACACACACACACACAATAGTTAAAGAAAAACTTTAAAGTACATCATTGAGATAACTGTCACTAGCAGTGATCATGAACCAAAGGCTTGCATCTTTGAAGATTTAACTGTCAATACCTAACGTAATGGTATTAGGAAAGATAATGAAGTCATGAGAGTGGAACCTTCAGGGATCGCAAAAGTGTTTTTGTTAAAGTGATACCTGGAGGACTTTGTAGCTTTCCTTCTATTTATTATATGAGGATACAATGAAGACCATCTGGAAATCAGAAGAATGGTCTCAGGGGATACCCATCTGCTTAGACTTCTGGAACTGAGAAATCAGTGTTTGTTATTTAATTCAGCCTGTCTGGGATGCTCTGTTATAGCAGCCTGAGGTGATTAAAACTGAGGTGTAGGATTTTAATCCAGTTGGCCTGTAGATACAGCTTTCTATAGAGCGATTTTTTTTTTTTTTTTTTTTTTTGCTCCTCAGTAGAACATTTGAAAAGATGTTTGGTTTTTTTTGGGGGGGGGGGGGTAGGATGCGAGGATTGTTAAAATAACTAAAAAATGTTGCTATCTTTGTATCATTGCATTTTTTAATTTTGAAAATTATCTATTGTCATCTATTATGAGAGTGGAGAAGGGATGCACATAAATCCATGCTGCACATAAGGCAAGGGACAAGTTACTGAAGTCTGTTCTCTCCTCCTACCATACGGATTCTGGGAATCCAATTTAGGTCATAGGGTTTGATGGCAAGAGCTATTGAGCCACCTGCTGGCCCATTTTCCTGAGCAGATATTACAGTGCTAAAATCTGCTGCCTTATAGGAAAAGTTCCACCCCATGAAGACACGTTCATATGGGAAACACCTCTGGGAAAAACTCACTGTTTTTCCTAAGTTGTTGTCATAGTATCAGAGTTGATCCCTCCCTTAATAATTAGGAGTGTGCAATTATATTTAAAATTCAATATAAATTATAATAGCTTGTTATAGACTGACCGCTGGATGGACATATAGATGTTTGAGGTTCTTCAGCTGGCTCTAGTCATCAAGGTCTGTGACTTTGAAGTAGGCACATAGATGCTTTGGACTTGAATGTACTAAAATACAGAGAACTTATATTAAGTGATTGTAAGTTCTCTCACATCTTTAATAGTACATGACATATTTGAGGGGGTTGTTCTTTTATTTTTGAGGCACAGGATATCCTGGACCTCATCTTCCTGCCTCAGCCTCCTGAGTGTTCCACCTTGTTTTGAGAGAGGATCTTCAAACTCTCCCATATAGCCCTCCTTGCTCTCTTTCAGATTCATGGCCTCTTTTTTCATTAATTGTTACATATATGTATATCCACATATGTTCCTAAACATAATTTTCCACCTGCCATTTTTTAAAAAATATTTTTAAATATCCTTTTTTAACTATAGAATTTTTTCACTTTCTAGGTTAGCTATATAAATTCCAAAGTATTTTATGTCTTTGAAACAATTGTGAAATGAGATTACTTCTGTAGCTTCTTTCTCGGCGTGTTTGCTATTGGTATATAGAAAGGATGCTTATTTTGTATGATTGTTTCTTGCCATGAAGGTGATGGGGCTGGAGATGGCTATGTGGTTAGGAGCACTGGCTGCTCTTTTGGAGGACCTGGGTTCATTTCCCAGCACCTAAATGGCAGCTCACAGCTGTCTGTAATTCCAGTTCCAGGGGATCCAACACTCTCACAGGAACATACATGCATGCAAAATGCCAATGCACGTAAAATAAAAAACAAAAAGGCCTTAGCCATGACTGCCAATGATTTAAAATTTCAGATAACATTAGGACTACAAAGGTATCTGAGGGGTTTTTTATTTAAACTAGTCCAATGAAAAGGTAATTAAACTCAATGGAGAGCCTCACCTCCTAGGATTTTGTGGTAGTTTATGCAGTTGCCCAGTTTGTTAACCTCCCTTGACTTTTTCCTTTATGAGTTCTCTCTCCTTTCCAGTGAAGCAGTTTTTTATAGAAAAGTCTTTCGTGCATGTGAGTTTGAAAACTTTCCTTGAACTTATATGATCTTATGTCTATACCACAGGGTCATAATAGTTACTCTGCTCTACCTCTTCTGTTCCTTACATACTGATAGCCCTTTGCAGATTCACCATGTACTTTATTGGTTCCCCTAAGGCACTCACCATATCCTCTACCTATTTTATAAGCACTGGGAAAACTACACTCTATAATAGTATTTCCTTTATCTCATCATTGCCCACCTTCATAATAAGACAAATGTTAATTAATATAAACTTAATGAATTAAAATGTTGTCAGCACTATATTGGTTAAAAGTCTAGTGACCTAATCCAAGCTTTACTAAATGGCTCACTGATACTGAGCATGTCAGTCACTCTGTGCCTTAATTTCCTCAAATGTTAATTGAATGAAGAAAATGAGTTAGAAATGTCTAGTTCTGCTTTTCTAGCCAAAAATACAATTAACAACACTGTAGTTTTGATTCTACAACATAGGACATACTGAGAAAACATGTTGCTCCTTTTCAATGTATAGTCATAGAAGAATGCAATTGGTTTTGGTTATCAAGAATTTGTTTAAGAGAAATCAAGATGGATTCTCAACGGAGTGTTTCTCAATTAAAGCTGGCACCCATCTAATTGAATATCATGAGCCTATGATTTCTGATTTACTGTCAGCATTATACACTGTGCCCCTCAAGAGCCTTTATTCTAGGAAAGACATTCATTGCAAATGAACAGACTTAGACCATATTAGACATGATTTGATGGAATTTATTACTAACTGGCTCTTTCTAAAACATTTGCATTGTCTTGCACCAAGACGTAATGGGATAAATAGGATAAAGCATGAGCAGCACGGAAAGGAGCTTATGTAAAAGAAGGCCTACTGTACTGTATGCTGCTGTAGTGCCGTAGGGACTGACTGGAAGTGAAAGGAATTTAGGGCAAACCCATAAACTCACTAGGACAGGGTCTTTAAAAGAGCAATTGTCCCTCTTCTGCATATCCTTACTTTCAAACCAAGGCAGATTATACAAGGCAGGTATGTTGCCCTGGGGCAGAGGCTTAGAATGTTGCAGAGCAGTTTCAGTTAAGTATTCCAAGACCTTGGCATTATAACTCCTAAGGTTGTATTTCAAATTTTAAAAACGCAAAGCAAACAAACATTTCTTCTTATATTCCATCCATGTGACCTTCCTTGTGTTTCTAGCATACTTTGTTCTCTTTTTCTAATGACTGCCAGCACACCTTAGGAAACGTGTACTACAAGGTTTGAGGCCATTTCTGGTATGGTAATGGTCCAGAAAAATGTACTCACACCCACCATCCCATATCCACCACCACGCCCATGGCCACCACAAAATATTCCCTCCCGTCCACTTTCAGCCTCCAGTTGAAATTTTGCTTTGAATGTTCAACTAACCTAAAACATATCATATGGTAATGAATTTAAGACCCTTTTTTGTTGTTCTTACTGAAATGTTTTGAAAGTTCTATATCAGGATGCTATCTATCCTAGGTGCTCTTAAATTGTCCTTCCCCAATTTCTCAAGTAACTAAGAGTAGGCCTCTGGCCCTGCTGATGTTTTATGATCATGTACTAAATTTTAGTCTTAACTCATATGACGCATGTCCTTTGGATATTTGGTAGTTCCACATTTGCCAGCCATCAGTAAAATAATGTCTCATTTTTACCTTTAGAATCACATTAATCACTAATCTTTAAATTTAAAAAAATGAGGTGGAAGTTGATAGATTTGAAAGTAAATAGATAATGTTACATAGGAACGGGATCTATTGAATTACAGAATCCCTGGAGGATACAGTATACCCAGACCACTCTTAATAGCAAATGGTGAAACCAAAGTACAGGGTCTATTTTAAGCTGTTAAATTTTGACATAAAAGTGCCCTTTATTCAGTATAAATATGGCATTCATGAAAAAGATGAAATGCACAAGGTGCCAAAGAGCTGTGAATCCCTCCCAGTGTGAGGCAGAATAGGCAGTGTATGATTTGTACCACCGCTCACCCTCCTTCCAGCAAACAGAACTCTACCTCCCTCTGACTTCAGCTTCCCACCCTTCCTGTAATAATATTGTACAGTCTGCTGTTTGTGCTTTATGAGGTACCAGAATTTTAAAATGACCGTTTATTTTTAAGAGATTTTTTGGTATTTCATTACAAGTTCTCCTGAAACCTAATGATTGCCTTCCTTGTCTTCCAGTTGAAGTGACTGGCTTCGGTGCAGGGGCAGAGAAAGACAGGGAAATGTGTTACATTTATTTCAAAAAATATTATTCCTCCATGATCGGAATTTTTTACAATGAGAGTCTGAATAGTTTAATTATTATATTCCTTGCTGAATTTAAGTTAGGAGTATCTGATTGAAAAAACAGCTCAATATGTAGGGACTGTTTAAAAGTGCAAAATTTAAGCAGCTGACTTCTTTTTGTTTTGCATTCTCATTTTATCTAGTCATTGTGCACAGTATGGTGTGACATGAGGACACTGCCATACACACATATATCATGCACTAAGTGTATTCCCTTCTTAGCACTAAACCCCTGCTTCTTAGTCTTCCTGGTTGTCCCTGTTCTTCTCTCAGAGAGCTTTACTCAAGTAACAGATTCGCCCCCCTTTCTCCACCTGACAGCAGTCCTATTGTCATTCACATATGTTTGTTAAACCTTGCTTGTAAATTTTAGAACCTTCAGAATTTGGAGCTGGTATGTAGGTAAAAATGCCTAGTACAGCTTTCAAGATAAAACATTTATTTGTGTGTATATGGGTGTTTTGTTTTTTTAGACAAGATCTCACATAGCCCAGGCTAGCTTCAAACTGTCTATGTAGCCAGGGATAAATGTAAACTTCTGACCCTCCCGCATGCTCATTCTCCCAAATGCTGGAATTACAGGCACGTACTTCCACACCCAGGTTATGGGTATTGGAGATGTCATTCAGGCACATACTATACTGAGCTATGTCCCCATCCTGCAAATTAATTATTTCAAAACCTTCACAGCCATTTGACATGACTCTTTTACTGTCTTTTCTCCCTTCTAAGTTTTTTTCATCATTTGTTCAAATGTTGGTTCAATAAGCTATTTCAGATAACAATGTGATCCCTATGATTTAAAAATACAAATTTGAATTTTTTTCCAAATTTTTAAAAAGTGTGTGCATGTTCATGTGTTTTCTCCTTAAGCTACGTGCTGGTCCATTTGATGAATTCCAGATTGCTACCATGCTCAAAGAGATTTTGAAAGGTCTGGACTATCTACATTCTGAAAAGAAAATTCACCGAGACATTAAAGGTATACAAAAGTCCAATAAAAACCTGAGAAAAACACACTTCTTAGAGAAACTGAGAGATACTCATTTTGTTTTCCTTTGCCCCCAGCTGCCAATGTCTTGCTTTCAGAACAAGGTGATGTTAAACTTGCTGACTTTGGAGTTGCTGGCCAGCTGACAGATACACAAATTAAAAGGAACACTTTTGTGGGAACTCCATTTTGGATGGCTCCTGAAGTTATTCAGCAGTCGGCTTATGACTCTAAAGTAAAGTATTCCCTAGATAGACAGAATTAACTGCATGTAGTCTTGTCAATAAACTTTTTAATTTTTCCTTCCTTCACAAGTGCTTCTAAAGAAATTATGTCATATTTTTTTCTTAATCATAAATCTCATTGGTGTTGGTAATATTTAAACCCTATTTATTTCAATGGCTTTTTATCCCACTTGGCCTGAAATCTGTAGTTCTTATAGTCACATATCAGGCCATTGATAGTCTGGACATTGTCTGTCTGTCCACCCTTATCTTCTGCCACTGTCATCTGTACTCACTTGGCTTCAGCTGTCATGGTCTCATTGTTCCTCAAACACAAGTACATTTTGACCTCAGGACTTTTCTCATGCTTTCCCCTTTGTCTGGAATAGCCTTGTTCCCAATGAGATATCTATAAGCACTTTCTGAACAGAGCTGTCTCTCCCATCCATCCCACATAAACATGTAGCTCCCTTCTCTACTTTGGTCATTATTCTCTTATCCTTCTTTTTCCCCCAACAGAACCTAGTCCCGGGTGATACTGTGTTGCTCATCTATCTGTCCCTCTTATTAGAGTGTAAGCCTTTTCAAGTCAAGGACTTTTGTCTCTTTTATTTAGCATTCAAGTAGTGTTGGGCCTGTACAAAACAGGAAGTTTGAAATTTTAATTCATGAGTCCCATTAATTAAAATTATCATAATTCACCACATTTCTTGATATATTAATGCAGGGACCTTTGATCAGCACCCTAGAATGGAGTTTCAATGTAATAAACACCTTTTGTTACTGTTTCCTTTTTAGGCTGATATTTGGTCTTTGGGAATTACTGCTATTGAACTTGCCAAAGGAGAGCCTCCAAATTCTGACATGCATCCAATGAGAGTTCTGTTTCTTATTCCAAAAAACAACCCCCCAACTCTTGTTGGAGACTTTACTAAATCTTTCAAGGAGTTTATTGATGCTTGCCTGAATAAAGACCCATCATTTGTGAGTATATGTTGTTTTTACCACTGTTTGTTTCTTATTGCTTCATCTACTTTTCTAACAAGGGTGCTGTCTCTTGCAGTGGAGAATACAGCGTATGTGAAAAACATCTGTGCTCCACCCATGAAACTGTTTATCCTTGTGCATTGCTAATTCCACTCTGTTCTTAACTAGATCTTTGGTTCTTTTTTTCTCCTCCCTGAAATCATCATCTTAGTTCTCAGCTACCTGATTATTTCCTATTTCAAGGAGAAAAGTGGGGGAAATAATAGATTTTCTATTAAAGTATACATGTACCTATTAGTGATGGAATTGACTACATTTATTATATGTCTTAGTGTTGTTAAAATAACCCTGCTTTCACTCCTGGTAATTAGAAATACATGAGCACTTTTTAAAGTCAGATGTATTTTTGTGTTGACAGTAAATATTCTAATGTTAATGAAATGCCGAAAGAAGCATATTCCCCACAGCACTTGGTGTTTGCATTTATATACAATAGCAATTAATGTTAGGTGGAAAAGCATATAATAAGATGTGGGCAGATACTGACAAAATTAGGGGTTTATAAGATACACAGATTATAATAACAAGATTACAGCAATCTTGTTCATTTTCATGATTTTTTTAAAAAAAATTTACAGTCAATGTAATAAAGTGTCGAAGTGTTGTTTTCATGTTTTTAGATGTTTACTTTCTAAGTCCTGCTCTTTCTGAGAAGGCTTTGTTGACTGGCATGCTGGTGAGGCATCCTTGCATCTGTCTACTGTGCTTTAACAAATTAGGCTGCTAAAATGGTGAATTCAAAGTGGCTCCCTTGGCCCACTTCAAAAATAGAATTGTCAGTTTCCCTATTACATTTGAATTGTCCCTTGTGTCTATAGATATAATTTTGTAGATTTTAGTTTAATAATTTAAGTGATGTTTTACCTCCAGTCTCTCTCCAAAAGACCCTCAAAATTGTCACACATCTTTCTTTCTTTGTGTGTGTGTCTGTGCCTTAGCGTCCTACAGCTAAAGAACTTTTGAAACATAAGTTCATTGTAAAAAATTCAAAGAAGACTTCTTATCTGACTGAATTGATTGATCGATTTAAGAGATGGAAGGCAGAGGGACACAGTGATGATGAATCTGATTCTGAGGGCTCTGACTCGTATGTACACATTCCTGCTGTTTTTATATTGGGAGCTCGTTTTCATATGCTCTGCCTTTTTGCAATGACCTAGTATGCTTGCTATAGACTAAGTTATAAATCACATTCCAAAGACTCACTTCAGCCATGGTGAAGTTTCTTTACAGTCTGTGAAATACGATGAATTTGGAAACAAGCTTTGGAAAAGTTTTGCTTTTAAATGGTCTCAGTCTAACCCCTAGTGGATACTTGAGTATACTACAAAATTTCAGAATACAGTTTGATTAAAGATGTTCTTTTAGTTCACAAGCAGCAATAGGGAACTATGTTTTCTCATATTGGGATAGCAACCTGCAGAACTCTTTGCAAAACTAATCTCATGTCCTTTCCTACTTTCTGGTCTCAAACCAAACTGATCAGATTGATTACCCCATGGACAAGTTAGATTTTTTGGAAAATGGTAGTATTTATGTAATAGGTCTGTTTCTGTATGCTTATCTTGAGCAGAAGAATCCAAGGGCTACACCAGGATTTAGTCTTTTTACAAAGTCCTTGACAAAGATAGTGTGCCTTCACACGATAGTCTCAAGAGCTTGCATTTATGAGAAATTGCCCAACATTTGAAATGAATAAAATATATCAGAATAGTTTGTACCCAATTCAAGGCTTGTTAACTTTAACTGCCCATGAAAACTTCTTGGTGGAAATTTAAAATACAAAGCATTTTACTAGGGTTCATGATTCAAGTGGGGGGGGGGAGTATTCACTTGAAACTGAGATCAGATGTGATGTTGTATGGCTAGTTTGTAAGCATTAACACAGTGAGCTCTTCAGGTTTGGTATTTTTGCCATGTCAAATTACTTAGCACCTTTAGCATTTCTTTAGGGAATCCACCAGCAGAGAAAGTAATACTCACCCTGAATGGAGTTTCACCACAGTGCGTAAGAAGCCCGATCCAAAGAAACTACAGAATGGAGAGGTGTGTGTATGGAACCAATCACTTCATTTGTTTATTTAGCATATAAAGTAGTAGATTTCATCGTATTATCTTCATATACATATCACTATATTTTTCTCATCTGATCATGTCCTCTTTATAGACTTGAAAAATGGTGTGATGAGATTATAATGTGCAATTTATACGAGAATTTAGTACCCCATGCATGCTTGTCTGCCTTACTATATATATAATAATGTCTATTTATCATTAAATGTGACCTAATTAAGTCATAGAAGTCATTTAAATGGCTACTGTTATTTTTAAAATTCATTTCAATGTAGAGGTATAAACCCAGGGAACCAGAAATTTATTGGAATCCTATACATTAGGGAGTTTCCACTGAGGAATGAGAGTATGTGAAAAAAAAAGAAAAAGAAAACATAGGGACAGGCCTTATCTTGGGTCTTTTGAAGGGGGAGTTGAAATTGATTCACATTTGTTATCAAATAGCTAAGAAAAGCCGTGAGGGATTGTTTTAATTGTGTGTGTGTAATCTGTATCATTTCTTCAAAGGAACAAGATCTTGTGCAAACCTTGAGCTGTTTGTCTATGATAATCACACCTGCATTTGCTGAAGTAAGTGTGGGTTATTTAGCATCTGATATCTGTCTCAAGTGGCAGGATAGTTTAAATGTTATGCCTATCGTTCTTTTTCAGCTTAAACAGCAGGATGAGAATAATGCAAGCCGAAACCAAGCAATTGAAGAACTTGAGAAAAGTATTGCTGTGGCTGAAGCTGCATGTCCTGGCATCACAGATAAAATGGTGAAGAAATTAATTGAAAAATTTCAAAAGTAAGTTTGAGGTAACATTTTCAAACTTATGTTGACATTTTGGATGTTAATTATGCTGGAATATGGTTACTTTGGTGCAGTCATTTATATTTTCCTTTGCAAAGTAAGTTTTTAATAGTTGTATGCTTAAAAAGAGTTTTGTTTCTTGCCCATTTTAAACATTGCTTTTTGTAAGAGAGAAAAAGACAGAGAGAAAAAGAGAGTGAGAGAGAGTTGTATGTGTATACATATGAGTATGTAGGTGAGCTATGTTGCACATGGGCCTGTGTAGAAAATAGGTCATTATTGGATTTGTTACCCTTCTACTACTTTCCACTTTACTATTTGAGGCAAGGTCTCTCACTGAACCTGGAGCTTGACCTTTTAGCCAGACAATCTATCCAGTGATCCCCTGGAGTACCCCTCTCTGTCCTCCAATGCTGAAGTTTTGGGGCTCAGTCACACCTGACAAGAGCATGGGCACTAGGGATCCAAATTCAGGTCCTTGTGCTTGGACCTCAAGCCTTTTATACACTGAGCCAATCCAGTATTAGCTCTTGAACTATTATGTTTAGATATGGAAAAATAGTTTTCTACCAAACCAAACACCCCAGGTTTTTGCCCTCTCTTTCCCTGTTAGGATGAAACTTGGGGACATATAACATGCATGTTTCCATTCTGCACAGTACTTTTAGTATTTGCAAAAACACTAAAATTCTGATTATTTCCACTAACAAATTTCCTATATTTGAACCCTGATGAAATGTTGACTAAAACATTTAGAGAAAATAGCCTAGATCAGTGGCTCTCAACCTTTCTAATACATCAACTCCAGTTCCTCATGGTGTGGTGAACCCCAATCATAAAATTACTTTCATTGCTACTTCATAACTGTAATTTTGCTGCTTTTATGAATAGCAATGTAAATATCTTTGTTTTCCAATGGTCTTAGATGACACCAGTGAAAGTGTGGCTCAACCCCCAAAGGAGTCATGACCTACAAGTTGAGAACTACTAATCTAGAAAGTAATAGAGGCTTTGTGTTCAGTTTTCATTTTGCCTCCTATTAGTTTGATTTTTCTTCAAAAATTATTACATTTGATTTGAAATTTCTTAACCAAGACTTTTGTATGTATATATACATATTCATTAGCTTAAGTGAGTTCAAACCTGATCTTACAGATCTTAACTTTAAACTCATATCTCTTTGTCCCATCTTTAGATTTCTTTGGCCAACTGAGTTCAAGGTAAAACTAAATACGTGCCCTATAAAATCTCTCTTAATTATCTTTCCATCCAAAAAAGCCTACTGAGGAGTAAGTCCCATTTATTTTCTTGTTTACAAACTGATCCATTGCAGGTTGTGAGAGCAGATGCCGAGGAATTTTGGAACATCTTTGTATCTTTTCACATCCATCTACATACGATTCAGTGGAAATAACTTGTCTGCATTCAGTGTAGAGTTCATGAATGACTAACATAGATGGCTTGTCTAAAATTATACATTGATTTATACCTTTCTTAATCTTATAGGTGTTCTGCCAGTGAATCCTCTTAAGAAATTTGTTGATGTTGTTGGTTTCATATGGACCCAGAGAAACCCACCAAAGCTATGTCAACCTTAATAATGCTTAATCCATGAGCTCCAGGTGCCTTTTGGATTTTTTCGACATTGAAGACTTAGGAGAAGCTAGCTATTCAACTATTTTGTGATGGTGGCTATCATTTTGTATTTTAAAGAGATTATTTTGTAAGGAATAATTTTAATACGGTAGTTTCACCTGTATTGTAGTAAATGTTGAGACACTTTTTTTTTTAGGTGCCATTTTTTTTATGTTACTAGAATGAATACTGTTTTGATTTCAGTCTTCAGTTAACTATATTCATGAAGCAAACAGGTCTTTCAAAGTCATCCTAAATAATATCTGGAAATCAAGCTTCAAAAAGCATTCTTTTTTTTTAACGCAAACATGCTAAAAATGACTGTGTTTAGGGAGGTAGAAATAAGTCATACCTTCTTAAAACAAAGATTTTTAATAAGCTCTTAAAAAACCACCTAGAAAAGTATTAATTTTTCTAGCAAGGTGTTCTGGAATCCAGGCAGCTTTATGTTTATCACATTTAAGAACCTTGTGTTTGAAGCATTTCCAGGGAACATGTATCAAGAAGAAATACCTCTTGGTGTTTTATCTTCTTTTTCAGACAGAAGAAGCAATTAACCATTATTTAATATGGTTAGACATTTAAAGTAATCTCATGTAGCCAAGGATAAGGGTTTGGTTAAACTGGAGGACTTTTGTCTGGCTCCAATCTTTAAATCTTCAGCCCAAATAACATAGTACGTGCTTGGATTTAGAAAACATTTAGCAATCATGTTTCTTTTGAGTAAATACCCAATCAATAGGTATGGACATAATGACACCAGCAACTTTTGTAGAAACTATTTATACATCTTTCTTTATAATTAGCCACACATGAGCATAGTGTATTCGGTTTTGAAAGGGTATTTAAGTGAACATTGTCTAGCTCATATGAAAATACCATAGGGCATGATCATTTCTCTTCATACAAAGTAAGATAGACTATACAGTTAATTTTCAGTTCTATTTATGGTACTGTTAAGTGGGTAATATCCTTTTTTAGCCCAATATATATACTATGCTTGCCTAAGTGCTGAGCTGGGGCTATAGTTTCATAGTTGTAGACTTGTTGGTACTGATTAATTTCAAGTTAAGATTTTAATGTTTGTATCTGCACATTAGATTTTTGCACAAATTTTAAGGTATCTGGATAACTGCCAAATATTAAAAATGTTATACAAGTAAACATTACAACTTTTAGTTGAAGCGGCTATTACATCCCCTTTGAAAAAAGAAATACAGACATTTGTGAAGATGTAATGTCATTTGCCAAGAAAATTCTTTACATTGGTGCCTATACTGTAACAGTTGCTTTTAATTGGTTGTATTTTGAAGTAACGATTTGGTTAGACTTTTCATCTGCTCTGTAATTGAAACTCAATTACATTTTGTTCTCCACAGTGCTCTATCAATAATTGTGTGACTTGAATCATGGGTTACATTTGTATTTTTGTAAAAATCAGCAAGTTCATAAATTGATTATGTAAAACCTTCCCACATAACTGCATCCCAAATACAACTTGTATTGCTTACGCATAGCTTTAGTCTTGTAGACTGTTCGTAGGTGAAGCATACTTCAGTGTTTGGGGGAACTGAAAAATAAATATTTAAATTTTATGATCTTTATTTTCTTGAGGGTGGTTTTCATATGATCTTCTAATTGTTTTAAAATATTTTTTTCTTTTCCTTTTATTATTGGAACATAACCAGTATAACCACTGAAAATGTTACTAAGAATCGACTCTACTTATAGCTGAACATATATCCTGATATGTGCCTCAAACCTTAACAAAATTATTAATAGTCCTTTCAAAAATGTCTTCAACCAATTCAATGATCTCTCTAACTACAGTTTTAGTAAGATATCATATACAGATTTAAACTTTATAGTTCTTAAGGAAAATATACATTTAGCCAGGGATTTTAGGTGGAAAATTAGAGAAGAAAAAGTACATAACATATAAAATGTTGAATTTCTTGTGGGGAAAAATTACAGGTAATTTTTTTAAATATTAAAGACCTATACAAATAATGTATAGGTAGTCAAGCTTCAGTATATTTGTAGTTTTAAGTAACTATATTCTGTGCCTGTGACTTAGTAGATTTGTGTCCAGGGACAGAAAAAGGGAGTGGAATGAAGCATATAAGAGTTGTTTTTCTGGTGTAGCAAATAAAGAAATGTGTTATCTACCTTTTCTCTTATTAAATCACATATAAAATTGCTATCACTTCACTTCTTTGACATTTATATTTAACATTGTCTTGAAAATAAATTGGACTTAAGATTTTAACGAAGTTCTTCAATAATCTTCCAGGAGTGTTGGTAGACAAATATCGAATGGGTCAAGAACAGAATTTTAAGGGTTTAAGAAACTGCTCATTGTATAAGAAAAGAACAATGACCAATTCAGCAGAGGACCTGGGTTGGGTTCCTAGTACCAACATGATGGCTTACAACTCTGTAACTCCCATTCCAGGTTATCCCACCCCATCTTCTGGCATGTACGGGCAGCATGGACACACATTTTTTTTAAAAAGCAATCAAATTGAGCTTAACACCTTATTACATCACTGTAACCCCAATACACAGGAAGATGAGGCAAGAGGGTCGTGAGAACGTTCATTCGCTGTCACAGTGTGGTGACAGTGTTGTCTCTTTTTGTCACACCATTCCTTATTCTCCTTCACCTCTGGCCATCCGTTTTCTCTTTTCTCTGTCCTTTTTCCATTCTTTAACTGTCCTGTTCCATAGATACAGGCCAGAACCATCTCCTTCTGAGTTTTATTAAAACAAAAAGGTCATGTGTATAACTTCCGTTTGAGTGGATTTTCCATTGCTCTTTATTAAAATAACACTTCAGAACCTTGCCTACATGCATGCAACCAAGATACAGCAAAAATAAATTCCAGCAGGAGAAGTTAATCAGCACACTTGCTTGTTACCATTGATTCTCACCATACATAATAAGTAGTTAAAAGAGAAATTAGAAATCATCACCATAATATCTTCCTCAAGCACACACCTGGCTTGAGAAATGGGTCTAATTCATGAATCTCCAGTATTGAGAATTCTGTTAAATCCTCTATTAATTCTAAACATGTTCTGCTGAGAGGAGCTATGCCCCTCACCTACATTTATTAACATTTGTAGTATATAACATGACTATTCCCCGGGTCCCAAACAAATCATGCAGTGTTACATAAGCACATGCACACGCACGTGCGCACGTGCGCGCGCACACACACAAATCAAACATAATGATGGACTAAATCACAAAGTGGCATTAAAATCCAGTTCCACACACCAACCCACATCATCATTGTTCTTCAACTTTGAAGAACGGATCTTTATTTATAATACCTGCTCAAAAAAATGTATAGTAGTAATGGCATACACTTGCCTCACATTGCCATAGTGCAGTGGAGGAAAAGGCATGTTCCAGAGTCTTTTTCCAGAAAATAAAAGAATTAAGTTCATATAATGAGGCAGCAACTTAGTCTTTCATACGCTGGGTACCTGAAATGAGAAGGCTCCCTTAGCATCAATTAAGATGACTAAGGAAAAGCTGTGTACCAAAAGGTTCTTATGTCTTACCTAAGGTGGTAACATGGAACTGGCGAGGAACATTCACAGAGCTGACTCTCTTAAGCTAAGAAATAGTTGCATGGCTTTAGCAAAGTCCTATCTTCAGCACCTGGTGTTGTGAAAGAAATATCTTCATCCTCTTCATCTAGCTGCAGACTACCAGAAGACAAGCGGATTCGGGCCTGAGGTGACTTTGTTCCTTTACCATACAGAGAGTAGTAGTCTGGTTTAAGGATCTCTGATTCTGAATCACTGGACTCACTAGCTACATACCTTTCTGCTGAGCTCTGGTCCATTAGGACTGTGGGGAACTCCTGCTCTGCAAATGTGCACATAAATGGATCTGTTTTACGAGTCAAAGCAGGACAAGGCCCTAAAGGTCTAAATTCTGACCCAAAAGGAAAACGAATAGTTTTCATGTCTGATTGGCTCTGCGATCGTTTAGGAGGTTGCTCTTGAAGGTTATATGCAAATGTGTCATCTAAATGTGGGTCTTCCTCCTCTAGGTCTACATTGATATTACCCCTACCACTAGTTCTAGCCATAGCTTCTTGGAGTTCTTGAAGGTCTTGCTGTAAGCTTTTTATCCTAATGTTCCTTGGTTTCCTTTTGGCTGGTTTTATTGCACTGGGATCTATGTAGCTGTCTGGTCTCACACTTTCCTCTGCCATGATTGGAGACCATCTGGGTACCTGGGGTGGCTTGTCCACATAAAAAAAGACTTGAGGAGGCATAATACCTATGTGTTGACTAGCACAAGGAATATAGGGCACATCGGTGTATGTTAGCTGCCTTGCTGGACTCACTTTGCTTGTGAGACCAGGAGATGTGCTTATATTAGTGTCCACAAACTTAGAGTTTGTTTGGAAGGAGCTTAGAGGGCTCCGTTCCTCAAAGAAGTCTATGGGATCAGGCTCAGTGTTAAAAACAGGATCTGCATAAACAAAGGTGAAAGAGGAGCTGCTTTGGGATGGATGGAGTGATGTTGGATCTGCCTCTGGCTTGGAATGCTCCAACTCAGAGGCAAATGTCACCTCAACTGCCGAGTTCCTTCTCCTACTGTCTAGCATAGGCTCAGAAGCGTGCACTCCATTCACATTTCGGTAGTAACTGCTGCCATATGTAAGTTTCAGATCTTCCACCTTGAAAAACAAGACACATTGATCTCAGATGAGGGGGAAGCTGTTAAGCTGTATTTGGGGGAGGGTCTTTCAGTTAATCTCCTATTATGAAAGGCTAACTTCACAAAGTCATTTAAATTCATGTTCTATTTCCACAGCAGATAATAGGTGTATTGAAAGGGTAAGGACTTATACCATCTCCCAAGTTATATGTTATAAAGTATATGTCACTTTATTCTCAGTGACTTCCCATTTCTAGCCTCCATGTTTTATGGGTTCTTCAGGTACCATTGTGTTTCAAATAGTTCAGTTTGGTAGCTATATCAACGAAGCAGGAATTCTATCCCTGTCTGCCTTTGACTAGCTGTGTGGACTTTAGGCACCACATGTGCCTACTCTAGCCTCCTCCAAATTTTCTGTAAGTAAAAGGTAGAAAGGAGAGTTGTGAGTGGCCTGAGAGATCATAATCTAGATAGTTCCTTTCATTGGTTTACCTCTGATGTCTTTTGGATAAAATCAATCTGTGACTTGAGTGAAGGCATGGGAGTTTATGGCACCTACAATTAACTTTTGTAGATAGTGCCAAAGAAAAGTGATTAAGTTTCCTGAACAAAGTCTCAAATAAGGTCGTCATCTTACAATTCCAGGGATATAACTGTATCCAGAAATCATGTTACACATGTAAGCAACACCACCATATACCTTTCTTGAAGCCTTATATTTTCCACTGGTAAAATAACAGTTTAAATAAAATTTTAAAAACTTTTAATTTTAACATTATAAAGCCATAAAGTGAATTAGTATCTATTTTTTTTTCAAGATGTTGACAGTACAGATTGCAGCAAATTGCAATTTAAAGTACACCAGAGGTTTCCCTTGTGTGCAATGTGCAATTAGTTGCAGTTTACTAAATGTCCTATTAGCAAGAACGACTGTGCCAAGACCCCTCCAAGTGCCTAACCTCACATGGAGTGGCCTTGGTACACAGTGGATGGTCCTGGCAAAATCTATTCTTGGAAGCATTTGCAGACAGGACAGCTTATACTTATCTAAAATAAGGCTTTTCAGAAACCTTACTTGTTTTGACACATCAGAGAGAATGTCTGGTGATGACCTGCACTGTCGTTCATGGTACTGAGATGGATACTGTTTCCTGAAATCCCCAAACAGAGAAGTCATTGAAATGTTCATTATGCAAATTATAAGATACAGAGACATCTTCAAATTCCAACTTCCAACCAGCATGAGAAGAAAGAAAAAGTGCACCTTTCAAACGGCAGGCTCTTTAACCTCCCCTTTTTTCCATATTCCAAAAGTTGCCTTTGAGTTCTTCCACTACCATAAAGAAGAGACGAGAAAGTCATTAATTGCATCATAAGCCTATGCACCACTAAAACCCAAAGGCCCTCCCTTTGTTTGAAGCCTAAAGTGTCTGAATGAGTGGCATATGTCAAGACTCTCATCATATTCATGCTATACCTACTTATCTGGACACCAAGAATAGAGTGATGTCAACTATCCAAAATATAGGCTTTAAAAAAAAACTCTGTAAAATATCAACTGACTTTTATTTTACATGCTCATTCAAAGGAGGCTAATTACTTAGATTCCCAACCAAAGGTGAATGCAAAGCAGCTAACTAAACAGTAGAAAAAGATTACTGCATGTAGGTCTCTATAAGTAAAGACATCTAGCTGACTGCTAGAAGAAACACAAAAGGCAGAAAGAAGTCACAATAATAATTAAAAACACAAAATTTCAGGGCCATTTAACCAAAGGACAAGTCCTGACACGCCTTCCCTAAGGCCATCACCTTGCTATAGCTGCCTGCATAGGATAAGAAGGGAGTTTTATAAGAACTCTGGTCATTAAGAAAGAGCAAAATATGCCCAGTATCATATGTTAGAAGGACAGAGATTTGTAGAGTACACTTTGGAAACATTCCATCAAAAATACGTCTTTTTACAAAGGCAAGTTTTCATAATCTTAAAATATTAAAAAAATCCCTTATGTGAAAACATGATTAGAATTATTGTTTGTAATCACTAGAGTTTTGTAAGTTTCTCCCAATGGATTGCGAGGCTAGTGCATTCAATTACAAACAACATCTCAATTTTACTTCAGTTCCTCTAGGTTGGAACTGTATTGAGAAGCCTCTATCTATTCCTCAAATGCCATTAATGGATGCTGTTGAGCTTTCCTTCCACATCTTGCATACATGCTGCCTTTAAGGAAGATAGTAAGTACATTGAATACATTTTTTTTTTTTCAAACATACTCTGCTGCCCCACATCCTCACTGTGATTTTGATCCAACCCCTTTGGTTAGTAATTACTGACCTAATGCAATGGACTAAGAATAAACAGTAAGAAATATTTATAATCTTTCAAGTAAGTTAAATGGATTCTTTATTGCTTCTGGAATTCAGACTCATCCCACCGCTTCCCATGTTATTGAAAAGAAACAGTGTGCATGGTCTTCCCGTGTGCCGTGTGTAATTACCTATAGCGGAAACTGGAACCCTTGCTGCAGAGTAGTGTTTTGGGCTTTGATTTGGGCTCTTCAGAAAGCCTGAAGAAAGCATGGTACTCCACACAAGTCTTCCAGAAAGCCTTGCATGCATCTCTGCTAGCCATGGTGAACTCCAAAGTGTCTTTGCACAACACCTGTATAAACCATTTTCTGTCAAGCAAAACATCCTTCAAGGATACCAAAGATCTTCTAACCCCAATGCCTTCAAAACTGTCAGTCCAACAGCCCATGCAGTATCTGGCTTTCCATTTTGCTACTCATAGGCTCCATAGTCACTAAAACCAAAAGATTAGCAACCTTCCAAAGATCACTGTCTCCACTCACACACCGAGCCTTGTCTAAGAAGCCAGGCTTGCTTTCCACACTCCCCTAATTTTAAATGTTTTTCTGCCTCGCCTCTTTGCTGCCAGAAACATTTTAGGAAGTTATAAATTATGTTAGAATGAATATCAAAGGGCTTCTTTTTCAAGGTGACAAGAAGGGATAAATGACCAACAGGAAAGGAGAGGGGGGATTTCATTCCCTACAGAGGATGATTGAATGTATGCATAGAAGTGTTTTCAACATCCCAGCTAGAAATACACCTTCTATATGCTTTCTCATACTAAAGGGCTTTGTACTTTTCTCCTGGCATAGTCCATATTTTAATGTGTCCTAAGGGAACTTGGATTTGCAGTTCTAAAGTACAAGCTTTTCCCATCTTGAGTCACCACATAGTCATTGGTCAAAGGCTCTATGGAATGCTCCTAGCCCTCTTTTCAACACCCTCACCAGCTTTCAGAGCTGACTACCTCTTCTCATTCCTTTACAGGTTCCTGCATGTAGCCCCTGAGCCTCCCTATGAAGTTCACACTAGGCCTGGTCATATGAACTATTCAAATGAACACCTTTATATAATACCAAGATCTAGGCAATATAGGCCCAGATTACTTGATACACATGTAATTTTTTCCCCTCATGGTCAGTCACAAGACATCCTTTCTAACACTTTTTTTAATCCGTGCAATGAAAAGTCACCTAAGAATGATTTATTTTGATTATATGAACACTTCTCACATTCTGCTCAGCCTAAGCATGTGGTTGATGTTCAATAATTTTTACTTAAGGGAAGTGAAGAAAGATACATTATAAAATATAAAAGAGAGCAACAAATAATTATTTCTATTGTCCTAAATCTGGTGGTCCTCATTGGACTCATCAGATCCCTCAAAAATACCATCCAGAGACAGTCAGCATGGCTGCCTCGTTTTCCTACTATGCCATTCATACTGAAGTGCAAATCAGATGTCATAGAGTTTTGCCTTTAGTTAAAGCATCATCAAACCTCTGGTCAGTTTATACAGAAAACAAAGAGGGGGCCCATCACCCCTCAGGGCCAGGTGTCTTTCAACATGTATATTCAAACCACTTCTAGAGCAATGACAAAATTCCAAGTGAATATAAATAGAATGTCTTAGAAACTTACTCACCAAGATATTAGCATGAAGTTTGATGAGAAAATGCTTTCTTTTAAAACTCAACTTGCGGATCTTAGCCCAGTTGAAAGTATTAATCTTTGTATTTCCCTAAAATGAAGCACATGGTCAGTTTCAGAACATGTGCATATGTGTCAGGTTGTGCCATAGTAGAAGTATGATAGAAAGTAGTCGTCATGAATAAGATCCTTTGAGGCTAGCCCTTACCGAGCAAGAGCCTGTGGAACTAAGCAGTGGCTGTCCTTAAGCATTGTAGGTTAGAACAAAATTTCCCCCCATATATAAGCAAGAAGGAGCTCCAGGGACACTTCTAAGCCAGTACAGTGAGAACATAATGGAATGGGTTATAACAATGCCTTCTTCGGTCACACCTCTCCCTGTTTCCACATATAAGTGCTAAAAGGAAGTCCTCATTTACTCAAACATCTTCAGTAACTCCTCACTGGCCACATTATCAAGTGTGGATTGGGTTTTGTTGTTCAATACAACCATCTCTCCTACTGCTCATTAGTTCATACTTCTATACTTCATTAGTTCATACTCTATCTATACCTTCATGACTGTGGCATCTTCATTCTCACCTGCCCCCAATGCCTTTTATGTCATCTAACTTCTTACCAGTGTTGATAGCACACTCGCTATGACATTCGGATGGCAACTCACACACCCCTTTTCTAGCTCCTCTAAAGAATTGTGGTTTTAAGCAGACCAGGTAAATCAAAATTGTTTAGAGGAGCTAGGGGGAAGAGTGATGATGGAAGACAATGGCATCTCGAGTTGATTTCCAACTTCAAAAACAAAATTCTGGGAAAACAATGATGTGGTAAATAGCAACAATTGCTGGCAGGTTTGAAGATCAAATCCCTGTCAGCTGGCACTGGTCAAGTGAAGTAAGTAGGAGCACATCACAGTTTGGATCACGTAGGGTTGCTCCTAACCATCAGGGAAGTACTGGAGCCTCAGGTTTTTGGATATCTGAATCTATGAGTCCCCAGGAGCCTCTTGATTTTTTAACTTCAACCAATTCAAAGTGTTATGGCGCCAAAACCCAGACTGTACACAGAGACAAAGCACATTGTGGGGAGAAAACTTATGTACACCATTTACAAGCAGTACTTCCATTCTAATTGGTGGTAAGACAAAGCCTTAGAACCCTTTGGGGAACAGATATTCAAATTGAAGTCACAATAACTACTCCCAGCACACTGAAGGGGAACTCTAGGGAAGGGTGGTTACCCGTAACACCAGTACTCCCATGTGAGCAACAGCCAGGTGAATCTGCATCCCTTCACCATCACTGGCAGGCTGAGGTCTGATGCCATACATGTCCAGCTTCCTTGCTATGTCCAGTAGCTGAATGTCTGATTCCGCTGGGCTCCGACCACTGTAGCAGAAAAGGATTAATGACTCCAATAAATGCAGCAAAACTCACATCCTCCCAACAAATTCACAAAGAACTGAGTGTTTTCTTGAGACTGAAGCTTCTCGGATATAAAGGCTTACTTTTGAGAGTCTGTTTTAACCTTAGTGTCTTCCACTGGGAAAGCAGGTACCAGGGAAAGTACTTACATGTGCTGCTGATGAAAGTGCATGATCTTGCTCTCTAAACAGTCTTGGCTTGGTAAATACTGGGTTTGTACCAGATGCTTCCTAACTGTGTCTTCGTGAAAGTCTCCTAATTCTGCTGTACAATAGAAAAGTGACATTTTTCACAATTTCATTGAGGAATTAAACAATGGGCAACCTTAGAAACCTCCTGTTTGCCTCCAAAGAGCCTTTGCTCTGCATCTGGTGTGGCTCAATCCTCCCATACACACACACCTCATGCTTTGTGTATATTTTTGTTTTACAGGGGACAGCAAACTCATTCTCACATCATAAGCAGTGGGTTTCTATGAACTCTTAGCCTATATCATGGGTTGCACACCCAGAACAGACATTAGAAGCTCCAAAATCCCACTTGAATATTTTGTTAGGTTTTCCATCTTCTATACTGTTTTGTTGTTTTGCCTACTTCCAATTAGCCCCTGTTACAGCCTGAGTTCTGTGTTTCCCAAATGTGTAAGTTGAATTCCTATCTCCTAGTGCCATCATACGTGACTTCATTGAGGAATTATGTTGATACTGAGAACATAAGCCGAGAACTGGAGTCCAACCTAACTAGTGTCTGGGCACACAGGGGTTCTAGGGACAAGTATACAGTTAAAAAAAATGATGTGAGGACACAATAAGTCTGCCTTCATCAAGCTGACAAAAGTGGCTTTGAAATGAAGTAAACCTACCAACACCTTAATTTTAGACTCCCGGCCTCCAGAATGGTGAGGAATCATTTTACTTGTTTAAAACATCTAGTTTCTGAAATTTTCCTATGAGAAACCTAGTAAAAATTAGTACATCCCCAAGTTTATTTCTATAATTATCCATTATCATAAGCAGAGAATAAAATACCGACTATAGTACAAGCCAGCTACAGTCAAGTCATCATTCTGTACTCTGGAACTTTAGTAAATCCCTAACAATTTGCATCCCCGATAAACCAATCATCCTTTCCAAATGGCTGGCAATTTATCTATGAACCTAATTTACTCTTTTCCAGACATTTCTAGTTTATTGTTAAAGGCAACTATTAAAGGATTAAACTGGCACAGGCTCCCAAGAACTTCTGATTTCTACCGTACTGTAATGGCCTTAGACTTTTAAAATTTTGTCTTCTTTGGAATGGATATACTTCTTCTGTGTCTAAGATTCATGAGTTACCTTCCATTTATTTAGTTCTTCTAAAGTCAAAATTTAGAACACTTTGTTCTCCACTGTAAATTTTAATCTAAGACAATTGGGCAAGAAGAAATATAGCCACACCTGTTATTCATATATGTTGGGGGTTTTTTGAGTTCATAATTTAACTGCAATATTTTCCTCATCCATTTCCTCCCTCCAAAGCCTTACATACACCCTTCCCCACTTTCCTTCAAATCCGTGCCCTCCTTTTTCATTAATTGTTATTGCATACATGTATATATGTATATATACATATATTATATATTGTAGGCCATATGTAGTATGTAAGTGTAATACACTCTTTATGGAATACTGTGCTGCTTTCCTTGAGCAAAATACATGTACAATGCTAAGAACAGTATATAAATAAGGAATCAAAGGAACCATGTTTACCCTGTAAAAGTTATCTATGAAGATAACCTCTGGCTAACCATATAGTGAAGTTTAAATGAAAAGTCAAGAAGTAAACTCCTGAAATTATTTTTGTCAAAGGTGCCAAGATAATAAAATGAAGAAATAAAAATCTTTTCAATGAACTGTTCCAAGACAAATGGAAATCCATGAGAAAAAAATACTATAATACAAACCAGTTACAGTCAAATTATCACTCTGTACATTGGGAATCTTATAAATACCCAACAACTCTACTAGAATCCCTTGTGAACAAATGTAAATTATACCTCCATTGAGCATTTTATGAAGAATATAGCACATACACATGTGTGCACATCTTTCAAGTTTTTAAGAACAAAACTATACAACAACCATAAGAAAAATGTGAGAACACATGAGACTATTAATTTCCTCTCCATCTACAACAAATTAGCATAAAGAAACAAATTAGCATCAGTAGAAGAAGCATCCAAATGTTATGTTCTAATGTTAGACCTTTCTGGTCCGACTCCTATCAACCCTCCTAAAATCTCCTCTTATCGGATTGCCTACTACCACCACTCCTTCCTAAGTTCTAGATTTTACCAAAGCAACCAATATGGTTTTCTTAAAACCTAATTCAGATTTTTCTTCTTATGTTTAAAAAAAAAGCCAAGAATCCCTTTTCACAGCAGTGCTTCTCATGACTGGAAGGAAATGCTCTTTTCTCTCCTAGGCAGGTCTTCTGTCCCTGCAGCTTCCCTTCTCACTTGAGTCCTGTTCCAAGTCTGTAATATACTTTTAACTCCCCTAGACGTATTCACTAAGGTCTCAAGCCATCCATGAAGCTTTTTTGATGTTTCTTAAACACCCCAGGCAGGTCCTCCCCTGTAGTATGAGGTTTCTGTTTGGGACTTTCGGGCCTGGCCTCAAGGTTTAGGCCCGCATACCCACAGATCCGCAGAGACACACAGATGCTTACAATAGTTTCAGGCTGATCAGCCTAAGGCACAGGCATACAACTTGCTAACACTTTACCCTTCATCTAACCCATGACTCTTTATCTTGTCCAGCCATGCAGCTCGGTACCTTTTCTCAGAGCAGCATAGTTGTCCTCTGCTTCTTCTGGCTTCTCTCTGGCCTTCTGCTCTGTTCTGCCTGTTCCTAGAGTCTTCTTAGTCTGGTAGCCCCGCCCATACTTCCTGTCTGCCTTTGGCCAATGAGCGCTTTTTATTAAACTCATAGGCGGGGACATTATTTACAGTGAAACAACCTAATCCTCCTATACTCCCCTCTGGCCTTTTTCATAGTGTTCCCAAAGTGTGGACCTCTCTGTCACTGGACTTGGATCCTTGGATTACTTTTCTGCCTCTTTCAAACATTCGTTCAATTGTTACCTTTATGGTAGGTTTACCCTCCCACTCTATTGAAATGACCAGCACCCACACCTAAAACTTTCCATGCTCTATTTTTCTCCATTGCTCTCATCACTGCCAAACATTCATTATATCAATTTTTTTCTTATTTTGGCCATTGTCTGGCTCTCTTGCACTGCCAAATACAAGCTCTGTGAAGACAAAGGTTAGTGTCATAGCTCACTGCTGTGCTCTTAATGCTTATAATAGGATCTAAAGAGATGGCATTTACTCCATATTTTTGTTGATTAATTAGTGACAAATAGGGATTATAATATGAGTTTCTAAGAAGGAATATTCATTGGAATTATTCAAATCATGTTTGGTAGGTACTATCTGACTAGAGGTGCATAAAAGAGGTGTTACTAATAAAATGCCAAAGCCAGAATGCTCAGGTTCTTGAATGTCTACCCTATAGCAGGCACTCAGAAAATATTGGGCCAGTGAGAAAATGGACAAATAAATGAGCCATTGGGCTGTGATTTTGTGTGTGACCTGGAGTCCTTTGAGTCTGACTGGGATCAACTGTGAAACACTACTAACTCGTGAGAACCGCAGCCTTTTCTCCACAAAATGAATGGCTGTTGACCACATACCTTGTGGAAAAGCTGAGGTATTCTGCACTATGCCTGAAATGGCCACTAGGCAATGCTCAAGTCTATAAGACAGTACTGTTAAAAATAAAATTGTGTTCCCCTCTAAGTGGTCGCCTGGAGCCCCATCCTCTCAACTGCTATCTGAAGAGGTAACAAACGGAGAAAGATGTTCCTCCTATCTTCTCTACCTCATGCCTAGTATGTCAGTGACAAGTATGGCACTGAGCACATGGTTTCTGGTCTTGGGACTCAAGATTTTTCAAGATAATGCTTTGTCACCATGTCTTCTAGATTGACACTATTCCTGAGCTATGTGCAATCCTTCTTCATCCCCTGTATATGATGCTTCTTGTCCCACCACCATTTGTATGCTATTTTCTCTGCCCATCTTCACATTCAAGTCCCATGTATTCCTTTAAGCTCCTGCACAAAATCCATCTTTTCCATCAGCTTTCCTTGACTCTTATGGTATTTTCCATCTGCTCCCTTTCTAAGAGTCCAGAGTTCTCTTTTCCCAGCTGGGAGTTACTTGATACACTGCCTAGGATGCAATTCCTATCCAAACACTTCACTGTGTTGTTCTCAGCAAAATCTGAAATATACCATTTATGGACTGGTAGGAAAGTAATGAACAAAGGTCAGAAAGGAACTTATGAAATAAACAAAAAACCTGAAGTTATGATTCTTCGGGATTATCAAGGAACAGTATATTCTTGGGAGGCCTCTCATAAAGAGAAAGTCCAGCTGGACTTTGGAGAGATGTTATCTCCTACTGCCTAGACCCTATCCTCCAGGCTGCAGGAACAGCATGTCTGGCCTGTCTACCTCCTTCCCAGACAGGCCCCCACTGTTTCCCATGCCTTCTCCAGTCTACTTTCACTGTCCCTTCTAATCAAAGTATTTGGCTGCTAGGGCATGGAGAACATTGATATATGCCTGGCAACTTTCAGTCACTTTCCACCTTCTCCACTCCATGATTTATTTTCTGCAGAAAACATGGAGCTGAGATATATTCTAAGAAAAGCAGAGGGAATGGGAGCTACTTGGTCAAATCCATGGCAAGAATTATTCAAACCAGTCCCTGGACAGCAAGTAAAGCGACAGTGACAGCAAGGTAGGTCGACTAAGGTAGGATAAAACCAGTACGTACTTTTAACCATCAGAAGCACCTCCACAGGATGACATTCTTGCCAGTATTTTAAATACAAAAACATTCAGTCTCGGAGAAATAAGGAAAACTGCTTTACAGTAATGGCAAGGTAGTAGGGAAAATATTTCATTCAGACCTCAGTGTGTCTGAACTAGTTTCTCTTTCTTCTTAAGGCTGAACACAATACCAGGCAGGCAAATTGGAGGTGCTTACCTCTTTTGTTTGGCTCTATCTCTGATGAACGTATTGAGTAGAGTTTGGGTACTTACACTGTAAGATATGTGACACCATTAATGCTGTACAGTTGTCACTGCATGGAAGCCTTCCCAGAGCCAAATCCTTCTTTATTTGAAGAGTAAAAAGATACCTGCAAAGGATTTGAAGAAAGGATCTTGACAAAGAAGCAGGAATATGGAAGAAAATTTTCCTTTCACCAAGACATAAGATAATTCTAGGAAGGAATAACATCCAGTCAATCAAAGGTCTTTTGGGGGTGGCAAATCATACATAGGCTTTGCATCAAAACCAAAACAACCCCAGCTCACAGGTGACTGACCCAGCATTGGCAGGTTCTGCAAGTCTTAGGAATTGCTCTGGCTGTAGCCTGCTGCCAGCTTGAGGGACTCAGCCAATCCTCTTCTGGTGAGTTCTGCCATGGAAGCAACTACATCCTTAGCTAGAGAAACTAGAGACTCAGCAAGCATGAGCAGATTCTGGGAAACATCAAGAGCTTTCAGGTAAGCATAGCCATAAAAATCCCAGAGGCTAGTGGGCCAGGAGCAATCACTCTATTTTACACAGATATCAAGACAGGGAACAAGACATTCTGACCAGGTTGCAGCACTATAAGATACTGGAACTATGGCCAGAACCTAACATCTACCACTAAATATAAAATACCTGCCCAAAGAGTATATTTAAGGAATCAAGGCAATCAAGTCATGCTGTGCCCACCTAATTCCCTTGTCTGGATTGCTATGTTACCATCAACCAGAGCCTATCTGAGTACTTTACTAACAGTAGGTGTGAATATCTAATGGTTGGTGAACTCAGTGATGAAGAACCTTCATCAAGAACCGTAAAATGCAAGTTTGTGTTTAGGGCTCTGCTGAACTGAACACTTGTCACACATACTCAAGGCCTTAGTAAAGGGGAACTCACTTTTGTATTTGAATGTGTATGTGCCAAGGTTAGAGAACAACTTTGGGTATCAGTCCCTGCCTTCCACATTATGTAAAATAGGATTTTGTACAGTAATCTAACTTGAAAGCTTCTAGGTAGAAGCACTGAGATTACAGATATGCCCCATGCCCAGTTTTATGTGGGTTTCAGGGATTTGAACTCATGTATTCACATTTGTATGGCAAGTGTTTTTCTACTAAACTATCTCTCCAGTCTCAGGGCTTACTTTTTGGTGAATGAGTGTATAATAAAAAGTCTACTGTTACCTGTTTTCTTGTCCAGAACAAAAATCAGCTCCAATATTTTCTTTTATACAAAACATGCATTACCTACTGTATTTCTCTATATAAGATATAATTTTCTACATTAAATTCTATGTAAATTTTTAGTAGCTAATGCCCTGAAGGCAATGTGTAAAATATAACTAGTTGAAGGTAATAAATGAAAATCTGTTCTAAAGAATCTTGTCAAATGATTATTCAGTTCCTGGAACCCACATGTCCCTTCAAATTGTAAGTATCTCTAATGCACTAGAAATGATTCAGTTAAAACAGTTATTTTTGTATAATATTCTCAGAAATCCATGCATTGGCCCCAAACGAGGCTTATTTTTAATCTCTACAACATTTGGGTTTTATTCCTTTTGGTCATTGCTGATGGATTGTTTGTTTGCTTTATTCATTATGACCAGGTCCCACTTTGTAGCCCAGGCTGGCCTAATATTCCCAACACATTACAGGCTACCCTCAAATTTTGAGGCAATCCTCCTGCCTCAACCTGTGGAGTTCTTCGATTAGAAGCATGAGTGAGCACACCTTGCCCAGTTGAGTATTCTTCAATGAAGCAACAAGGAAAACTTAGAGGAATCCTAACATTTGTCATTGCCTGTTTTCAAATATCGATTTATATGATATTAATTAGTCCCATTTCAGAGGCAAAAGTTTGTTCTTAGCAAGGAGAAAGGAATTTTTTTTTATCATTTGCTGGAAAGAAGTCAACATATTGCCTCAGTAATAGTGGGATATCACCTAAGAAGGCAGCTGCTTGCTACAGATCCTTATTCTAAATAATTAGTAAAACATATATCACCAAATTAATTTTTCTCGTATTTTTGAGAAAGTTCATCTCCATTAAATGACTCATACTTTGAGACTCAACTAAAAAGAGTTAGTGGATGAAAACCAGTTACATAGGAAGGCATCAAGCTCACTTGGGAAGAGGTTGAAAACAAACAGATGTGAAGAGAACTCGGAGAGGGGAGGCAAGTGGCTGTGCAAAGACCCCACAGCAAAGAAGTAAGTCAATCAGCCCATGCGGAAGGGAAAGATGCCAGGGAGATGAACTCCCAACAATCTGGGGTTTTTAACTCTGTCAACTTTAGCTTCCAGGACATGTTTCTTATCTGTAATTTAAAAGACCTAGATCCTTTCTATGTGTAACAGTCTCAGTCTAGAGAGCAGAATATGTTTTGGGAAAGTGGTATAGTGACAATGACATTTTGATGAAGTAGGTTTTCACTGAAATCATAAAGAACATTTTTCATGTGTTTATGTCATCATTATAGAGTGTTTCCCTTTCTATCTATGGGATACTTCCATACACACTCTCATTTTCAATGATCACGAACATTGGCTGGCCTCAAAGCTATGCTGGTTGAAACAGAGATGGCATGAAACAGCATACATACTATTGTCACAATTCATGGATTAAGCCGCAAAATGCTACTCACTTTGCCACTCATCCATTCTTAGTTCTGAAATTTGGAGAGATTAACATTTGGGGGAATATCTGGATCCTCCTCCTTTCTAGTCCCTCATATTGTCTGAGAGAGTAACTTAAATCTAAGCCATGCAAAAAGGAACCAGAGCCTTTTCTTCAATAGTTAGAGAATGGATATTCTCAAGTAACGTCGTTCAGCACACACATAGTTAAATACTTTACCTTGTGAGTTCTTCACGAAGGTGTCCAGGGTCCACTGGGAAAAATTTCACCATAAATGTGAAAACAACCTCCTTAGGATCTTAAAACACAATATCTCCATAAGTTTTATTAAATGTTCATTACAACAGTTAAGATCACACACACTCATACAACACGCACATACACATACACACTCATGCACATACACACTCATGTACTCACACATACACACTCATGCATACACACACATAGACATACACACACACCAGTGTTTTACTTCCCACCCCTCTCCATTTCACATGTATCCTGTTATCATTTCTGGATTGTGATCCTACATGTGTAGCAATTGAAAAAAAATCCCCTAACTCATCCCCATTTCACACTCTTTCTCCTTTGGGATTCTTTTGTAAAGATTTGTCCATTTGAGGCCTGCACTGTCCCTTCTTAAGAAGTAATTATTCAGAAAGACTATTTACAACTTGCTATCTGTAAATGTTCAAACCTACCTGAGAAAGGGGATCAGGTTCAGCTCAAGCACATAAATGAATGTCTTAAGGATTTCAGAAAGGAATGAAAAATAATGTGAAGCAATGTCTCTCTCAATCTTAAAATATACCCTTGAGAAATCACATCTACATATGTTCACACCTATTTCCCTTTGAAAACAAGAAATTTGAGGCTGGGGGTGGCACTCAAAGGTAAGATACTTTGCTAGCATGGACAAGATCTAAGGTTTTATCCCCAGAACCAGAAAAAAAAAAAGAATAACACTTGTTAGGCCAAAAATAGCCACATAACTACAACAGTGTCATTCATTCAATATATCTTTTCTGGGTGCCCTTCATGTGCAGGATATTATTCTAAGCAGATATTGCAGAAATTAAAAGATACTCAAGTGCTCCCAGTCTCTTTGGAGAAACAAATAATTAAATAGACTAATTTGAACACCACACAGCCTATGTTGAGGAAGCTATTCTGGAGGGGCTGACAGCTAAGTAGGCTAGCAGAGGCAGGAATTGAAATGGCTAGCAGCAGGAATAGAGCACTTACTATAGAGTACAGAAATTTGCTTACCATGTTATCAAGATTGAGTTTTAGAGGTAATTAGGGAACCATGAAGCATTTTAAGCAGGAGGGACACATGGTCAAAGTTATATATTTTAATCCATCCCTTAGAAGGCAATATAGATATTTAATTGGAGAAAATTAGTTCAGAGACTACCAGAATTGTATGACATAATCACAGAATTAGGAGAAGCAGAGTCACAAGACACATCAATATGTGAAGAACAGAGTGGGCCAAGGAACCAAGAATGACTGAAGCAAGGTTTCCCACAGTGTTAATTAAAATTGACTTGCAAAAAAAAGTGGAATTAGTTAAAGGGACATGCCCCCAGACTCTTATCCCATGAATGAGGTCCAGTGTGAGATACAAGATTCATTCGAATATAAACTGAATCAAATGGCAAGGCTTGTGATGGCATGAAAGGAAAGAACCTTTTGGCAGAAAATGAACATTATTGTAGATTGATACCAAGGGTGCTTGAAGATTCCCAGGGCCCAGAGGAAGATATACTTCTACATGCAGTCTGCAGGTGGCATAATTACCAGAAATCTTCAGATGTGCTCCAAGACCCAGCAGCATGAGCTTCGTCATCTCAGACAAAATTAAGACAGTTTTCTTTATTGCTAAACTTACTGGACTGATAAAGGTCTGATGCAATCTTCCTAAGCTCCCCTTCACATTTGAGTAAGACGAGAAATTGTGTGGGACTCTAGGAGTATTTTTCAAACATGAACTGAGGACTGCATTCCTTCCATACTTACTTCTTACTTGCTTTGTTATGGGCTTCAAAAGTTCCAACCAAACCTGCAATAGCATCAATGAAACAATTGGTAGAACACAGTGGCAGCGAACACAGCTTTTTTCTTTCTTTCTTTTTTTGGTACCAGATAAAGGTCAGCATCAAATGAACAAACACCAGAACTATTTAGATTTCTAAAGATAGTTAGAAGCAAACGTCCACATCAATGAGATGGTACACCTTCACCATTCGCAGTCAGATCCCCCACAGCTTTCCAACAACAGAGAACACAATTTATCTATAAACTTTGTGTTACTGACATTTCAATCACTGCCTTCATGCCTCGGTAGGATGACAGAAGAGTCACAGGCAAGGTCCACCAGTGGCTACAAAGATTCATAAAGGCATTTGGCTTCACAACTGAGTCACATTCCCCCTACCCTTACCCTTGCTAATGCCCACTAATAATGAGCTTTTCTGGGAAGGTGCCAGATTACAGATATGCCAAGGCCAGATACAGCAGAAGAACCTTCTGAAAGTTAGGGCTGGAGAAACAGGGTAAGAAATGCCCCTAACCAGTCATGAGGTCAGGAGTGTTCATTCTGGGGGCTAAGGTCCAGCCATTCAAAATAGATAAAGCTTTGATAGTTGGTAAAAGAGTAACAGAAAAGGATCATGAGGCAAAAGAATTTGTTTGGCAGACCAGGGTCCCTTAATAAACAAAGCATGGGGGTGATAGTTTTAAATTCAAGAATTTTGCAAGGTATAAATAGGTTTTGCATTTCTAATATGGGATTGAGCCTTATGTACCTAGATGCAAATAGCATACTGAAGCTCTTCTAGATACCGAGAACCCCATAATAAAACCCACTTACATTATTTCCAGAATGGCTGCAGAACTCTAATCCAAAATATTCCTTTTCAGAAAGATTGAGATGGCTGCAGCTCAGGTTAAAGAGTGCCTTTCCAGATGATTTTTGCTAAACAAAACAGATTATAGCACAGTTTGAATTCCTAGTATGTAATCCATGATAAAGGAAAGAAACGATGCCTTTGTTCAAGCCCATCTATTTTGAGGACCTACATACTTCTTAAAGATATCCAGAGTTTTACAGATACAGACAAATCTACCTAAAGATGGTTTTAGACACATCTCCAAAAGCTCCTCAGATTAAATGACAAGCCTTCTTGGAGGAGATAGCCTCATACTTAACTATGGCTAGATCTGCACATTTATCCTTCACTTAATTCTTTATTCGTTTATTACAGGTAGCTTGAATGATTTTCTCCAAACTGACAGCTGGTTTAATCAAGATGTAAATATGACCCTACCATAACACTACTTCAGATCTTCCAGGAGCTCCCTTTTAAGTGGAGCTTCAGTACTTAGCCAGGGAGGCTTGCAGAGGGGGAGGCTCCTCTCACTTTGCCTGCTTGCCTCTCCAGCTGCATTTCTTGCCCCCTCTCTCTGACACATTGCTCTCTCCTAATCTCAGCCTGCTTGCAGTTCCCCTGACATGTCAAGTCGCTTCGTGCCTTTGTGCTTTTGCTCCTGCCATTCCTTCTACACAGCCTCCTGCCTGCCCTTCCCACCTTTCTTTGGTTTGGCTTACTCCTACTCAGCTAGGGTGTTATTGCCCTAGGAGAGCTTTCCTGATGCTCTCTGCAGTATGTTAAACTAAAGGCATAGCCTGAGTACCCAATCACCCTGGCTTACCTCTCAAGTAGGACACATCTTACTCTGCTAGTCTACTTTCCCCCTTATGTGAAAAGTTCATCCAAAGCAAGGATCAGCCTTTCTTTTCTTTGGTACTCCTCAAGCCTAGCTCAGAGCTTGGTGTACAGTAGAGGTTCTTAAGTGGTCGTTCTTCTAACAGGAAATTGACAGAATTCATCATAGGAATTCTTGGAGTAAATTTCATTTTGTAGCTTTGCCCACAAAATCTGCATACTGCATATACTGTTCACATAAGCCACACATATTTTTCTTCATTAACCCCCCCCCCACACACACACACACATACACTCAATACTATGAGCACAAAATAGTGCCTTTCTTAGGCTTCTCTGGGAACAAGCACTTTGAGGAGGGCTCTGTGCAAATCTTGTTGAGCTCAGTATGGCTTTAATGGGCACCACCACTGAATTCAAGTGTCGATGTTTCAGGGAAGATGGAAATGGGAAAATTGGACCCCGGCTGATTGGTACAAAAACATGCAACTGAAAACCCCTAGTTAAAGCAAAGTCACAGGGTGTCCAAAGTGCTGAGAGAGAAGCCAGGTGTGGGTGCATGGAAGTAGAATTGGAAGTCACTGAGCCATAGAATTAACAGCAACTTTGAGAGGGCAGAGGTCACCCGAAGGCAGTGGCACACTGAACAGAGCCTACATCTGGGATTTAATAGCTTCCAGGAAGGCAGCCCACCTACCCACCACTTCCCCCACTGACCAAAAATATGTTCTTCTCCCCCTGCCCTTCTCTCCTTCGGTTACACTGCACAGAGCTCCAATTTAAGATCCATTTGGGTTTACCAGGGTCCTATTTTGAAACTCAAATAGGCCACAAAGGGCAAAAGAGATTGCACCCCCTTGCACCTGGAAAGAAGGCTGCCAGGCTGAGGGAAGACAAGTTTGATTTGATGTGGGAGATCATGTTGAAGCTACTGGCCAAGAAAAGGGAGGCAGGTCTGGAGCTGGAAGTGGGGGTGCAAAGGGCATGGGGCATCTAGTGTGAGAGGAAAGTGCTAGCCGGGGGATGGGGGTAGGGGTGTTTTGTGCATATGTGGCAACCTTGCCTAGGGCAAGTGCTGACACAGACCATTCCAGACAGATGAAATCGCTATTTTTAAAGTCTTCTAGACAAGGAGCTGCCACGGGATTTTTATTATGAAGGAAAAAAAGAATTTCTAAAGAGAGAGAGACGGCAATACTTTTTCCAACACCATTTCTGTCATGAGGACTAAATTCCGTCATAGACTCCAGTTTCTTTGCAAACAATTTTAAAAGCTTGAGATATTCTCTCTCCCTCCCTCCCTCCCTTCCTCCCCTCTTCACTCCCTCTCTCTCCCTTCCTCTTCCTCTCTCTTCAATCTTATTCTGATTCTGAACAAGGTACTTACTCCCTACCAGCACTACCATACTCTATATGTTTGTACATGTGTTTATTAAATGCTTTTGAGTCACAAAAAATAAAAAGCCATTCATGGAAGGGTTTCAAATAAGGCTTGCTTTTTTGCTCACTTCTTTCTGATTCCCTACCATGTTTATTACTATAATCCACCGATTCTTCCATCTCTGAATATGTTGCCAAATGGTTCTTGAAGCCTTTGGCATTATTGCAGTTGAAGTCTGGGCTCTCCTGTGGCTCAAGCACTCCACCCCCATCTCGGGACAGGCATTTCCTTTCCTAGTGTATGTTAAAATTGGCCAGCCTTGTGGAATGTGTTACATAATAGGAAGAAGTTTGGTTCTGTCTCAACATGCAACCTTTAGCTTTTTTACTACCATTACAATCTAATTCTTCAACATTTGTGTTCTAATTTCTTTCTCAAAACATCTGTTTATATACAACCTTCTTTTCATTTCCTCTTCTAGGGCTTCCGGTTTCCTGTTTAATTGTCTACTCTTGTTTAAAATAGCACATTATAACATTCGAATAAAGTTCTTTTGTAGATCTAAAGTCTCTGCCATTAGTCGGTCTCCTTACTCAAGAAATTGAGGCTCCATTTCTGATTCTTGTTTTGGTCTCATCTCCCTTGGAGAGCAGTAGAGCACTGCCTGCCTTCCAAACAGAACTTTGAATTTTGATGTAGCAGAGGCCAAACTTAAAAGTTTCACACATGGTAGACAAGTACTCTACAACTGGGCTATGTCCCTAGTCCTCGTGTTATTTTAAGCAAATATTTCAGAACTTAGTTATATAATGTTAAATTTACTGGGTCCTAACCACTAGCACTGATTTCTGGAGGCTCCAAACTCATCATCTCATGAATGCAGCAATATTCCAAACAATTCTAAAACCCACGATACCAAACTTTCTTTGTACCTAGAGCTGTCATAACCAGTTTATTAGAATGCACCTGGATTGTAATCTTATTCTACTCACTTCCTGACTAGATGAACAGGGGCATATCATGTGACTCACAGTTCTATCTTCCCATTCCAGGTACCAATGCATTTAAACATCTAGGTGGACATTCAATAAGTGTTTACTGAGTAAACAGATTAGATGACCCAAACATTTAACTAGATTGGTGTACATCATTGTGATAAGTCTATCATATGAGAAAAAAACCTACATGATCTCCAAAAAATGAATAAACCAGTCTGAGTCTCACTTTACTAGTCTATGAAATGGACATGATAACAATTAAATTATCTCAGAGGATTATTATGAAGACTAAGCAAAATAATTCACAATGAGATCTTGGTCTGGTGTCTGGTACAACATAACAAACATACAAGCATATGTAAATATATAACCTAGAGATAAATACAATGAAATGAGTCTGAAATGATACACATCAAACTTCCAGAGGAAAGAGAATGTGTGTGTGTGAGGGGGGGTCTTTATGATTTTTTCTCTGTAAGTGGATGAATATTTCTAAATAGGCAAGGCCAGGAGAAATTCTCGTGACCAAATTAAACTTAACAATGCAGACCAGGTTTTTGTTTCCCTCTTTAAATCAATTATAAATGTAATGCTATGAGAAAAGCTCACAGCTAATAGGCTTTTCTAGTATGAGTCTAGGTGCTGCTGTACAACAATCAAGACTGATGCTTATTAGTAACTATTATCTTCACCATATTTTGGACAGTGTGACTTGTTATTATACTTGGACAACTTGACTAAATTATATTCATATAGTCATTATTATGAACATTAAAGAGTTATTTATATGAAAGTTAAATCAACCTTTATGAAGATATATAAGGTGCACCCCTATGTACTGTCAAATTTGTTTTGAACATGAAAAAAGTACAATGGTAGAGAGGAAAATACATTAAAAGCCTGTGAGATATGTTTCAAATTTAGTAAAAACAGTCTGAGATATCAGAGGACAGATCTACCTCCTCCAGTCTTTGTTTTGTTTTTTTCCAGACAGAGTTTTCTGTGTAACAGTCCTGGCTATCCTGGAACTTGCTTTGAAGACCAGGCTGGCTTTGAACTCAGATTCTCTTGCATCTGCTTCCCAAGTGCTGGGACTAACAGTATGAGCCATGGCTTCTGTCTGCTCTGTCTTTCTAAATCTACCTTAAATACCTTCTTTGCTGAGTTAAGGAATGGCACTTACCACTGCCTGCTTGGGAGCCTGGAACTCCCTCTGTAAACTAAAATGACCTCAAACTCAGATTTGCTGGGATTAAGGGCTAGGTCACCACTCCTGGATATTCCCTATGGCTGAGATTAAAGGTGTGCATTAACACTTTCTGATCCTCCTAGACTGACTATGGGTAGATCCCTCTGATAACTCAGACTGATTTATTAAATTTAAAACATATCCCCACAAAAGCTGACAGAATTCTGACATCAGTGTTGCCTCACAACCATGTACATTCTCTTACCATATTGAATAAAACAATATTTAAAATGGTATATGTATGTGACTTATGGGAAAGTGACAAAGGACAGCACAGGTCCAAGAAAACTCACTGTTACAAAAAGAGACTTTCACATATCCCCACTGAATACATACTTCAATAATTTAATCATATACAGACTATATAATTAAGGTTTCAGAAAAGAATATATTGGGGTAAAATATAACATTTTAACATAGTATAATAGGTTATTTTTTCCTTTTAGCTTTTACTTGTTATATATTTTTAGAGAATTTCAATTGATGTAATAAAAGTTAGAAACATAATATTACACAAAGTAACTTGTAGATTTTTTTGTATGTTTCTACTGTTGACTCTAGCATTCAAAATATTTCTTATACTCTCCTTAGGAAACTGTTCCTGATATCACAAGTGATAATTAATTCATCTTACATTTGTTCATACCTATTTTTATCTCAAAATATGACTGTCTTTTTTCTGTTGGGTTGGGTATAACAAAATGTCACTCAAAGAATAGAAATTAACTTTCTCACGGTTCTAGAACCCGAATATGAGGGTACTGGTACTATTACATCCTGGGAAGAACACCTTCTCATCAATTCTTCATTGGCTCTACATGTTAGGAGAAAGGGAGAAGAAAAGACAGACAAAGGGGTTGAGATTTCTCTTCTACTGCTTGTAAAGGGCTCTAACCATATGCATAATTGCCTCACCCTTATGGCCTCAACTTTACCTTCTAAAAGCGATCTTTTAATATAGTCATGTAGTGGATGAAAGTTTCAACATATAACTTTTGCAAGGATACAAGTCAGCTATGACCTAGATTGGTAATCCACTTTAGTTATTTAATTTTTTTATTGTGTATGTATATGCTCAAGTGCATGCACATGATGTTTGCATGTGAGAATACATATGCCACAGCATAGGTGTGGATATGAGAAAACATTTTTTATAGAGTTGGTTTTCTCTTTCCAAATTGACATAGTTTCTGGGGCTGGAACTCAGGTTACCAGGCTTGCATGGCGAGAATCTTCACTCACTAAACCATCTCACTGTCTCACTAAGTTGCTATATTTGCTTTATCATTTTTGACTTTGTGTTTGTTTGTTGTTTGTTTGTTTGTTTGAAGAAATTGTTTATCTTGTACTCACAACCTTCCTGTCTCACTTTGCAGACAGAGATGATAGATGAGGGCCACTGTACAAAGCTTCATTCTTTACTTTTTCCAAATGTTAAATGAACTTTCCAGCAGTGAAAACTTGTAAGCATTTTGAAAAGAATGCATCTCCAGAGGTCCCAAGGGCAGTTACAAGTATGTGATGCACCCATCTTGTGTAGGGGCAATGAGCACATCATAGTGCCTAAGTATGCAGGCTTTGCAGCCCAGACACACCTAAGTCTAGTTCTGACTTTTCTCCCAGGAGAGGGGATATCTTAGGCAAGCTGCTTTGTCTATTCTGAGCTTGAGTTTCCCTCAGTGGAAAATTAGATGATCAAATGCCAGACACAATGACCAGTTATCATCTAAGTCCATTAATGTGGAATGTCTTGACTCAGCAAATCCATAGAGACAGAAAACAAATTCAGGGTTTCCATGGGTTAGGGGCCAGGAGGGTTAAATGGCAATGACTCTTAATTTGTATCAAATTTCATTTTGGAATGATTAAAAATTCCCTAGGATTAGGTGCAGCTTAATGGTTGTGCAATTTAATGAACTATTACTGACTATTTACTTGTATACTTTAAAATTAGGATTTTTCTAGTATTTGAATTATAATCTTAACTTCAAGAAGAATTTTAGTGAGCAACTCATGAAAGTATTCTTTTGAAGTAAGTGCTGACTATTTTGTATAGTGACCACATAATTTATCACTCAAACCTGAATACTTTTAAAGTTGATAGGAACCACTAATAACTACAATTCCACAACAGGTATAACCCAGGACTGTCTAGAACAAATCCTGCTGTGTGGTCACAATGCTCTTAGAATTTGGACCACTTACAAGGTCTGTTTTCACTGGAGTGGTGTTCCTATGTGTTATCAGAATTTGGAACATTAGGACTCACACACATGAGCATTTGATTTACCCTAACAGTAATGAATGCCAGCTGGTCATTCCTACACTGGTAATTGAATGAATGGAATGATCTTTTGGTCATTATGTCCTGTGATTCCATTTCCTTATGTAAAGCTTATGATGATGAGAGCAGAACTACTTCACTAGTCTTACCCTTGTCCTCAATATTTTAATACTTCAAAGGTCCACCTCACCCCTCTTTAGTATGTTCTGTTATTCTCTTCTCTGGGTTTTGATCTTCATGCTGTCTATGCTCTAAGCTCATTTTGGACCCACTTGTTTTGGTTATTCTGTATATATCATTACCCATTATGACCCTTACCATCTTCTCTTCCATTCATTACACATCGTTGAGACTCCTTTCTGTACTTTCCTACTTTCCAGTGAGAATAATGTGAGCAACACATAGGCATTATTATGAAGGAACACATAGACTGATGGGCAGTGTAGGCACACTGATAATCACAGCAACGTGAAGGGTCAAGTGTCTTTGTATAGGAATGTGTGCATGTTCAATATGAGATCTCATCAAAAGTAACCCACAAATGGGATAGATAGTACAAAGAACTTCCAGCAGTGGGGATGCCTAACCAGACACAGAACAAGAACTGGTAAACAGAAGGAAAGAAGAGTCATAGAAGCAAAAAGGATTAGAAAACTGTGTCTAGACAATGGCCTACCAAGCATTTGGCTATTGTTAGGAAATAAAGTGAGATTTGGTAGCTGCAAATGTGGGCAGGTGCCATACATACCAGAGAGTATATTTACTGGTATATGAAGTCAAGCTCCAAAAATGTGGGCCCCAGGGAGGGAGTAAAAGATATGAATGGTTTTAAACAATATATTGACATTGTCAGAATATTGTTCTAGAAACATAAGGCAGGAAGTAGAGCACAGCTCCCCAAACTATAAATTCCTTATAAATCCCTTGGGGGTCTTGTTCAAAAGCAGTCTGATTCCGTAGGTGTGGCTGAAACCTGAGCAGCTGTGTCTCTCCCTGCTCACGGGGTGCCAAGTGGAAGCAATGCTGGCTGGACTACTTTGAGAAACAAAGATGGTAGTGGCTGGGATAAACAGAAGATGGGGCCAGTGAGTAGCAAGAAGATCCTTTTGGGGACTATCATGGCAGTGGTAGGTGAAGTAAGGCCATAGACATGAGAACAGGGAAAAGCCAGATGTGACACAGCACTGTAGTGGGCACAACAGAGCTGAAGCATTACTGTTGACATTCTCTTTGTAGGCTAGAGTCTTGCGTCCTGACTGGGTGAAAGTGTTCAGACGCATCACCATTGATCTTGTGTAGTAGGAGGTTTCTGGCCCGGACCTTCGAGCCTAGCCTCTAGGTTTAGACCTACAGACCCACAGACCGGCAAACACACACAGATGCTTACAGTAGTTTTAGGCTGATTGGCCTCAGGCCCAGGCATATAACTTGCTAACTCTCTACCCTTCATCTAACCCATGACTCAAAGGTCACATTTTGCAGTCTACTAGGTTTTTCTTTTCATTTTCTAAACTGCTATTTAAAAGTCTCTCTCTCTCTGTCTCTCTCTCTCTCTCTCTCTCTCTCTCTCTCTCTCTCTCTCTCTCTGTCTCTCTCTCTCTCTCTCTCTCTCTCTCTCTCTCTTCCCCCCACCCATGTGTGTGTGTATGTGCATGCGTGTGTAGTACACATGTGATGTACAAATACGTGTGGTGTATCCATGTCCTTCCTTTGACACTCCTTATCCTTTTTACAAGTCTGAAAAGCAAAGCCACCTTTGTCGCATTTTATGCCCTCTACTGGCATAGTGACAAAATAGCCAAACCTGTAATTTATTCACTCTGCTTTTAAAAGTTAACTAACTCTGCCTGGCATTTTCTTTCCTGTTTCCTGGGGTAAATTTCAGAGCTTCTTTGTTCCTTATCTCTTTTTCAGCTGACCCCATCCATCCCTCTGGAACTGCTCCAGATCAGCTGCCTCTATGGAGGTATAATCACATTATATCCTCATGCAGACAATTGTGACATAGTTCCTCCTAGATACTCAGCTTGCTCCTTTCTGTTTCTTGAAACCCTTCATTCCTGAACTATAGCAGGGGTGGTTCTTAAGCTTTCTACTGCTCTGAGCCTTTAATACAGTTCCTCATATTGTGGTGAGCCCAACCATAGAATTATTTGGTTGCTACTTCATAACTGTAATTTTGCTACTGTAAAGATCATAATGTATATATTTGATATGCAGGATATCTGATATGTGACCACCCAGAGGGATCACAAACAATGGGTTGAGAACTACTTCCGTATTGTGCTTTTTGGAAGCCAGAACCAAGCAAAGAACTCTGGGTAAAGGATGGGACATATTCTAAGAAGAACAAGAGGTTTGGAGATATTTTGCATTTGGTCCTGTTTGGTACATTTCTTCGTGAAGCAATATTGTCCGTGGTGAAGACTTCAATTCAGCCTTGTCATGTTTCTTTCACTTCCATCCACACCTGTGTTGAGAAACAATAGCAGCAGGCACTTCACCCATACTGAGTTTGGCCCTTCCTGAGGAGACATCTTTCTCATTTCTTAGTATTGCGCAACGTCTAATCGGTCTTATAATTAAAAACCTGGAGCCTGATATTGGGGAAAAGCTGAAATATCAGAGAGACGGAGAAATAAGCAACAGACAGTTCTCGCCTAGCCAGTTCCTCAGGCCACCAAGGAACCCAGTCTCAGGCAAAAGGAAGACCTTCTGCCTTCTCCTTATAATTCCTTTCCCCACCCAGCTATCTCACTTCCTGGTTCAACCTTCCTAGTGCTGGGATTAAAGGTGTGTGTGTGTGTGTGTGTGTGTGTGTGTGTGTGTGTGTGTGTGTGTGTGTGTGTGTGTGTGTGTGCTTCCCAAGTACTGAGAACAGAGGCATGGGATCCAAAATGCCGTCATTAAAGGTGCATGCTACCTCGGCCTAGCTCTGCTTGGCCTTGAATTCACTGAGATCTAGAGAATCTCTGCCTCAAGTGCTGTGATTAAAGGCATGGGTGGTTCTGGTTTTCAGACAAGCTTCATTAAATACACAATATATCATCACATCTTAGCCTCTACTGACCAAGGACTCTTCTAAGATTTAACTCTGGTACTGTTTCTTAAAAACAACTACTTTTTCATCAAAAACACAAATACTCTGGGGCCCAAAAAGAGAGCTGAACTGATAAAGGCACTTATTACTAACCCTGGTGACCTGAGCTCTCAGGGACCAATATGGTGAAAAAGGAACAGACTCCCTTGAGTTGTTGGCACTATGACACCATGGCACCATGTCATGCATGTTCTCTCTCTCTGTCTCTCTCTCTCTCTCTCTGTCTCTCTCTCTCTCTCTCTCTCTCTCTCTCTCTCTCTCTCTCTCTGTGTGTGTGTGTGTGTGTATAATTGTTTTAATAAATCAATTAGTTAATAAATTAATAAATATTTTTAAAGATCTAGAGAGGCTTGTGGGCAAAGATTTAAAAAATAATTATGACACTGCAAAAGATGTGGCATGTATCTTACATATTACTATTATCAAATGCAACCTATTTTATAAGAAATAAATGGAATAAGGAAGGGGGTTGCACTGAGGAAGCTGCCTAGTGATGTAGGGAAGATGACTTCTTTAGGGCAGGGCAGAAAAGCTTCCCCTTCTGGGGGTTAATTCCTGAGAAAAAGAGAACTGCCAGAGCTCAGGCATGCTAATTAGCTGGCAGCAGCAGCTCCTTCTAAAATGGAATGTTCCTCAGCAGGCAATCTTGTCTTTCAGCCTTTGGTGGAGAGCAAGGTGCAGTTGCACATAAAACAACAAAGACAAGTAGGAAGTCAACACAGGCCTTTTCCTCAGAACCCACTGGACTCAGCCATAAACCCTAGAGGGAAGCAGTTTAACCAGGTACTTAAGATATCCTCATGGGGATAAGCAGAGAGATCAAGCCTTAGAGTTGCTTGTGCATGTGTGAAATTCACGCCAAATTACAACCACTTTTCATTTTGTTTCGGGGAAAACACAAAAGTTGCTCAAAGTGCTAAATGTATGAAAGATGGAAGCCTTCAAATTGCTTCAGATTAACCGCTCATAGAGAATTCCAGCCATGTGACTTTCATGGGGGAGGGGTCCAGGAGACTTGAGCAGCTGCCTATCACCCCTTTTGCCTTTGGCCATATTGATGCCAAGGGAAAGCAAATTGCAAAGAGAACTCTGGAATTACATAGCATAGTATCTGATAGGCGACAGTTGCTAGCAGACACCTTTTGAAAGCTACAAGGGAATGAGAATGCATCATTGCCTTGGGCTTTATGGAGACCTGGCAGTGACCTGGACCGGTTGCATCTGATTCAAGTTGCTAGATTAGTTGCAAACTGGCTCTCACTGCTCAGTCACTCTTTATACTAAGAGGAGGAAAAAATAACCCACAAGATTACCATCCTAATAGCAGCCATGCCCCCACGCCTGGGACACTGAAATTATCATGCTTGCACTAGAAAGACTGCTGCAAAGTGACAGGGTAATAACAGCATTCTCAAGACAGAGTTCCCAAGTCTTCTTGAAATTACTAGCTACTCTGGGTAATTAAAACAATTATAATTGTTTGTTTCCACGAAGTGCTTAACACTAAATCCATGCAGTGTACATGAGACACAACCAGATTTCAAATGGTTGTTGGAGTTTTCTTCTAAACTTGAAATCAATTCTCTATCAAGTAATGTGATAAGTAGGACACCAGGGAAGCCATTTGAAACTCCATACTCCAAAGCCTCATTCTAAAAGGTGGAAGCTGAGATCCAGCCCAAGTAAGACCCTTGCCTGGGGCCTATCAGCAAGTGAGTAGCCCACCTAGGAATGAAACTCAGGACTTCTGGCCTGAGTCGTGTGCTCATGGAGAGCCACCAACCTGTCCTAAACTAGAAAGGGAAAAGTGAAACCTAAACATATGAAGAGGAAGAAAGGAACAATCAGGGTCTCATGGATTTGTTCTGCTACTGACTTGTCCCTCCATCCCCAAACCTGAATGTCATTCTTCTGAGTTACTCTTTCACATGCAGTCTGCTTCAGGGATAACATCATCCATTCTCACCATCACACTGTAGTGTTGATGCTCCTTTTTTCCTCCTGCTTAGAGCTCTAGTGCCTCTCCTTTCCTACAATATCCCTTCTCTGGTTCTGATCTCTTCCCTCCTGCAATCAACCTGGCTGAATGGTCCAGCTAGACTGGGAGCTAATTGAAAGCCAGTTTGTTCTGACAAGCTCTGGATTCCAAGAGCCCCATCCCTAACATATCACTTCCCCTCTTCTCTCAATCTCTCTCTCTCTCTCTCTCTCTCTCTCTCTCTCTCTCTCTCTCTCTCTCTGTGTGTGTGTGTGTGTGTGTGTGTGTGTGTGTGTGTGTGTGTGTGTGTGTGTGTGAAAGAGTAAAGGGGGGCTGTTGTATGAGGTTTGTGGCTTAGGCCAGAAACCTGGTTTTATAGAGGGCAGAGAATTTGTGGTCTTTGGATAATGGATCCAGGTTGTCCTTGAACTCACAATTCTACTTCACGCTCCTCAGTAAAAAGTAATAAAATTTGGGTGAAGGCATCATGTTGTATTTTACTTTTTTCTTTTGGATTACCCAAAGTTTGTGAACTTTTTCTGCAATTTGCTTGGGTTCTATCATCTCTGGAAACTGAATGTGAAATTCTTTTAAGAAAATTCCATCCAGGGAATTCTGAGTGGTGAAATGACAGATCAGAGGAACTCTTACTCTCTTTCTGGGATAACGTGTCTCATTCCTTTACTCTTTCAACACCCTCTCATTAGCCAGGTGTGTTTGCTTGTTGACAACTGAGGACCAAACTATGGGAGCATGTCTACCATTTCTACCATGGAGGAGGAAGCCCCGGCCTCTACCTTACTTGGACTCTTTCCAAGTAGCACACTCACAGGAGCCTTTTAAGACCTGTTTGTTCCCTCCTTTGCCCTCCAGCAGATGTGCTTGATTTCCTGTCCAGCACATCTAGCCTCTTCCTGTGGATTTGGCTCTTTGGCACTTATTTGGACCTAAAATAGCAGCTACATAAAATCCAGTTAGCTCTACTTAACTCTTGACGGGATATTGCACATGCTTTGCACACAGTAGGTGCTTTATAAAGATTTGCTAAATTTGGGGCACAAAATATAATTTCACTTCAGTGCCTACCTGAAACTTCCTGTGCTTTTCCTTGTAGCCTAAACTGGCAGGTCCTGAGGACTGACTCACATATTTGAGAGTCTTGAAGTAATCCAGACTCTACAGTCAAAGCCTAGGGGTAACAGATTCTTCTCAGCCTGGGTTTGGCCCCACTACAGTTGACATTTCCCATTTCTCACCTCAACATTTCTATATGGAAATTCTATTGTGAGGGTGTGTATCAGAACTCAAAGCTGTCTAGAATTCTCTAGTCATACCAAAGTGCAAGTGTAGTCAGTCTTGTCCAGAGTATTTTTAATTCATATATTTCCTTAAATACACATAAAAAATCTTATGCACAAGAAAGAGAAAGCATGATTTGACTTGCAAAATGTGACATTGTGAAGAAGTTGAGAAGAGTTTCTAAATTACAAGCAATGTTCAGTGGGAAACTTGAGCCCAATAGATGCTACCCTTCAGGTCTTAAAATTAGCCATTTCCAATATATGCTTTCTGATATCTTTCTCTTTTAATTGCTTAGGTAGAATTATTTCTGGAGACTGATCTGGTTAAGCTGACTCATTGCTATTTATAAATCAACGCCAAAGATTTTTTTCTATTCTGAATGTTAAATTTGACATTAGCTACTCCACATTGTTTCAAATGCAGAAATGTGCTCCTGGTAGCATCCACACAAAGACTTCAGGGGCCTTTGTGGATTATTAGAGTCCAGGTGACCTCTGTTGTTCTCTGCAAGAGCCTGAGGCAGGGTGCTTATCATTTCTGCTATCTCCATTTCAAAGAGTTGGTAAAGGCTTTCTGAAATCACAGTTACTCATCTGCATAGAAAAAAATTGACACTCCAAAATGTAAACTATATGTGTTTCACTCTTCCTGCCTGAAGAGTTTGCCTCCTAAAAATCAGCAAACTGGTATTTCATTTGCTAACTAACCCATCTGATCAAGGGCTGGCTGCCTCACAACTGAGAGCATGAAAAATTCTCTCAAAGATTTGTACTTATTGAACATCTATTATGTCCCAGGTTAAGAACTAATAAGTCACCATATGTACTTTGCCCTCACAGCATTAACAGACCTCACTCTATCTGGAATTAATCCTACCCACTGAGAGCTCCCTACAAAGCAAGACCATATTTCCTTCTTTGGGTCCCTGCGTAATGCTCAGATGCCACATACTTTTTCAATGTCTCTGAAGTGTTTTTATTGTTCAAATGTCCCAGACCTCCCTAAGAGTTTACAGAAGCTTCCTCAAGCCAATTTCCCCAACCGGTTGCTAACCATTACCTGTACCAGCATCCCCTGCACACATGACAGCTAACAAGTGCTTCTAAATGACAGCCTTTAAGGAATGGATAAAGTGATCAAATTGATGGAATCCTCACCCATTCCACACAATCCAAAGCTTGTTTCTACAGCTAGTGACCTTTTTAGTGCTAGGAATTGAATGCAGGCCCTTACACGTGTCCAGCAAGCACTCTACCACTGAGCTACATTCCTAGTACTTCTTAGACTTGAGTTTTAGGCAAGACCTTGCTAATTTGCCACATCTGCCCTTGAACTGTCTCTGTGTTCCCAGGCAGGCCTTGAATTTGTGATAATTCTTCCTTAGCCTCCCAAGCAGCTGGAATGAGAGTCATGACCCTTCTATAACCTTGAGAATATTTCTTCTTCACCCTCCACAGTTGCTGGCCTGTTAAGAAGGAGTGTTGCTTCCACCCTTTTCACTGTGGATTTCATTAGGGAATTCCTGTAGAATTCCTAGCCTAATACCTAGAACACAATAAACCTTCTTTTAAGGCATACAAGTTATTATCATTATAATTGAAGTTAGAAAAGCATTCAGGGGTTATTGTGAGATGGTGGGCAATGGGTTGGTATTTAGGAGCAGGTAACTGGAACATCTGCAGGGCACATGACTTCACTATAAGGAACTTTACCACTTTAGGAGGAACTAGTTTTGAGGCTTGTGCAGAAAAGCACTTTATACTGCAACTGTCTTAAATTTATTATTTGTAAATGAACAGGTAAAAATTACACATATTTATCATGCACAACATGACATTTAAAATATGTATATACTGTGGAATGATTAATTTGAGCTAATTAACATATGTATTACCTCACATATTTATCACTAGGACAGCTTTTTTAAGTGAAGTTTCCCTTGCTGATTTAGTTCTGGTTTTTGGCCTTATTCCAAAGCAATATGTGCTTATTAAAAAATCAGGATATCAGGCATGGTGATGCACAATGGTACACACTTTTAGTCTCAACTATTTAGGAAGTCCCAACTATTTGGAAAGCTCACCTGAGTCTGAGGATTCCAGACCAGCCCTGGTAATTCGGTAAGTTCTTATCTCAAAAACGGATAAATAAATAAGTCTGGAGTGAACTGTATATGCTAATACACATCTGGAGTCTCAATGTTTGGGATGCAAAAAGCAGGAGCATCAAGAGTTCAAAACCAGCCTTAGATATATAGTGAGCTTACTAACCTTAAAAGTAACCTGGGGTAGATGAGACCCTGTCTCAAAAAAAAATGAGAAAAAGAGTAAACAGAAAAGAAAAAAGAAGTAATTATGTTCATAATCTCAGAAGAATCAGCCAATCTGAGGACCTTATAGTAAAGCTTTTAAAATAATTCTCAATGTATGCCACCTAATTCCTCAATGACAAACTTTTTAAAAGCTTAGTACTATATCACAAATGCCATAGGAAAGCACCTTGCTGAGCATGTAAGCTGTCTTCTCTTAGTGACTGCAAACACAGTTAAGATACACAGAAAGAAGTTGCACCCTTCTATATACACAACTTTACCTGTTCCTTTAGGGTACATTTTGTTCCAGAAATTTAATTTCATCTGGTAATTTAGGGCAGTTTTGGTTGTCGTTATCGTTTGTTTTTAGTATTGCTTGAGACACAGAACTAAATAAAATTGACACATTTTTAAATTTCTTTTTAAACGCCAAACTCCAAATACAAGTTGCAAAAGGGATGATTGATAACAAATGATTTGGCTCGTTGGGAAACAGTGACAGGATTTCCTGAGCCCAAATTAGGTAGCCCTGCAGCCAGCACATGATCATTAGCTCCTGATTTGTCTTTATATGTAGTTGTATGACCTTGGGCTCATATATAATCTTGCTGAACGTTAATTTCTTCATATGAAACTCCCCCATTAGCTCTGCTCTTGCCTCTCTCTCCTGTCTCCACTGTCAAAGTTCCAACTGTTCTCTTGGCATTCTCTTTCCTCACTGTTCAGATCCAGCCAGCCTGATCTACACTCCACAGGCCTACCCTTGTTTCCTCCTTTGTCTCTAGACTGTCTTCAACTCTGCTCCCTCAGCCCCCAACTCTCCCCAGCACATTCGTAAATAATTAGCACTGGTCATTTAGAGCTCAGGTCAGACACAGTTTCCTTTAAAAAGTTCCATGTGACCATCTCTATGGTACCAGGGGGGAAAGCTATTGAGATAGGTATCTTATGCAGATTCTACACTATACATTTTTTCTTTTTTCCACCAGCCTACGAACTTTTTCAATGCCACTGTGATGCACTTGTAAGAACTCCTAAGTTCTTGTTAAATGAACGACAAATGGATGAAGAAGTATAGTCATCCCTGTCTCCCAAACTTACCAAGTAGTGATTGTGTGAAATAAACAGGACCTCCAGGAACATCAGTAGGTGAGTAAATGGTATTTCATAGCTTCAAAGGCAGTTGCCAGTAACTTTGTGATGAGAATTTTCAATTGCTTAAAACATCCTGAGTGAGGCGTTCTGGAGAACCTTTGTCTTTCCCTAAGTCTGCTGAAAGGTGAATTTCATCGTCATAAAAGGAATCTCTGAAGACAAAGGGCTGCTTGTTTAAGACAGCTAAGCCCTATGATTAGTGGTGAGGCGCCATGCCTAAATGCTTCCAGGGCCTGGGGTCAGCTCATTCTAGACAAAATCCATTTTCTGGCCCCACACCTTGGACCCAGAAACAGGGAGGAAGTTGGGCAGAGAGGAAAAGAGGGAATAAAAACAATGACCTGCAAAAAGACTCTGGTGGTGTTGGGGGCAGGGGTGATAGCTGGAACTTTACATAGCTGCCTTATTTAGAACTAGACAAGCTATTTCATAGCCTGCAGACATTCTCCCCCAGAAGCCTGCCACCTTGCAGTGTTCTTTAGTGTTGCAACCGTCAGCAGATCTCATCACGAGTGTTTTGCCCCAGTGACCTGGAGACCAACTCTTACTATCTACCTCCTGGGGTTTAAGGCAAGATGCTCTAACCAAATGTTTTCCAACTCTGTCAGTCAGGCACAAAGCTTCTGAGTGACACCAAATATCACAAAGGCTAACACTGCTCTCTGACACTTGGCTGGCTCTTGTAAGAAATAGCTGGGTCACTCCTGTTACCTCCAGTTAGTTCTGTCCCCAAGGCCTTACCCCTTTGACCCCAAGGCACTGGACTCCCCTCAGTCACTTTGAAAATTTTCTTTCTCTGTCTTGCAGTTGTCAACTTCATTGTCTTAAAGCACAAGTTAAAACTAAATCCTTAAGACTGCGTATTTGTGCTCCTGACAGGTCAAACAATGATGCTAATATAGGACTGCTATCGCTGGAGAAGAGAGAAATGCATATAGAATTCATTGGAATCTTGTCCGTTGGCAACAAAGTGCCTGGTGAAGAGTGGGGAGCCTCAGCTAGGACTCCTTAGCACCAGGATGGCAAAACAACAGGCAGGGACCCTGTGCTGTGATGAAAGGTGAGTGTCAAGGCCTCAACTAACTGAAACTCTTTACCAAGGTTCCCATGAATACAGACTTAAAAGACTCAACCATCACCCACCTGACTCCAAAGCCAGTTCCCCTGTCCTCTGTGGACTGGTTCCCTCCTCCTTTCAGCTGTGAAGAATGTACAGGCAGAGAAGGGGGCCCAGCTGCAGGTCATGCATCTCTTCTGAACTCTGGCCTCCAGTTGAGGGGTTGGGCAATTGGGATGAGCAGCACCCAAACCACACTTGGCCTGCTGGCTGCTTGACAGATAGAATACAAAGGTTTTCTTTCCTTTTCAATTCAATTTTATTTTCCAAATCAACAGAACTTAGGCTGTGAGGGACAGAAAACTCAGTTCAAACAGAAGCGTTCACTGGCAGCATTGGCTCCTGTAATGACAAATAAATCCCTGGCAATGACACTGCTAATATTGGCTAGGCTGAGGTTTTATGATTCCAGACTCATTTTCTGTTACCTAACCTTCCAAGTTCCTTTCTTTTGCCTCCTTTGCACAAGTGTGGGAGGTAGTGAGCAGCTCCAGTCTGCCTGTTTTTCTACCTGAAAAACCTTGGTTTGAGGACCCAATATGGGGAAGTCTGCACAGATCTATAGAGCGATTACAAATTCCTGAAAACTCAGGAAGCTTCACTGCTCACAATGCAATTCCAGAGAAAGCCTCCCGCCTAAATATGCAGAGTGGTCAAGAGTCTGAAGCTTGAGAGTCTATGACTTGAGTCCCTGAGTCCTGGTTCACCTATTAAGCAGCAGTGGAGTCTTGGGAAACTCAAGCTCTCCATGCATCCATTTCCATGCCTATACAAATGGATAGGAAGCTAATATTTCTGCCCTCAACAGCTTGGCTTATTGTTGCTTGAACATAAGTCTCAGGATGTCTGTTCAATATTTAAACTTGGATGGGCCAGTGAGATAGCACAGTTGGTAAAAACACTTGCCACCAAGTCTGAGGACCTGAATTCAATCCAGGACCCATATGGTGGAAAGAAAGAACTGACCCCTCAAGTTATCATCTGACTACTACACATGTATCACAGGTACATATGTGCATGTACACATACAGACACATACAAAAGTAATAAGTAAAAATGTAATAATACATTATACTCAGAGTCATATCCATGGGACTTAGTGTACACTTACTGGCTCTGCTTTATTATATATGTTAATTTGTAAGAACTCTGTGGAATGGGCACTAATAATATTCCCTTTTATAGATGAGACAAAACTTGAATCATATAAAAGTTCTAAAACTACACTAGATAATTACAATTGTTTATTTGTGTTAGAATTATGTAAGATTGAGCATGCAAATCTTGACTATATTGTTGGTCACACTATGACAACTGCTCAGCAATATTGTTGCTATTATTGACTGAGTTAGCATTGCGAAGAATTGTGACCATGAAGCAATTTGCAATGTGGGCAAGTGCAAAGGGTTTGGCTGCTTTCATTTATTTCTTCAAGAAAACCTGACGCTATTTTAGATAATACTAGACAGTTATTATTGACCCTTGCAGGATTAATGAGCAAAATCCCATGGGAAGAGCAGAACAAATCAACCTCGACCTGAAAGCCCAAGAGGAAGTGAAGAGCTAGGGAAACACAGCTTTGCTCAATGGAGGTGATTGATAAGCTCTAGGATTCTGAAGAGAAATTCCAACTTGGGGACAGAAAACTGTTCTGTTGCTTTGTTAAGTGTTGAAATGACAGTTCTACAGGCAAGGAGTAAGAGGAAAACCAGTTTTAAGTTCCTACTCTGTGCAAGAAACCTTACATCTTCTATCCCATTTATTTTCACATTGGTCTCCCAAGCTAGGTGCTGACTGTTAAGAACACAGGCTCAGGGAGGAGATGTGACCTTCCTGAAGTCCCAAAACTGTAAGAGATAAGACTAGAATTAATGTTGAACCAACTCCAGATACATTTCATTCCATAATTTCATCCATAAATTCAAGTGAAAAAATTATTATTGCCCCCTTTCCTGTAATCTGTTCACCATTTTCTATCTCTGTGGTCAAACAACCAGAAACATAAACATTGTTTGCACTTCCTCTCACTTGCTCTCTTCTCACTTTCCTTCTACGTCCAAACAGGAGTCATAAGATGGTTCTAGAAATCGTGCCTCATTAGCATCTATTGTATTTAGCCTCTTTCTTGTCTGTAATCATGACTGGCCAAATTCACCTTTACAGGACAGAGGGAAAGAGATGTGGAGAATCCCCTACTTCTCTCAGTCCTTGTGTGGGCCCTTTGGCTGACTATAGAAACCCACTCAAATACAGATTTACTATGTAACATGCCATAGTTTTGTTAATTTTACATACACAGGGAAATCTTCACAACAGTGAATTCTGAAGAAATGATCAAAGGACAGAACACTCATATTATTTACAGAAAGAACAAAGAAGCTGTGAAGTAATAATGTCATTTGGTATCTGAACTAGAGCAGTAAATTCTAAATGGGCCATCCATACAGAGATGGCAGATGGGTGTTGTTGCTATTGGAAGATAAGGCTTACTTCAAGGACTTTGTCTACTCAAGGTCACTGCAACCTAAACAAATTTATTGTGACCAAGGCTATTTCCCAGCTTTGGTATGTGAAGGCCATCCCTCCAGAAAGAATCATTGTACTTAAGCAGGTCACAATGGATTTACCTTGGGATTCCTTGCCCTCTCTGTGGGAGTGAATGGGGAGCAAGGCTGTGGGAGGACTGGGAGAAAGGGCAGGACACAGAGTCGCAGAGTCGTGGTGGGTACGGGGAAAAATTTAAATAAAAAAATTAAAAGGCAAAAAGAGAACAATAATAACAACAAAGCACATTTAAAGCCCTATTCAAAGTGACGTGCCCTCAAATAATTTCAGTTTGAAATAACCAATAGTCCAGCCTGGCTTATTTTGAGATTAGATGTCCTTAGTTCCTTCTACCCCTATCAAGCTAGAATGCTGATGTTTGGGTATATATATGTCATATTTGTCAGATGCTTTGACCATCTAAAATTGGAGCTACTAAAATCTATGTTATCATTCGATTCTACCTGCCATCTCAAGTACTTAGCATACATCTCTTACTAAATATCAGTTGAACAACTAAACAGATAAGTTAATAAACTAAGCAGGTCCTAATGTCCTCACTTTTTGAGATCCATTGACTCTGTAGTTCTCCTTGACCTTCATACAGAAGATAGGTGAGACTTCGTCACAGGTAGACTTAAATTCGCTATATAATGTAATCAGTACTGAACCTTGATTTTTCTGCCAGTTCCTATTTTTCTTTAAACTCCACCCATCAAACTGACCCTTTTCCCCCTTAAGAAGGTCATGTTCTGTACTCTTTCACATATCGATCTTCATATTTTCCTTTGCAGACTCCCCACTGCCCCTTCGTTCCAGCTCCCACTTTTTACTCTCTGAGTTGTTAGTGTCCTCCCTCTCGGCCACCTAAATAGCTTATTCTTTGAAGGAAATTTCTTGAATTTTTTAAGTCTAGGTTTTAACAATTGCAATTCGGATGAGATTCAGATAAGCTCCTCAAGGCTGCACAACTTGTAAGTGCAGATTCCAGCTTATACGGGTTGATCAGAGTTCAGATAAACATGGTCTCATTTATGTTACTTCTCACAACAACTCAAGATCAAAGAGGGTATGTCACCAGCCTAAGATTACAGGTTTTGTCCTCTAAAATTCAGGTACATTTTATTATACCAGAGTAATCCCTGTCACTGGAAAAACATAGCCTTATAATGTGGGACAAGAGGTGATTCAATTCACTATTGACCAAATTACAACAGTTTCCTCATCACTACGATTTGAAAAAGAAACCCCTAGACAAGTATCTATAAAGAAAACCCCACTAATGATTAAAAAAATCACTGAGCAGTTCTTTGCTTTTCCATTTGCCTGAGATAATGCTCAGTCTAGACACTGTCTACTCTTTGTCTTTGTTAGCAAATGAAACCTTGTGGTCTTTGTTGTGGGTTCCCAACAGTATCAGATGACCTGATTCACTATGTTGTCTGTGTAATCACTGGATGGCCAGCAAGATCCCCTAGCAATCAGATAAATGTAAAGGCAGAAATATTTCAACTTGTTGTTTGGACTTTGGTATCTACAAACTATCTAGTGAAATGTGGTTTTGAAAATCCAGAAATAATAGCTTCAATGAAGACAAGAATGCAGCAGAGGAGGGGAGTGTATAGATGTCAGATGGAATGTGGTGATGGGATAACTATTTTATGAAATTCTCATAAATGACAAACAATTCTTCATAAGGAAGATGCATTGTGGAGAGACTCATCACTCCTACTGGTGTGGATATGGGGAGTGTATTGGAGATTCATAGTCAATGTCAAAACCAAACCTCTACTCTAACAGCCCAGGAAAGTTTAGTTTTTGTCATACCCTTTCTTCCTTCCTTTTTTTGTCCTTTTGTTGAAGAAACAAAACCAAATTTGCACTAAAAATTGTAATCAATTTTTGATTATAATATTATGATATATATTATTTTATTTCTCCTCTTGCTGGCTCATTCTCCTCTCATCATCCAAAATGCCACACTTGATCTTCTAATGATGTTAACAGCAGCCCTAAGGTTGATGCCAGAATGTGACAATGATGAATTTTATGAAATATATATGGGGACTTGAAAAACAAGATGAGATTTTCACTCTGTGTTCCTCCTAGGACTATACTTTAGCAGGCACATTGTGACGGTGCTGAAGTTCTCTGCCTTGCCCACATTCCCTAAACACTCTTGAAAAATCAGTGGAAAAGGCTGACTAATATTTTCACATGCTTCATCTGTAAAATCAACATACATTTCCTTAGAGCAAAGAAACTTCAACTAAACAGGATGTCTGTGTAGCCAGATGTTCTTCCTAATAATCTAACTGAAGGGATTAAGAAGGTAGAGACAGATTAGGACCAATGCACATTAATCACACCGATACAAGAGGAGGAAAAGGAGTCACTCAGGCCAAGTTAGTACCCAACTAGCATGGCTTAGGCTAGAGTATGCCCTTGCTTAAAAGAACTTTACCTACCCCTGTGCACAGAACAGAACCTGGACTTATGAGATCCTCGATAATCATTTTAACTTAATAGCTACATTAATGAATGAATAATTAATAAGTGTCGATAATAGGGCTTTGATGACTACAGAAGAATTTCCAAGCTGGTAAGTATGAGAGCTGCATGTCAAATTCCTCAAACCTGACTTTCTGACATCATTTGGCCTTTCAGTGTTTAATTACAAGACCCCAGTGCACATAATCTCACTGTAAATGGTGACCTTGGCATTGGGGATTTATAATCAGTCTTTAATTTCAGTTCTTGTGGAGTGTTAACAGGCCTGAGACAGATCTTGCATATTGAGAATATTTTAAAGATAATGCCACTGGAGTTTGAATAAATGGTTCTGAATTTTTATTAACCTTTCTCAGATGACATTATTCTATCTGATAATATACTCTTTATATATTTGTCCTGATATGTATGCTATACAGTTGACACAGGTGCCTAACTGGCCACTACTTTAGCTTGTATAACAAATTATTTTCTTGCATCTTCTCTTTAAAGGACAATAGTTCATGGTGAAGATTCAAACTTTTCCAGACTTCAGTTTCCTATCAGAAAGCATATCATATGACTCCTCAGCTATGAATAAGCTCTCTTCATTATAATCACATGCATTGCTTTAACCCGTTTAAAATTTGAGTTCTAATATAAGAGGTATTTTTTCAAGTTTCTTTTTTGTTTGTTGTTTTAAGCCAGAGTGTCATGTACCTGAGGCTGGCCCCAAACTCAATATGTAGCTCATGACCTATAATTCCAGTACTTTGGGGGTCATAGGACTGTACCACTTCTGATGTGTTTATTCATCAAAATCAGCAAACAAATTTCCATTATGGTGCCCCTGGCTTCTAGTGACTGTCTTGCTGAATACTTCTTCCGTGGGTAAGAAAAGAAGGACCAACTAATGGTTTACCAAAGTCACAAACATTCATTGGATGCTAAATTATCTATCCTTCAGGGACAATACAAAATAATGCTCAGGAGCAATATTTCAGGCCTAGACAACTACTGACAGATGAGGTTTCTGAATCCAATTGAAAGAGGAAGAGTGTGGGAGGGTTCTGGATTCAAAGCCCCCACTCTGTACTTATATCCTATGATATGATAGTATATAAGCTATCCGGTGGTCTTGCACCCCCTAACCCTGCTCTCATCACTATCATCATCATCATCATCATCATCATCATCATCATCATCATTTATCATCATGATGCATACTGTTGGTAAGGAGAAACTGTCATGTTAGATGGCCAGAGGCTAAGTCAAGTTCTGTTCTCTCTCAACAAAGCTGCAGCCTGCACTGTTCCCACTCAGGAAGACACCATGATTGCTACGCATAGTGCAGCCTTCCACAGAGTAAAAGGGATCAGATGCTTTGACACCCGAATTGCTGGGTATCAAATTTCTCCCATTATCTCCCCAAGGAACACAATGTGTTGCAGCTGGAAGGAGACAATCCGACTTGAAGCCAAATTGGGCTGGCTTCAAGCTGCTGAAATTGGCTCCTAGGGAGGTGAATCTGTGCAGCTACAGTGCTATCCCCCCACTCTCCTTATCGCTGGACCTGCATTAGAACTGCACATTCATCAAACTCTTCTGTCACTTTTTGTCAAAGGTTTCCCTTTGAGATGCGTGAGGTATCTATTAAAAATTTAGCCTAAAGCAGTATCTTTTGAATACAGCTCGGTAATTTGGGTCCTGGAGCACTGCACCAGTCCACCACCAACTCGCAAATGGACAAATTACTCCAAAGACATTTTCCACCCCTCAAATATACTTCCAAGAAAGAATAGGAAATGCCCCATAACTCTAATGGAATCCATTTGCAACAAAACAAATCATTCAGGTCTGAGGAATTAGAAATGCCTTTTGCACATAAAAGTGAAAGGAAGAGACAGCAAAACAGCAGCTGAAGCCAGAAATTCATCACCAACAAAACACATGATTCAAATCAAATAAAATCCTCATTGGGAAAGTGGGCTACCCTCACAACTCACATCATGGCTGAGCTTAGAGTAGTTTATGTGTAAAAGAGGAAAAAAAGTACACAACATTTTTGAATAAATTTTATGGAAAATAAACAGCTTGTTCCTTGTTAGTAGCTTATGTGAGTATCACAGGAAGCAGCACTTTGGCTTCCAATAAAGAGAAAAAAATGTTTCAAAATTCTCATACATAAAAGCTGACATCAAATTGCAGGTATCTTAGGATACTGGAGCTTCATCACTGGATGATGTGCTTAACACATTTGTTCTTTCTTGAAGAGATGAGCTATAATTGTATGCAATCATCCTGTAGCTAGGAATTATATTAAGAAATCTGAACTATAAGTACTAAATCAAACTAAATCGTTTCTTATCCTATTTTTCTCCTTCATTCCTGTCATTGCTTACTGATGTTCTCATTAGAGCTGTAACTCTACTCTCCATAACCCATAGCTTTTCCTCAGAAGAGGAAAGCAGCTTTCCCCGCTCATTTCCCTCAGAACCTACCTCAGACTCAGATAAATAATTTCAATGAACAATATTGCCTTATTGGGTAGTAGAATTAAGTCGTTGCTGCCTTTTCACAAATACTTAGCATATTTTTCAAATCTGTTTCCAATGTCCCTTGAGAAACGATAGCATGTTCTAGAAGAAAGGTTAATGGGAAAACATGAGCCACATTGTGACATTAAATACAGACTTCTTTTCCAAATCTAAAAACCACAGTCCTCCTTCATTCGGTTCTAAAGAAGACATAACATCCCTAGCTAATGGGCTGTCCACAAATGACCGTTATTAAATGAATAATAATAAAGGAATAATATAACGACGTGATTTCCACTTACATCAACCACAAAAATCTTCTGGGAATCATCCAAAAACTGCACTTTTAAATGGAGCATCCTCGGCGAGGCCGTTGGGCTGCGAGCAGATTCAGAATGCTGTGGGTGCTGTGGCAGGAAGGGGGCTTTCTTCAGGAATCTCACTCTCAGCTGGATGCTGAGCACTCGGGTCCCCCCCCACCCCCAGCCTGGCATCCCTACTTTCAGCGGGCCCCACTTCTATTTGCTTGAAGTAAAGCACACCCAAGGGCGTTTGCACTGCTGAGTGCTGGGGATCAATAGCATCCGGGCAGCCTCCTCTTTGGGCTACATGAAATCCAACTGGACTTTAAGAGCACTGCTTTTCTGCAAAGAAAAAGAAAACACGGAGGAAACAGCTGTGGTTCTCTTTTCTTCAAAAGAGAGTGATTTTGAAACACTTGATGAATCTTGGAGAAGCTGAGAATACCCATTCTCATGCCACATACCCCCACCAATAATCAAATCGATCTGTTTCTTTTCTTGAAGTTGTTTTACATTCGGTGTTTATAAAAAGTACCAAGCAGACAATCCAAATGTATTTCTCCTTTGTAGACAGTAGGCTATTATTATGCTGTTTGTTCCTTGGCTTTCTTACCTTATAGTCCATTGATCTCAGTCGGCAGTGCCGACAGAGCTTTCTCATTTCTTCACACAGTGGCATTTAGTGGCATTTTCCGTTGTGTAGACAAACCACCGTGCACAGGCTGCACTGAAATTCTTCTTTCTGCCTCAACGGGGCTGTGATAATATTGCTACACATGTCATTTCATGTGATTGTAGTTCTGTCTCTCTAATAGATCTCCAGAAGTAGGGTTGCTGATCAAAAGTAATGCCCTGTTAATTTTTTTCATCATGTCTATGTTTCCTTCATAAGGCTGTTTCTGAATTGTCACCCCAAATGTGAATAATTCTGAAAATTTAGGGATGAGGTTGGTCCAAAAGAGATTGTTAGAGGTAACGGTCCAAGAGAGATTGTTAGAGGTAATTAAATTTAAACAAGATGAGTGAGTTCTGACCCAGATCCAGAAACAAGAATAGATATGGAGAAGAGAAGATGGATGCCTAGAAGCCTTGGGAAGTCATCTCACAAGTCCTAGAAACATCTTGAGCTCAGACTTCTACCTCTGATATGAGAAAATAAATTTCTGTTATGTCACCTAGCTTAAAGTACTTCATTCTGGAAGTACAGCAAATAACGCAGTACTTGAAGGATTTACATAGTAGTTTCTCCATAGTCTGAACAAAAAAAAAAAATGTGTGTAGTAATCTCGGCATAATCCTAAACTTTGATTAATTTACATTAAATTTTTAAAGAGCATGTCAATTCCTTTTAGGGGTGTAAATAACTTTCCCTTTAAACTATCTTAACTTTATTATCTTTTCTCCTCCGTTTCTAGAAACATTGGTTTTTTAAGTTCAGAGATGTGTGGCCCAGTTATAGAGTGCCTGTCTAATATATGTGAACTTCTGGATTTGACCCCCAGTAAAGTGAAAATAAATATATGAATAAACAAAAAAAACCAAACTAACTAATATATAATTAAATAAAATCACAAACATTAGTCACATGTTATTGGCATCGATTCCAAATATGTTCATCTATTTGTTCTCTTTAATTTTGCTTATAGTGTGTGTCTCATGAGAAACTTATTTTTGTGTAATTAAATTTCTCAATTATTTAACAGTGTCTAGATTTTATGATTATGTGAGTGTGTACCTCTGTGAGTGCTTCCGTTTAAGAAATAAAGGACTATAGCAAGTGTGTAGAGGTCATTTCTCTCTTTCCACCATGCATCGGAGATCAAACTCTGGTCATCAGGTTTGGTGACAATCACTTCTTTGCACGGGCCGTTTTACTGGCCCTAGCCTCTGGATAGTATGTAATATTTTAAATAACTTTCTTTTCCTCAAAGTTTTATTTTTCTAATTGTCTTAGTTAGGGTTTCTATTGCTGTGATGGAATACCATGACCGAATGCAAGTTGGGGAGGAAAGGGCTTATTTGCCTTACTCTTCAGTATTGCTGCCCATCACTCAAGGAAGTCAAGGACAAGAAATCACACACGGCTGGATCATAGAGATAGGAGCTGATGTAGAGGCCATGGAAGGTGCTGTTGCTTGATGGCTTGCTTCCCCCTGGCTTGCTCAGCCTGCTTTCTTATAGAACCGAGGACCAGCAGCTCAGGAATGGCACCACCCACACTGATCACTAATTGAGAAAATGCCTTACAGATGGGTCTCATGGAGGCTTTTCCTCAACTGAGGCCCCTTCCTCTCTGACGACTCCAGCTTGTGTCAAGTTGACACACAAAGTCAGCCAGTACAACTGACCCCTTGTCAACTTGACACAGAAACACATTGCTATTAAGCCACAACCCTTCCTTTCTTATTCATCCTCAAGATTTATTACAAACATAAAAAACTTTAGAAGTCCCACAGTCTTTACAAATTGAGACATATGAAAAATTTAGTCATGTAAAATAGTCAATCTCTTTTAAAATCTAAATTTTTTTTTTAAAATTTAGTTTCTCAACTGCAGGCTCCAGTAAAAATACTTTCTTACTTCAAGACGGAAAAAGCAGAACACAGTAACAATCAAATCAAAGAAAAACAAAATTCCAATTGTCCAAGGGCTGGGGTCTACTCATGATCTTCTGAATTCCTCCAAAGGCCTTGAATCACTTCTCTGACTCTGCCCTCTACAGCACACACAGCTATGATCAGCAACAGGAATGGAGTAGAGCCAGTCAGAGCCTAGAAGTCAAGCTGTGGGTTCTGGCTGCCTCCACTCCATTGCTGTTGCTGATCTTGGTGGTCATTCTATGGTAGTAGCATCTCCAAAACACTGAGGTCTTCTGCTGCAATTGGGCTGTACTTCACCAATAGCCTTTCATAGGTTCTCATTATGTCAAACCTCAACTTCTTTACATGACTCCTTCAGTCCTGGGCCTTCAAATTCCACTTAGACTGCACTGTAGTAGGAGGTTTCTAGCCTGGACTTTTGGGTCTAGCGTCAAGGTTTAGGCCCGCAGAACCACAGACCTGCAGAGATACACAGATGCTTTCAATAGTTTTAGGCTGTTTGGCCTAAGGCCCAGGCTTATAATTTGCTGACTCTTTACCCTTAATCTAACCCATGTCTCTTATCTTGTTCAGCCATGTGGCTGGGTACCTTTTCTTAGAGCATAGTTGTCCTCTGTTTCTTCTGGTTTCTCTCTGGCCTTCTGCTCTGTGCTTCCTGTTCTCAGAGTTTTCTTAGTCTGGTAGCCCCGCCCACACTTCCTGCCTGCCTTTGGCCAATCAGTGCTTTTTATTAAACCACTGGGTGGGACAATTATTTACAATGAAACAACATAATCTCCCACACTGCACCTTCACCAATTCCTTCTCTGACCTTTTATAGTGCCAAGCCTTGGCTACCCTCCATAAACTATTCATTCCTTCAAAACCAGTGCCACCTGGGTGACTCTTACACATTACAAAGTCCAGCTGCCAGCACAAGGTACAAAGTTGGCCACCTCTGGAACACAGCTTTCCTGTGCTCTCAAAAAACACTTCCCAGAGGATTTCACCTCTGTGGAGATATTTTCAAATACAATGAAAAACATTTAGAGATATCAAAGGGATCCACCTATAGTCAGCCTAGGAAGATCAGACAGTGGTAACTCACACCTTTAATCCTAGCACAGGGAATATCCAGGAGTGGTGACCTATGCCCTTAAACCAAACTGAGTTTGAGGTCATCTTAGTTTACAGAAGGAGTTCCAGGCTCCCAGGCAGGCAGTGGTGGGGCCATGCCTTAACTGAGCAAATAAAGTATTTAAGGCAGGCATAGAAAGACAGAACAGGCAGAAGAAGCCAGGAGGAGTGAGGCTGAGGAAGCTGGAAGACATCTGGGTGAGATCTGACTGTGGTGTTTACTCTCTGATATCTCCGCCTTTCCCTGAGATCTGGCCCTGAGTTTCCTTTATTCATGCAACACACCACAGTGATGGTGATCTCTTCTTAATCACTGCTAATGTCTTTGTTCCACCTGACTACATCAAGTATCCTAGCAAAGCAAAGTTTTTCGTTAGTAGTTCTGGCTTTTTGTTAAGCACAGCTGATTCTTTAGTACCAGATAACCAAATCTACAAATCTACTGAATCTTAATTCACAATAACAAATGGCCCTGAGAGTCTTTAAATTTCCCTGTGAATCATTACAAGACAACCATCGATCTTCTGCACTATTCTCAACATTCTTATCTCCCAAGTTCTTAAAGAACATCCAACTGAGTTCTTAACACTTAATAGTTCTTCTAGCCCAAAGTGCCAAAGTCCTTCCACAATCATTTCCAAAACAATCAGGTCTGTCACAGAAATACCCAACTCCTGGTACCAACTTGTCTTAGGGTTTCTATTCCTGCAATGAAACACCATGACCAAGAGACAAATTGCGGAGGGAAGAGCTTATTTGGCTTTATATTTTAACATTGCTGTTCATCACTGAAGGAAGTCAAGGACAGGAACTCAATCAGGGCAGGATCCTGGAGTCAGGAGCTGATGTAGATGTCATGGAGAAGTGCATCTTACTGCCTTGCTCCTTATGGCTTCCTCAGCCTGCTTTCTTGTAGAACCCAGGGCCACCAGCCCAGGGATGGTACCACGCACCATGGCCTGGGCTCTCCCCCATAAATCCCTAATTGAGAAAATGCCTTGTAGCTGGATCACATGGAGGCATTTTCACAACTGAGGCTCTTTTCTCTCTAATTACTCTAGCTTGTGAGACTATGCTTTTGTACACTGTGAATATTTGTCACTGTAAATATTGGTTTGAAAAAAAGTACTTACTGGCCAAAAGCTAGGCAGACAGAAAATATAGGTGGGGGCAACCAGACAAGAAGAATTCAAGGAAAAGGAAGAGCACAGCAAAAGCCAGGCAGACCAGAGGAAGTAAGATGAGGATGCTGCATTGAGAAAAAGGTACCAAGCCACATAGCTAAACATAAAATAAGAATCATGGGTTAGCTTAAGAGTAAGAGGTAGCAAGTAATAAGCCTGAGCCATAAGCTAAAAAGTTTATAATTAATATAACCCTGTGTGTGGTTATTTGGGACTAAATAGCTGTGAGACCAGCCAGGCAGGACAGAGAAACTTCTGACTACACAAAAGCAGCCAGTATAGCAATTAAAGGATTTTCTTTTAACTTAAATCTTTGATTTATTTGAGTTTTGTCTTGGTGTAAAGTGTGAGGTATGATTTCAACTTAATCTTTTTTCAAATGACTATCAAGCTTTTCAGACATTATTAAGCAGAAAGTTCATTTCTACTTCCATTGATTTGGGAAGCTGGATTTAGCAAATAGAAAGATATGTACTTTATCTATTTGAAGCTTTCACCCTCTTCCATCCATTCACACATATCACTTTTTTTGAGACTCTAGAGTATGTTTTAACATCTAGTGAGTTATTACATTCTCCCTTACTTTATTTTACACAACACTCCTATTTTATTCTTGCTTTTTTTTCTGTACACTATAACTTTGTCCAATTTCAGGCAACAAACATTGTGTATTATGTTAGAATTATAATTTTGCTTAAGGATAACTGATATCTTTGTGATGATATGTGGCAGACTATGTCTTCCTATTTGTTCAGGCCTGCTGTTTAAATATTTTGTATTTATTGCTATGTTGTATAGGCGCACATGTTGAGCTCAGAAGACAAATTCCAGCAGTCAGTTCTCTCTTTCCACTGTACATTTGGAGAATCAAACTCAGGTCACCTGGTCTTTATCTACTGTGCCAACTTGCCAGCCTCTTTGTTTGGGTCCTTGTTTATTTCCCTCTTTCCTAAAACATTGTTGTATCTATCTAATACATATTTCTATATATAAAGACAAATAAAGAATTAGCCTTCTCCAAGGATGAGCCCCCTTGGGATCCAGTACCAACTCCTACAAACATACACATACAAGTAGACAGAATAAGCAGGTCCTATTTGTATGTCTTGATTTTTATTTTCTAAGATTTAAAGGCATATTTAGGAGTCCGGGAAGGAGGTGTGGGTAGTATATTATTTAATTAAAAATAAAATTAAAAATATTTCTCATGTAGGCTTTACATATTTGGTATACATCACAAAACATATGCCATCTTTTTGGTTGTTATATATGAGATGGTAATCTTCTCTGTCATATCTTCTGATTAGTAGCTGTTTGAATATGTGAAAAAAATCTAATTTGTCTGTTGTGTTTGTAGTAGTTCATTGGACTTATGTACTTTCAGGTCTAATGCAACTTTATTATTTTAAGTAGAAAATGTTTGATCTCTTCTTGTCTAATTTTTGTAACACTATTTTTTTCTTGGTTTGGCCAATGTCCCAATGAGACAATAGCAAGCCTCTTGTTTTCTTCTCTCCTGACTTGTGTGTGAAATCTCCCAGTGCTTCCTCACTAAGTAAAACAGTGGCTTTGGAAAGAGGCATATTCAAAAGTACATTTAGCTAGATTAGGCAAGAAGCCAAATGCACCACCCTTTGTCTATACTGGGCCAACTTCTTCTATGTCACTGAATAAATAGGCTAGTAAAATTAGATCAATGAAGTGTTGTCCTCTGATGGACAAGAGTGCATGCCTCTGTTAATATTTTGACAGCTCACAGCAAGTCTCCACAACAACTGCCACTGTAAAAGCAGCTGCAGGGTTGGTAGCCAGAGCAGTATCTCTGGTGACTGAAATGTCTGTTCTGAATTTTAGCCAGCAAAGTTACTGGTCACTTTAGCTCTCTGAGCCACAGAGGTCTCTAAAGCAGTGGTTTACACTCATGGGTTTGTTAAGAGAACTGATCGAGTTGGGTGCAAAGACATTCCAGTGTCTGCACACAGAAGTTCAAGAAATGTTTGCTTAGGAGCTGAATGCCAAGAAATTATGTATGACTGATACATGATCTTTGAGGACTGAACTTTAAATGATCAGTAAAAAGTAGATTATCTCTTTCCCTCCGGTTTTTTTTTTCCTACCTAGATATTATCCCTTTGGTTTTTACTGGTAAAATTTGGGAAATAAACAGGAAATCCTTCTGAAGGAAACTTATTTCTTCTGCTTCAGAGTAAAACTCCAACGTTGAGCTCATCCTTGGAAACATGAGCCACTCTGTCCTCACTTAGTCTCTCCACATGAAGGAAGGTGGAGAGGGAGAACTGGGCAGGCAGCCAGAAGAGGAGCAGAGGAGAGGCTGTGGATTCCAGCCTTAGCACACTGGGTAAAATTAGTTTGTCAACATAGAGCTTACAATTTTGAAGACATTTTTAGTGTGTATTCTTTTGTACCTCATTCAAACAGTTTTTTTTCCTGGCTACATAAAACACATTCATCGTTTCGGTTTGGGCATGGTGGCTGTATTAGTTACTTTTCTGTCAAGGCAACTTATGTTTGTTTTTGGTCTTATGTTTCCAGAGGGATGATGTTTTATCGTGGTAGAGAAGAATAGCAGTGAGAGGTAGGCATATTGGCAGGTAGGAAACTAGGAGCTCACAAAGCAGAGAGAGCAACCAAAGAGTGGAGAGTAACCATAAACTCCCAAATGATGCTGATGGTGATGCAATTCCTCATTCCCAAGGTTCCATAGCCTATCCAAAGAGGCTATCATCTGGAGATGTTGTTTGAATAATCTGAAGCTATGGGGCATCCTCATCCAAACCACCATAGTGGCATGTGATAATAGTGCTAGAACTTAGGAAGCAGAGGCAGATCACAAATTGGAACAGTTTAGCTTACATAGCAACATACAGGCAAGCCTTGGAGGTATATACCTGTCTCCAAGATTTGTTTGAGACATATACATGTGTCTCTCTGTGTGTATAAATGTATACATACACACACATATATACATATGCATGTGCATATACATATATGTGTGTGCATATATATGTATGTATACACCCACATACGTGTGCATATACCCACACCCACCCACCCACACCCACACCCACACACACACACTGTGAGTTCAAGAGCAGTCTTCTCTATAAAGCAAGTTTTAGGCCAATCAGGGCCAAACAGTGAGGCCCTATCTCAAAAAGAAACAAAAAATTAAAAGCCAATAAGATCAACAACAAAAACCTTCAAAGGAGGAGTGCAGATGCAGCTCATTCTAGACTGCCTGTATAGCAATCATGCATGAGATTTTATTCTGAGATCCATCCTCAGTACCAAAAAAAATAAACCAACAATAGGTAAAGAAGTAATTTAGAAATCTGAACTTAATTCAGGCAAGCTTATATAGCCTCAATTAATTCATAGACTCATCATCCCCAATCCCACATAGAAAAAGGCATCAGTAGGCAGAGGGTCATGGATCTAAGACAATGGCCTAATGCCTCATTAAAATCTCCCCTCCTTTATTTTCTCTTAGTAAAGATCAATTGCCCAGTTCTTGTCAAGCAAAAAGAGGGAGTATCCTGATCTCCAGGATCCTTGACTATATCTTTAAAAACACTGTCAGCTCAGTGACAAACACCATGATCAAACCAACTTGGGGAGAAATAGGTTTATTTCAGCTTCCAAATTACAGACCATCATTGAGAAAAGCCAAAGAAGGAACTCAGGGCCAGAGTTTGAAGCAGTAACCACAGACAAACTCTGTTTGTGGCCTTGCTGCCAGGCTCACTTGCAGCTACCTTTCTTATACAACCCAGGTCAGACTACCGAGTCTAGACAGACATAACTGCTCACAGTAATCTGGGCTATCATACATCAACTAGCAAATGAAAAAATATTTCACAAATATGCCAGAAGGCCAATCTGATGGAGTCATTTCAATAACTGAAATTCCCTCTTCCAAGATGTGTCAAGCTGGACACTGAAATTAGCTATCATGTGGCCAAATGTTCTTAAGTGAGTGTGCTTAAGACTTCAACTATCTTTTCTAGTCAGGCAGTGGTGATGCATGCCTTTAATCCCAGAACTCAGAAGGCAGAAGCAGGTGGATCTCTGAGTTCAAGGCCAGCCTGGTCTACAGAGTGAGTTACAGGACAGCCAGCAATATGTAGAGAAACTCAAAAACAAACAAATGTCATTTCTACATGTATATGACTATCTCACTACTGGCAATGGAGTTGCTTACTTAGCAATTCGCTACACATACACCCACAATTTTAGTTTGACCAACCCATCCATAAACATATAAGTAACAAAAGAAACATCCCAGCCTTCCTTAGCCTGGTCCTCTTTCCCAAGGTTGCCCACACTCTTTCCTAGAATAAATGCTTTTGCTTCCTTGCTTAAATAAAACTGCTTGCTGACTTACTATGTCTCTCTATAACTTCTTTCATCAACAAGGCTGTGGTGGTTTGAAAGCAAATAGCCCTCAAAGGGAGTGGCCTAATTAGGAGTGTGGCCTTGTTGGAGGTGGGCTTTGAGGTTTCTTTTGCTCAAGCTTCCCTCAGTGTGATAGTCAGTCGACCTCCTCTTGCCTGCACAACCTAGGACTCTCAGTTCCAGCACCACATCTGCCTGCACACTGCCATGATCCCCTTCCTGATGATTATGGACTGAAACTCTGAAACTGTAAGCAAGCCACCCTTAATTAATTGTTTTCCTTATAATAGTTGCTGTAGCTAGGCTGTCTCTTCACAGCAATAGTAAAACCCTAACTAAGACAAAGACGAAGAGCTGGAATTGAAAGGGCTCTGTCCTTGTGCATCAATTTACTTTAGAACACAGACACATTACAATTAAAACTTTTATACACATTTATATGTTTTATGTGTAATGTATATACTATTTTATTGTGGATACCAATGCCCCATGCTTCTTCAGACTTTTGACTTCTCCAGGTAGGTCATGTGTGTGTGTGTGTGTGTGTGTGTGTGTGTGTGTGTGTATGTGTGTGTGTGTGTGTGTGTGTGTTTGTCCTTCCAAACTTCCAACCTTCAAACTCAGTTCATCTAGTTCTTCATAAAGTATGTAAAATATCATTATAAAACATTCGTCCTGTGCTATTGAACACATTTTCTTAAAGTGTGGGTCATGACATTCAAGGAGTCATATCAAGAAGTGCTGGAGTTGTAGAAAATTTAGCTCTCAGGTTATAGTGCACTACTGTACCTTAGTTCTGAATACATGTGTACTGTGTGTGGTGCTAACAAACAGACCATGAAATCCCTTAGCGCACACTACTATATATCACGAATTGTAGTGTTTAAACTTTTTCTTTACATGTATTTGTTAATGGGAGAGGGCATGTGTGTGCCATGGCTCATTTGCAGACATTAGAGTACAATTGGTGAGAATCCTTTCCTCCTTCTACAATGTGGGTCCTGAACATCAAATTCAAATCATCAGATCGAGCAGTAAGAGCCTTTTTCTGTTCAACCATCTTGTTGGTCCTGAAGTGTTTTTTCTGAATGTGTTTTAAATTTCTTATTAGTGTGGGTTGGTACATGATGTATGTGTGTGGACCATATGCTCTGATACTGGTGTGGGCCACACACTTCTGTTATCAGAAGACAATTTTTATAGAGTTTGTTGTTTCTCTCCTGTACTTTCAAGTGTTCCAGTTATTGAATTCAGATGGGCTAGGCTTGTGCGAGAAGCCCTCCTAATCACTGAGCTATCTCGCTGGCCCAACTGCATTTTCTTTATTGCACATAAAGTTTTCTGCACTTATTGTTTAATTTTTCTCATAATGATTTAATTACAGAAAGCAAGCTTCTTTAATGCTTTCAACCTATCATTAATCAGTCTGTAGAAAATTAGCATATATTTGGATTATTATATTAGAAAAGCATATTAGATTGTTTAGTTTTACAACTTGCTGTTTGGTTTGCCGGCTTGAGTTTCATTAAAAATTTTAAGTTAATTTTAGTTTGAGATTAGGACAAAATTTCCAACAGTGTCTGAAAAGGTCTTGAGCATACTTCTGCAAAATTGTAATATGTATTTATATAAAGCAGTATTCTCTGCATTGCTGATTATAAGATCAAAATATAATTTTGAAAAATATTGAATATGCTCTATAGCCTGTCATACCAATTATTTAAAATTTAATTCTATACATTAAAAAATGAACAAGTTCACCTAACTTATTAGCTAGTAAATTTGCTTTTATGTATAAAAAATGGTATAAAGTTTATGTATATGTGTGAGGTTAATCTTCATTCTCACTTGGCTGGATTTAGAACAACCTAGGTGTCCTGTTTCTTGGTACATCATGAGTATGTTTCCAGAGCATTTTAACTAAGGAGGGAACATATATCCCAGACTGGGATCTCAGACTAAATTAAAAGGGATTCTCTGTTTACCCAAGTGGGAAATAAATTTGACCAGTGACATCACCATCTGTCTACTCCCACAATAATGGACTCAAACCAGGAACCAAAATAAACCTCAGGTTATATTTTACAAGTATTTGGTCACAGCAATAAGAATAGTAACTAAGACAATAACAAAGAATTGTTTCAAAATAAGTATCTTTATGGCTTATTATAAACAAAATATTTAATTTGCATACTTATTTTATATACCTGGGGTTACATAAGAAAATGGGTTATAGTTGAAAAGGGGATGTTAGTAGAAAACAATAAGAAACTAAGACTTAATAACCCTGCCTAAGCATTCACTTCTTCTCTTTATACAATGTCCCTTTGTCTCCCTGCTCCCCACCCTTTCTAGTTTTTAATCATGATTCTGCACTTCTTCTATGGTTGGACCTTTGGTTGACCCTTTTGTGTTTTGTTTTGTTCTGTTGTTTTAGCTATGTTCTCACAATACAGTCCTAGCTGATCTAGAATTTATGGTGTCATTTACCTGACCTCAAACTTTGGGCAATCCTTCTGACATCGCCTTCCGAGTGCTGGCATTATAAGCATTCAGCAATACACCCAATGAACTCACTTGTTTTTTTTTTGAAGCATCCACATACATATAAAAGGGATGTGCCCCATTTGTCTTTCTGGGTTTGACTTAATTCATTTAACATAATTTTCTCCAGGTCTATCCATTTTGCCATAAATAATAAGATTTTAGTATATAATAAATCTCCATATTATATATGCACCACACTTTCCTTACTCATCTATCAGCCTGGTAGATACCTCAACTATTTCCACGTATTAGGTATTATGAATAGATATAGACATGTATGTGTTTCTTTGATATGTTTATTCTCCTTGGAGGTATGTCTAAAAGTTATATAGCTAGATCATGTGGCAAGTCTCTACCCTTTTTCATGGAGAGATAAAAAGTTTGATATCATAAGAAGTTTAATAAGATACATGTAATTAATAATTAGTTTGAGGGCCAGCAAGATAGAGTGTCAAGGTGCTTGCTACCAAGTCTGACTACCTAAGTTTAATTACCTGGACCCACTGGTAGAAGGAGAAAACTGATTAATCTAAACTGTCTCCTGCCCTACACATACCCCATGTCACACAGCCAGCACAGACCTGCAAAAGAGTTCAAAGAAAACATAGCAAGAAGCAAGATCTTCAGACATCTTAAAAATAGTCCATAGTTTCCCCTGCACACAGAGCCATCATCAGAGGAAGACTTCAAGGTGCAACATGTTAGAATGCAACCTCTTACCAATAGTTGATTGATAACTAAGCTATAAAGACTCAACAATGATCTTTAAGGATTTTGTGTAATTGTTCTAATCTAGCTACTAAGCATTCAAACAAAATCAAACCAAACAGCAGCCACCATTGGCAAAAGAGTCAGGACTTTTCCTGAATATTTCTGGATGTTTCCATTGGAGACTTTTCAGGGAGTCTTCCTTGATCAAACCTTATTTTCTTTAACGAGGAATAAATCCACAGCCTCTTATTTTCTGTGGAAATAAAAAGAAAACCTCTTCTCTAAAGTAGTATAGTATATCTTTTGATTTCAAATTTAAAGTCAACTCATTTACAAAATATATAGGTTGGATTAATCCAGCAGCATTTATAATCAAATGTCTTATAGCGGCTCTTACTACTTCCTTTGCAGTCAAAAAACAGAAAGACAGGGCCAATATACAGTATTCAGACACGTTTTGTAATTTCCATCTTTATGTGAATTATTATTATTTTTACTCAATTTATTTTTAAAGGACATTTTCTATCCTTTTTCTAATTTCTTTTATCTTTTAAGCCTACATATATTTGTAACACACTACAAAACCATTTAGGGGGTTTCTTAAAGCTGTCTTTACTGTATATCTCTTATCTTTTTTGGTTTCTGATCACACCTTTAATCTGCCAAGGTGTGCCTAGGGTGGCTGGCTGATTCCACCCAGCTCCTAGTCAAGCTTCATATAGTTTAGCTTTTTAGCAGAGGTACTGGTAGGACCCACAATTACCATTCTCGGGGAATTTTAGGGTCCATATAACCACCAAGTACAGCACTACTGTCTACTGCTCAAGAACTCCATTTAAGTATTTGGCAGCAGGTTAACAGTCTCACAAGTGTTTTGCCAATAGCATTCAGTCAGGAAGCCACTTTTTATAAAGCTGCACCTCTGCTTGCCTCCAGCAAATAGAGCTGACCCAAGAAAACACTGCTGCTCCTAAGAAGCAATCTTTGATTCTGTTTCCTTTTTGTCTATATAAACAGAAAGTTTAAATACATCGTTTAGAGCTTGTTGCTTACACCTAGGCTCCTGTGAGACTTCAAGTATTAGCCATGTTCCAGCTTAAGCTGCACTTCAAAAGTCTGTCATTTTGTAGCTCAAGCCCACATGCCTTTCCAGGGTGTCTGTGTACCATGGCTCAACTCGGAAGCTGTTTTTGGCTCCAATTCTGTGCTCTAGAATGCTCTTTAATCTTTCTCCAGCTTTATGTGGATGAGTATGACCCATGTTGGTGTGCAATTTGTATTTAGTTTCTGGCCCAGTCTAGCCCCAAGATCTGGACCAGCAGTGCCAAAATAACACACAAATGCTTATATTAATTTTATGCTGAATGGCCTATGGCTCAGACATATCGCTAGCTAGCTCTTTCTTCTTAAACTAACTCATGATTCTTATATTGTTTAGCCAAAAAGCTTAGTACCTTTTCTCAGAGCAGCATGGTTGTCTTCTTTCCTTTGAGTCTGCTGGCATCTCTGCTCTACTCTTCCCATTCCCAGAGTTCTCTTAGTCTGGTAGCCCTGCCCATACTTTCTATCTGCCTTTAACCAATCAGTGTTTTTATTAAGCCAGTAGGCAGGGCAATTATTTACAATGTAACAACATAATCTCACTACATAACTTTATTTTACTTTATTTGTAGGATTAAGACAAGGTTTCACTCCATAGCCTAGTTAGGCCAAAAACTCAAAATGTAGCCAACGTACACCTCCAACTGATGGAAAACCTCCTGCTTCAACTTCCCAAATTCCTAGTACTACATTACCTACATACATGCCTCATTTTATAGTTTTAACCAGGGACCCAATATCGTCCAATAAAGAAAGCCCAGGCACGTGTGCAGATGTGTGTGTGTGTGTGTGTGTGTGTGTGTGTGTGTGTGTGTGTGTGTGTGTGTGTGTGTGTGGAGGGTGTTATTTGGCAAATTCTAACACTCAAGGATAAAACAAAATCAATCCTTCATAAATACCTTCATAAAACAGTGTAGGCAGCATTTCATCTGCTCTTCCCAATGTAAAGCTGGGAATAGAGGTGAACATCTGGACTCCCATTGCTCTGTTGACAAAGGCAGGAAAGTCAGAAATACTAAGGAGTCCTAGGCTACTGAGTGATTTGAGATCCAGCCTCAGTTTTAAAGAATAAAAGAAAAGGAAGAGAAGACAGTTGAGCATGGGAGGGATAGGGGAGGAAGCAACTAGATGAAGTTAAAAAATACAGTAGAACCCTGATAAGGAAATAAATCAATGACACCACAAGGGGAAAAAAACCCACAGAGCAACATCTTTTTGAAGGAGAACAAACAAAAACCAACAATGTATGAAATAGATTATGCAAGCTGACTGAGTGTTATTTATCCCAGGATGCAGCATTGGTTTAACATTTAAACTCAATTAATGTGATGCATGTGGCTGGCAGAATAATTGCTCTTCAATATGTCCATGCTCTAATTCACAAAAACTAAGAATACATGACAGTACATGGCCAAGAGAAATTAGCCTTATAGATGTCATTAAAATTGCTAATCTGCTAACCACAATAGAGAGATTTTGCTGGATTATCCAGGTATGTCCAATATAATCAAAAGAAACTTTAGAAATGGAAGAGGGGTGGGGCAGAGGAGGAAATAGTCAGAATGATGTCCCATGATAAATATTGGACCTGCCATTGATATCTTTCAAAATAGGGAGTTGTGAACCAAAGTTTCCAGATGGTCATGAAGTGATATAAGGCCATGAAATGGATTCTTCTACAGAAGGCCAGTTCTGTGAATGTGCTAACTTTAGCCCAGTAACAAGAAATCTGTTTTATATGGGAATATTGTGTTGTTCCAATGAAATCTGACTATTTCTAGTTTTGTAAAATCTTGAATTTGAGTTGTTAGCACTACATGGATGATGGTGGACAGATGGTGCTGTTTATGGATCTACCAAAGCATACACTCATCTTCCACCTTCAAAATGGCTGCCTAAAGGTCTTATAAAATGGGAGATTCTCAGCACAGGGCACAACCTGAAATAAGCCCATTTTTACATGACGCAGAATAACTTAGAATAGAGCACAGCCTGATTTCCAACAATCTGTCTGGCATTGTACCTAATTTATAAATTAAACATTCTGAGAGGTATGGTTATATAGAAGAGATTAAAAATTATAGGTTAGTTAATTAACCCTTGTTTGGAACCTGAACATCCCAAACACTCCACAATCCAAAACCTTTGGAACACCAACATGCTTAAGTGAAAAGTTCTATGCTGCAGAAGTTTGCTCCAGATACAAAATTCACTTCAGTCTATGTGATAAGGCTTATATAAAACAGAAATGAATCTCTGCTTAGAGTCTCATTCCTATGACGTTGCATTATATACATACAAATGTAAATATGCACCTCTTCCAACCTCAAGCATGTGAAAGAAGATAGACTGTGTCTACAAGGATTGGTACTCTCCACTGTTTCTGGTAGTCACAGGGGTCACTGATTAGTACCTTCGCCCCGGGGATAAGGAGAGAAAATTATATTAAAACACATGGAAGGCTTTTTGCAGAGATCATGCTGTTACTCAAATTTGCCTGGCACTTTTTGTGTATGTCAAAGCTTTTGGGATAGAAGCTCAAAGCAGGATACCAAGATGAATGTCTTTGGAATAAGAAATTTATTAGAAGAGATATTAACACCATCAGGAGACAGAAGAGTGGAAGCCCTGTGGGTACTTTGCCTCCCTGTGAAGAGTAGGGGGATCCATTTTTTATACATTTCAGGAAAAGGTTCCATGCCAGGCAATCAATGAGCAACCTGGTAAACAGGTTGTCTCTAATTCCCAGGTGGCAATCAAGAGAAAAGGACTTTACATTTTGAGGAATGAATGTGTGACCTTTAGGATGTGGGGGAATGGGGTGGAGGGACCCATTTAGTTAATGTGTATCCATCATACCTGCACTTGTTATCACTAGGTACTGATAGCTTGGAGTCTGTTAATCTGGGGCCTGTATGGAAACTCAGCTATTGTAGCAGCTTTAAAAATAGAGTACCACTTGAGAAAGATCCTTGAAAGAGTGTCCTGCATTAAAAGGAATAGATCTCCATGACAAACTCAGGAGGCACAAAATTCTTGACAATTCTAGGCCAGCAGAAACACTGCTGGCTCAGACTAAATAGAGTGAAGAGAGCATGATATGCAAAAAAAAAAAAAAAAAAGACTGTCTGAGCCCCAAACATCAACATGCAGAAGGCATCCAAAGACTGAAGAAATAATAACCTGGAAATGTGCAGTGCCTTTCATGGATGATAAAGGTTAACTAAGACAGGTGCGTGCACCCAGAGTGCAGGGCTGCTGCTGGTCAACAGAGTAAAGCTAGTAGTCCTGTTAATTCTAGGTCTTGAAAACCAACAGAATTTTCTTTCCTTGATTTTAAATGATGCCTTGATTTAATTTTACTCTCTCCCTTTGTGAATAGAAACGCATATCACCATTATTCTAGATTATAATCATAGTTTGGTAGCCATCAAGTCTCTTGATGTTCTAAGGTTTTGCTGGCTGGAGAGGCATCATGTCCTAAAAAAGGGATTATACCAAAAGCCTCATCCACACTTGATTTCAATGATGAAATTTGAGATTTTGAATGATACTTATTCTTTTTAGATATTGCTATAATTGAATGAGGCATTTGGGACCTATGGATGTGATGAACGCATTTTGCATGTGAGACAAGTCTTTGACAGCATGCTGTATAGACAGCCCAATTACACTCTCTCCAGATTGTTCGTCTTCTCACGACTATAGCCTATGAATTTGTTACAAGTCAGGGGAAAAATAAAAGCTGCAGATGGAATTACAGGTAATGATCAGCAAATTCTAAAATAAGAAAATGATGTATTTCCAGGTTTGTTCTCTATCATCATAAGCATCCTTAAACTTGGAAAAAGAAAACAAAAGATAAAGGAGCCGGAAAGATGCTATATGAGAGGGCTGTACCTCCCATTTATGGCTCTGAAGATGGAGAAAGGATGAAGGGGATTGCAGACCAAGGCATGAAGGTGTTCCCCAGAAGCTTTCAAAAGCAAAGCCTTGGAAAGGAGAACAATCTTTTCAAGGCACTAGCTTTATGGTTAATTGTTGTAGCAGTAATACAGAAATACTAAACATGAGAATAAAACCATTTTTTCTTGCAATTCTAGCTTACACTTTATTTCTGACCTCAAAGAGAAAAACATATGACTTCACCCTTAGAATTTTTGGAACTGTGGAGATTGATCAGTGGTCAAGAGCACTTATTGCTCTTGCAGAAGACCCAGGTCCTATTCCCAGTATCAACATATTGGTTCACGTGCATCCACAATTCCAGTTCCAGGGAATATGATGCCCTCTTCTGATCTCCACAAGGACCAGGCACACACATTGTACACAGACATATATTCAAACAGAACACTCATACACATAAAATAAAAATGAATACATCTAAAGCATTTTTTAAAAAGTAATTATTAACTGTGTTTTATAAATATCTTGAATCTAGATGAGAAACAACTTTCTGATTTTGGTTACTTTGACGTTATTATCATGGATAGGAATTGGATTTTTCTGTATCTTCAGGGATAACTGTAGTAGTGATGTCGATTTATAAAGCCAGAAACAAGACAAAAATGCCTACTCTCACCATCTCTATTAAACATGGTTCTTGGGTTATAGCCAGCATAATGAAGAAAGGAAGGAACGAAGGAAGGAAGGAAAGATGGAAGGAAGGGAGGGAGATGCTGAAGTCCAGATTGAAAGGAAACAACTATAATTATTTCCATGCACAGATGGAAGTTATCTGCATCAAAAGTCCTTGAGAACTTAGGCCTAAGAAGTTAATTTCCAGGATCAAAGAACATCATCTAAAATGTATTCAGTCTTTATACACCAATAGTGAAAAATGAAATTAAGAATATGATTCAATAAAAATTAGCAGCAATAAGTGGAAATGATCTTAACAATTGTCATGTTTGTACAGTAGGAATTATGTCAGAGAAAAATGACACTTGTAAGTAAGTGGAGTGAATTAGAAGATGCTGTATTGCATCTATCCATTACCTGACTACAGAACTTACTATAAATGTATATCAATCAAGATAAAACAGTTTCCATATATGAAGAGAACAGGGTGGGGAATTAAAAAGAAACATACACAGAGGATCACTTTCTTTAGTTATCTTTGGACAAAACAAGAAAACAATGCAGTAAGGAATGGCAATCATTTTTAAACAAACAGGACTGAACTATCTAAAAGCTCATACAGAAAACAAACTTAGCTCTACCCTGAAGCATTTGCAAAAAATTAGTGCCTTGAGGAAAATATTCCTGCTTTGGAGGATTAAAAATTAGTTCAGGTAATTATAGATACATTACAAAACATACTAAAGGAGATTATGATAATCTTAATGTAATTTTAAAATTTATTTAAATGTACCATTAACAAGATCAAATTGAATGCAAAGACCAGAAGAAACTAGTTACAGTACTCAAATCTTGATCCCAGAGTCTGATTATAGTGGGGAATTTGTGTTAATGTATGGCCAACAGCTCCACGCTGTTATCAGGATAAGTTAAGAAAGTGGACATTGTGATTCCTGCTAAATCTTGGGCTCTCCAGTGACCTTTCTCCTACTTCCTGCTTGAAGGGTGGGCTCTTCCTAGGACTGACTTTCAAGGCACATGTGGAACCACTTAGCTAGAAGTGAATCTTTCTATTCCCACCGAGAACTAAAAGACTAGCACAGTTTCTAACCCAGTATGTACTGGCATGCCAATCCTAGGTACACTAACAATCATTCCACTGTTTCACTGAACTCTTTCCATAGTCAAGGGCATTTCATCCCTCTTCACTACACTCTCATGGTGCCAGAATCCTTATGATTTCATTTTCCTAGTTAGGAAATGGACATTTAGACAAAGTATCAGTCAGTGGCAGGACTAAGATTTTTAGTTCAGATCACACGTGCAGGACTCTGCTGACTAACTCTCACCTCTGCACTCTGTTATCTCTCCTACTTTCCAGTGAATTCTGAAATCCTAGAATGCTCCTGTCTCATTGCTCACTGTGTACATCTGAAAAACATCATTGAAAACATGCCTCCATTCAATACTAATATTTGTTTCTGCACTCAAGTTCCTGAGTTCCTGGAGAAATACTGAGCTCATCCTTGACAATTGCTTTGGAGTTTCTATATAGAACAATTTGTCTTTTTTGTTAGCATAAATTCATTGTACAAACTGATGATTTCTGTTATGGTATTTTTACACATACATATACTACATCCGTTGTTACATGTACTGCCTATCACTCCACTCCTGAGCCTCCTACTACTGCTTCCCTTCCTTTTCCCTGATAATATTCCTTCTACTTTTATATCTTTTAAACAATTGTTTCTCTTAGTTTTTGAGATTATAATCTAATTACATCATTTCCCCTTCATTTCCTCCCTCTAAATCCTCCCATAGCTTCTTCCTGTTCTCCTTCATATTCAAGGGCTCTTTGTTTATTAACCCTTTTATGTCTTTTCTGAAAGCTTCAACATACAAAAGAAATAATGTGATAATTTGTCTTTGTGAGTATATACTTTTTATTTCTTACATATAAGAGGATTTGGTCTTTGTAGTGACTGAGTAATATTCCACTCCACATGCATCCTATACTTCCATCATCCTTGCATCTGTTTTTAGGGTACTCAAGCTGGTTCTTAGTCACTGACAATAGTACTGTAATAGACATGAATGCGCAGTTATTTCAGTAGTGTGTTCATTTAGAGTCCTTCAAGTATATACCAGCAATGCTGGTAATTGTAGTATGAGGTTTCTGTTCCGGACTTTCCGGTCTAGACTCAAGGTTTGGGCCCACAGACCCACAGACCCACAGTGACACACAGATGCTTTCAATAGTTTTAGGCTGATTGGACCTAAAGCCCAGGCATATAACTTGCTAGCTCTTTACCCTTAAACTAACCCATGACTCTTATCCTGTTCAGCCATGGGTCTCAGTACCTTTTCACAGAGCAGCATAGTTATCCTCTGCTTCTTCTGGTTTCTCTCTGGCATTCTGCACTGTTCTTCCAGTTCCCAGAGTTCTCCTAGTCTGGTAGCCCCACCCATACTTCCTGTCTGCCTTTGGTCAATCAGCGCTTTTTATTAAACCAGTGGGTGGGACAATTATTTACAAGGGAACAACATAATCTCCCACAGGTAATCTAGTTTTATTTTTTCTCAGGATAAAAGCTTATCTTTTAGTGACTCATCTTGGAATTTTGCAGGAAAAAAAACAACAAAAAAGTAAGATGAGCTTTTGGTTGTTTGCCATGCTGTGGGTATTCTGTTGATCACCTAATTATTGTGTTTCCTTTCCACACATCTGCAGTATTGCATGACTTTTAGAATAAAAGGTAGGAGATCTATATGCTCCATATGCTCCCCACTTAAGCCCTCGTTATTACTTAGATTCTCTGGAACTGTGGATTGTGGCATGGTAATCCTTTACTTTGCAGATAATATCTACTTATGAGTGAGTATATACTATGTTTGGTTTTCTGAGTCTGAGTTACCTGACTCAGGATAATATTTTCTAGTTCTATCCATTTGCCTGAGAATTTCATGATGTCATTTTTAACAGCTGAGTAATACTCCCATGTGTAAATGTATCACATTTTCTTTATGTTTTATTCAAGTTGAGGGACATCTATATTTCTTCCAGTTTCTGGCTATTACAAATAAAGCTGCTATGAACATGACTGATCAAGTGTCACTGTGGTAGGGTGGATTGTCCTTTAGGTATATGCCTAAGACTGACATAGCTATGTCTTAGGGTAGTTTGATTCCTAATTTTCTGAGTAACCACCATATTGATTTCCATAGTGGCTGTACAAGTTTACACTCTCACCACCAGTGGGGAAGTGTTCCCCTTGCTCTAGATCCTCTCCAGCATAGGCTGTCATTTGTGCTTTTGATCTTAGCCATTCTGATAGGTGGAAGATGGTATCTCAGAGTTGTTTTGATTTGCCTTTCCCTACTGGCTAAGGATCCTGAACATTTCTTTAGGTATTTATCAGCCATTTGAGATTGCTCTGTTGAGAATTCCCTATATCTTTACCCATTTTAATTGGGTTATTTTGGGTTGTTGATGTCTAGTTTCTTGCGTTCTTTATATGTTTTGGATATTATCCCTCTGTCAGATATAGAGTTGGTAAAAAAAATCTTTTCCCATTTTGTAGCCTGCTGTTAATAGATTTTTCTGGTGGACTGGGGATGAGTGGAAATGGGAACAAAAGATGATAGGTGAGGGATGCGGGGGAGAGAGTACTGGGAAAGACAACTGAAGTCGGACAGCATTTTGAGGGTGAGTGAGGTATAAATCTGGTGCAATGGAATTCCCAGGATTCTATGAGGGTAACTCTAGAGAAAAGTAAACATTGGGAATATGGAACCTGAACTAGCCATCTTCTGTCACCAGGCAAGGCTTCCAGTGGAGGGATTGGGACATCAACCCAGACACAAAACATTTAACCTAAAATTTGTTCTACCTGCAAAATATGCTGTTGTAAATGTGGTGCGAAACTTGTGGAAGTGGCCAACCAACCAATGGCTAGTCCAAATTGAGACCCCTGCTAAGAGAGGAAGCCTAGCATTGACAGTGTCTGGAGGGCCAAGAACCAGAGGCTGAAGAACCTAGAAACTTAGGATAGAACTAAAAACGTCCAGCAAGAAAACAAAGCCAAAGTCGATGAAATGATTTCTAGTGATACACTTGGTATACTTGTAGGCTGGAGCCTAGCATAATGGTCCACAGAGAGGCTTCATATAGCAACTAAGGGGAGCAGATGCAGAGACCCACAGCCAAACATTATGTGGAGATTAGGGAATCCCGAGGAAAGGGGGAAGGAAGGATTTTAGGAGCCAGAGGTATTAAGGACACCACAAGAAAATGGCCCACAGAATCATCTAACCAGGGCTCATTGGGACTCACAGAGACTAAGATGAGAAGCAGGGAGCCTGAATGGGGTTGACTTAGGTCATCTGCATATATGTTACGGTTTTGCAGCTTGGTGTCCTAGTGTGACACCTAAACGTGAGAGTGTGGGAAATCTCTGACTCTTTTTCCTGCTTTGGGGATCCTTCTCCTATTTTGGTTGCCTCACCTAGCCTTGATATGAATATTTGTGACTGGTCTTATTATAAATTGATATGGCATATTTTGTTGGGATCCCTGGGAAACCTGAGGGGAAATGGAAGAGGAATGGATCTGGGTAGCAGGAAAGTGTGTGGGTGGGACTGGAAAGAGAGGAGGGAGAGGAAACTATGGTTGGCATATAATATATGAGACAAATAAAAAAGAAAAAAGAAGGTGGAAAGATGGGTATGCAAAAGGACAAATGAAAACACAGGTGCAGCTTCCTCAAAATGTCATCCAATCTAGCAAACAGAATCCAGGCCCTGGTGACAGAAAAAGTTCTCCATGTATTTCCATCAAGTTGCCTGTTAACTTTAACCATTCAAATCCCCAATATGATTCACTGGCAATGGGGCAAACTTGTCACTTCTGTCTTTGTCGAGACATTATCATTGGAGTGAGTGCTTACTCAATTGTGGTGCACATCTGTTTTTCACTGGGAGCTCAGTGTGATTCTTGAAAACTGTGCTACTTGGCCAGGGATGTTTGAAAAGGCAGGAAAGGCTCTGTGAGGCCAAAGTGGCTCTGCCTTGTGTCTTCCTCTTTGTACAGTTTAATTTCCATTATATACCTAACCTTCTTAGGCAGGATACTAGTAGACAAGGGTAATAATAAGATAGGTAGGTGATCATAGAGGGTGTGAGTCTTCTTTCAGGCTAAAGCTCTTATTTTCACACTGACACTGTCACTGGTTTTCCTGCAGGGTTTTAAGTCAGGAAGAGCCCAAGATATATTCAGCTGCTTTTTGTATGTCAGCTTTCATTTATTCATCCCTCAATCAAAGTGGCTATGGAGTCTTATCAGTGTGAGGTGTTAGTGTAGTGGTTAGGATGTAGCCATGATCAAAAGCAGGAGGATGCCTTCTGTTCTAGAGTCTGCATTCCAGTGGGAACCACACACAATCCTCCTATTCTTTTTCCTCCAGCACCGGACTCACTCTAATTTTTGTCTTTGCTTATCTTTACTTCAAAAATTTGGGTTCTTTTCTTTGTCTCTGAGAATGTCATGTAGGCATGCTTGGGGTGGGTACACATAAGCATACAGGCATGCACATGTGGAACCCAGAAAAGGATGTTGGAGGTTCTGCTCTAATCATTTTCCACTTTATTGCTTTTAGATATGGTCTCTTACTGAACCTACATTTAGGCTATTGGTCAGTAAATCCCAGTGATCTTCTTGTCTCTGCCCACCACAACCTAGCCAGCACTGAGGCTCTAAGTACTTGAGGTCACATTCAGCACCTTAGGTTGGAGCTAGGATCTGAACTCAGGTCCTCACTCATGTGCAGCAAGTTCTCTTAGTCTTCAACCCTTCAAATATTTGTGCTCGAAGAGAAAATCCACTCAGCAAAACAAAAGACACTGCAGGCTAGAGGGCCCACAAGTTCAAGAACGTCTAATAAAGAAATGAGACAGATCTAGTACATCTCCATAACTTAGATGAAAATCTTTTGACTCCAGAAAGATGCCGTTTTGTTGCATTTTACATAGATACTTTTCTTATTTATTCTAAGTAAGGGCCAATGCTGAGGAGAAAGTTTTGGCTAATACATTAAGGAAAACACTTCAGCTCTTTATAAAACCTCCAACTTCCTCTCCCCCAGAAAAACAAATGCCACTCCTTCTCCATTGCATGTGGATTACAGCTTCAATTCTAACTTTGTCCGTTTAACTTAGAGTTCCTGTAGAATTCAAGAAGAAGAAAGATACCATTAGGAGGGTGTTGTCTCGTGGAATTAAGAATAGTAGAATGTAGGTAATATAAAAGTAGATAGAATACTGAGAGTAGAAAGCAAGGACAGATACAAGAGACTAGCAGGCAAAGGAAGGGTTAAGCAAAATGAAGGTGGTATTCAAAAGAATGTGGAATCTACTATCATGCAGCCAAATTTTAAAAACCATAATTCATGGTAAAAAATGAAAAGAATTTGAAGTAAATATTCTGCATGGCTGGAAAAACCTGCTTTCAGAAGCTACAGTTTATTAAATAACAACAAATGAGTGCCTGGGATGAGGCACCCCTTTATTTGTTAGTTATTTGTCAGGGAGGTCCCAGAAACCCCAAAACAACACAAGCTCTTTGCATTCCTCCTGGCTGCCCCCCATAACTAGAAAATAAATTCTCATTGTTGATGATAGCTCATACCTTGGTTGTAAGATACAGAGAAAACAAGCCAGAACTGAGCTGGAAATATCCTCCCTGCTTCCTAGCTTTTTTAATGCTAGAAAGTGTGATATAGGCTGCTAAGAAGGAAAAGAACCCTGCTGTGAACACTCTGAAATTCAGTACCAATTTTCCATGCAACATGTGCCTAGCTATGCAATAGTGACCACCATTATGAGCGTAAACACTGGTTGGATCTGAGGCCCACTCCACGAGAGGAAATCCATGTATAGTACTGTAAAGTCAGCAAAAAGCATCTAGTTAGGGAAAGGGCTAGCTTTTGAGAATACTGACTGCTTTTCCACTGGACCTGGGTTTGATCCCCAGCAACCACATGGTGACTTACACACACACACACACACACACACACACACACACACACACACACACACACACACACACACACACGTTGTGGAATATTATTTAAAGAGGTGTTACATTTGTTTATGCTGTGGAACATTTGTTTAGTGATGCAAAGATGTATTGCATTCTTTATGTTGCATTTGTTTAACTCTGTGAAGCTGTGTAATTTTGCCTGTCTAAAACACCTGACTGGCCTAATAAAGAGCTGAACAATCAAGAACAAGGCAAGAGAAAGGATAGGCAGAGCTTCCAGGCAGAGAAAACAAATGGGAGGAGAGATCTGCGAGAGGATGAAGGAAGGACAAGAAGAGGAGAGAGGACAGCAGGGACCAGTCACCTAGCCAGCCAGCCAGCCAGCCAGTCAGTCCTGGAGTTAGAGTGAAAGTAAGATATATTAAAGTAAGAAAAGGAAAAAGCCCAGAGGTGAAAGGTAGATGGGATAATTTAAATTGAGAAAAGCTGGCAAGAAATAAGCCAAGCTAAGGCCGGGCATTTATAAGTAATAAGTTTCTGTGTGTATTTATTTGGAAGCTGGGTGGCAGTCTCTCCAAATAATAAAGAGTTAAAAAAAAAGATCAACTACACACACACACACACACACACACACACACACACACACACACACACGAGGGGGGGGGAGAGAACCTGTGTATACAGGCAGAACAACCACACACATAAAATAAAACAATTTTATAAAAATTAACTATATAACAGGGAAGTCAAAGGCCCTCATGGGGAACTTACTACTGTTGCTTAGTTAAACTGACACAGCATCAAACTGCTGTCTAAATTATCTATATTTATATCTCAACCTTAATCAGAGAAGCTTTTCTTTGCAGTGCATGGTAGTGAATGCAGACTCATAGCTGCCCAAGATGCTGAGGATAACCAATGATTGAGAACAAGCCCTAAGCAAGGCCAAGACGCTCACAACATACCATCTAAGACTTAGGGAATATTGTAGAGTAGGGTACAGACAGAATGTAAGAGCTGGAAGATAAGTGCTGCGAAATGTCATCTCCAGGGCAAGACACAAGAATCACAGTTAAGAACTCAAGCAGCTATGGATGCCTGCACCAGGACTGCATAAAATGGGCCTGCCAATAGTTAGGCATGGATGAAGGGGCCTCGAGGAGACCTACCTTCTACTGCGAGACTATTGGACACTGGTAGATCAGGGAGTGGGGAGCAATTTGCCTTCATTTGTGTACCCACTAATGTCCCACCCCCATCAGGCTCCAGTGGATAGTTCCAATTTTGTAGTCGTATTCTTGGCCTTGGTTAGGCTAAATGGATCACAAAACCAAAACAAAAATCACAAATATGGGAAAGTTATTAATGATGAGAGTAAAGAGGGGCTGATAAGGATGGGAGGGAGATAAGTTAGGAAGAGATTTATCATAACACGTTTGCCAAATTAAAAAAAAAAAATGCAGCCAGGGCTGGGCATGTAGCTCAGTTGCTTTCAAACATATATAGCTAACTTGCACAAAGCCCTGGTTTTAATACCCAGCAGAGCATAATTAGGGTATGGTAGTTTACCTATAATCCCAGCACTCTGGAGGCAGAGGCAAAGGCATCAAATATTGAAAATCATATTCAGCTACTGTACTGCATGAGATTCAATCTTAAAATCAAAAAATGCAACAAATAAATTAAAAACATATCTTTTGCAATAGTAAGAAATGATTGATTATAACAAAATTACCTTCTGTGTCATTGCTGGAAAATGGAATATCAGATGGAATATCAGAAATAGAAGAGGAGTGGAGGTGGGTGTGACAAAGCAGAGATTTAAGTCTTGACTCAAAATCCCGGGCATTTTTTTCTCACTAGGATAGGTCATGTTTCTGCTCCTTAGGCTGCCACTAAAAAGGCAGTATTTAAGACACTTTGTCCATGTCTTAGCTAAAGTACAGGCAAAAAGATTCGCAGCTATGCTGTCCACTCAGTTGCTTTACCTAAGTGACATTCCTGGGATGGAGCATGCTAAGAAGACAGCTCAGCCTCTTGCCAGGTTCCAGAGCTTGAATTTCAGTCTCCTGTGTGGCAAAGGGTAGCGATTAGTTTCTTTCCACACTTTGAAAATTTCACATGGTCCCTGCAGAGGCGATGCAGTTTGCCAGTAGCACAGGGAGACTGTTTAGTGTAATGGTCCTGATAAAAATGAAGATATTCTAAAGAGATACGCCCAATATAACTATCATAATGTTGAAAACAATGAGCCCCCCAAAGAAAAGGAATTTTCTAGGAACCTCATGCTGGGAGAAGGAAAAGTCTCCAGACAAGGGAGAGAGCTTGTCTCCTAGATCAAGATTTCATGAAGTTCTAACAACTTGTCAGGCCACCTTAGAGGATGAGCCTGAAGCCCAGACAAGGATAGGTAGGATCACATCTTACCTTGACTGAGACTGCTTAGATGCGTTTATGTATGGCCCTCTATTCACGTTTTAATTTCACTTTGCAACCCTAAAGATGGACTTGGGAGTGGGGGGGGAGGGTTGCTTGGTCCCTCTTCCTAGTGTGGTTACATTGAATAAATCTCCTTCCCTGCTTTTCTCCTTTAATTTGGCCCTTTTGAGAATGTGTGTGTGTGGCTAGACCTAAATTGGGGCATAGGCTGTGATCCTCAAGTTTGCTAACACTAAGAGAAGAAATTTTAGTGGATCAACAGTGTGCTGCTGATGGCAGCCAAGTCAGCGCTTCAGTTTAGGGTCTCCAGGCACAGTGGATTTAATCTTATCTGGCCACCCCCACCCCAGATCTGGTTTCCACAAATCCCCATCTCCAAGTCCGTGCAAAGCAGAAACAGCAAGTCATGGATGCCCTCAATTGGCAGAACACAGGCAAATCTTTGAGAGCACATGCAGTGAAATCCAGCAGATGGTGATGTTTCCAAACAAGGTGATGTGGAGCATGACCTTGAGCTGCCTGGGAGGTCTGAAGTGTTTACTGATGCTAAACCCAAAGAAGGGCTCAGATGTTGCTCAGGAGTCAAAGGGCACCTCTCCAAGCCATGAAGATTACCAGGCTATGCAAAAGAAAAGAACAATGTGTGGCAGGCTGTGTGGAGCCAAGAATCAATCATTCACTCTCTACCTAAGAAACCCTTCAGCATGCTGAGGACTAAATCTACACTCCCCGAAGGCCCCTGGCCCTTTATGGATTTGAAAATGAGATACATGACCAAAATGGACGGCTGATGTCAGAGATTTGAGCCAAAAGCAAGTCCTGGTGTCCAATGGAACATCAGTCCGAATGAGGCCCCATGTCCTACATGATCTGTATCAGTGGCTGGCAAACGTTCAGAAAGGGCAGGCCACAGCTTTATATAGTCCCTCTAATTTAAGGTTGTACATGCCAGGAATACACTGGAGCAGTTGAGGTCTCTGAACTCAGTCTTTCACATAGCACGGCAAATATGAATTCTTAAGTATTCAAGGACCTTTGAAAATTTAGTTGCAAAAGCAATTGGGCCACTTCTATGAGAAGCTTGCTTGACTTTTCTTGCCAGAAAGTCACCCAGATGCCTTAACCTGCCTTGACACAATAAAGCCTGTGGTGGTCAATTTCCCACTGGTCAGTGCCACTCTGCTCTGCAATTTCCCAGGGGATTAGAAGATTTATTTCCAAAGACCAAGCCCTTGGTATTTTCCTATCCCTGGCCTTCCAGGCCCTTTATCAGTTGACAAGCACATGCTGTTCTTCCCCCTGGGTAGCTGCAGTGTCTGTGAGGAATGTTGTTCAACAGGCTGAGCATTTCAGCCCTGCCTGAGACCACCAGAACACCTGGGCTTTGTCACCCTCCTCCCATCTGTCCAGCATTCTTCCCCAGGCAAGTTTACCCAATCCCTACCCCTCAGTGTAGGCGTCACTATTGTACAATTGTCTGGTGTCATTCCCCGAAATAGGAAAATTATGTGTTCACAATGCCCCTTCTGGACTAGTGTCTGTCTTCCCAACTAGACTGCACCATGTTGATTAATGATTTGAAGTTTTGCTACGAAGGGGCACTGATATGTGCCATTTATTTTTCTACCAGTTTGTATGATTTAGTTTGTCCATTGTACACAACCTATGGCGTAGCTCTTGAGAACTGAGACATGACATCAGGAGTAAGAGAACACAGAGATCTCCAGCCTATAATCACAGCACTTAAGAGGCAGAGCCAAGGCACATGGTTCAAGTACATCACCAGTGAGATCTACATACTGAGTTCAAGGGAAGCTTGCGGCATAGAGTGAGACTCTGTCTCAAAAATAAGCAAATAAGTATATAAATATGAACAAAAGAAGAAAAGAAAAAGAAACCAGTACAAGAGGGGGGAAAGCCCCCTCCCAAAAAGGAGGGCTGAGCTATATGGAGCTATATGAGATAAGGCTAGCTAGGCTCAATACCAGCAGAAATTCCACAAAGGACAGAACTTCATTTGTGTTTCACCTTCAATAATTCTTTAAAAAAAAAAAAAAGAGGTACAATGGCATTTTATAATGACTGGGGCAGAGGTGAGAAATAAATGATTTTGTCTCCGAAAAAAGCCTAGACTAGATTAAACAGAACACAACAATCTCTACCAAATGTCAGCATGTTATAGATCAACTTCCTTCTTTGTTTTTTCCTTAAGTAAATAAACAGTGTTTAAAGATTTATTTAAAAAAATATGTGTGAGGGTGTGTGTGCTTGTGCATGGAGCTGCACCTGGTATACTCAGAGTTCAGAAAAGGACTTCCATGAGCTTGTGAGCAGCTTGACCTTGGTGCTGGGAACCTCACTCCCACCCTCTGCTGAGCAGCAATCACTCTTTACTGCTGAGCAACTTTCCTGGTCACCCCACCACATTCTTTTCCTTGTGATGGTTTTTCCATGTATACTGTTCATTTTCAAAGTCACCTTATAGTCAAAGATGATATTTAATGCTCCAGCCACATTTTCCTTTTCTGGACATCGGGAATGAGGAAAGAATTGCATGCCCTTTAACCTTTAAGAATATTTCCCTGAAGTTATACAGTCAACTTTTGCTTACAGTCTGATTGGTCAGAACTACCCCCAGGAGATGTTAGAAAATAGAGGCAGTTTAAGGCGCTCATGTGCTTTGAAAGATCAGTTACTATTAGGGAAAGGGGGAAGTACTGGTCAAGCATGTGCTTTCAGCTATAAAATGGTACTTCTAATATAAGAAAAGTTTCCAAAAATTCCAAATGAGCAAAGGACATATTGCGTTAAGAGGTCAAGAAAAACTCCATAGGAAAGTAGACAGTCAAAACAGGCTTGGAAGCATGGCAGTTATTTAGCTGTGGCAGACAGGATTTTATTTATTTATTTATTTTTAGGTTGGGGTTTGCTTGTTTCTTTGTTTAGATTTTTTCAAACAGTGCCTCACTATATGTCCCAGGCCGACCTAGAATTCATTACCTTTCTGCCTCAGTTTCTTGAGTACTGGTGTTTACAGGTATGTAATACAACACCATGCCAAAAAGAGCATTTTAGATAGAGAGAAAAACAAAAAAGGAGATATAAAGATTGAAATAAGCCGAATTCTGTCTTCTAGATGTTTCTATTGCTATGCTAAAATATCACAGCCAAAAGGAACTTGGGGAGTGTTAGAACTCAACAAAATGCTTGCCTCCACACAGGGAGGAGATGGTTTATTTCATAGTACAACTCTCAGGTCATGATACATCGTAAATGACAGAAGTCAGGGCAGTAACTCAAGACAGGATCCGGGAAGCAGGAACTGAAGCAGAGGCAATGGAGGACTGCTTATACTGGCTTGCTCCCATGCTTTCTTATATACTCCAGGGCCATCCACGCAGGGATGACACCAGCCATAATGGGCTGGGACCTACCATATCAATCATCAGTTAAGAAAATGCAGCACAGGCTTGCCTGCAAACCAGTGCTATGAAGGCATTTTCTCAATTGAGGTTCTTTCTTCTCAGATAGTTCTAGCTTGTTTCAAGTTGACAAAAACTATGTAGCACAAATGTTGTGGTTTGCATGAAAATGGCCTGATAGGCTCTTAGGGAGTGGCACTATTACTGTGACCTTGTTAGAGTAGGTGTGGCCTTTGTGAAGAAAGTGTGTCACTGTAGGTGAGAGTTGAGGTTTCAGATGCTCCATCCAAGCCCATTCTCTGTGCCTGCTGCCTCCTGAGTCAGATCTAGAACTCTCAGGTTCTTTGGAACTCTATCTCTGCCTGCATGCTGCCATACTTCCTACCATGATGGCAATAAACTAAACCTCTGAGCCTGTAAGCCAGCCCCAATGTCTCTTCACAGCGATAGAAACCTTAACTAAGACAAATGTATTGTGTTCTTGGGTGCAAGCAGTAACTAGCAAGGGAGGCAATAATGATAGGTTGGAGTCATGAAAGACATAAATGTCAGAGCAGAGTTTATATTGAAAGTACTGGTCCAGTAGGAGGGAATGAAGGCTTTGGTGCAGAACACTTTGCTACTACAGCAACAACTTATTTTTTAGCAGTGAAAATATGTGAGCAAATTCTCACTACAACAACAAAAAAGATGGACAGGCTGGGATAGAGGGATCAATACAATGAGGTTATGGACTGCTCAAGTGATCCCACCAGCTCAAATAAAATGGGAGTAGGTGAGTTGGAAAAGAGATGGGTTCACTTTGAAGCTTCTTGAGCTTTAGGAACCATTAGAATGTCTACATAAAAGATGTGCATCCAAAGAAACACTGGAGAGTGAGGAGCCCAGGACAAAAGGCTATACTGCCCATCCATACTTGAAAGTGTCGTGATTGAAGAACCAGTCAAAGCATTCAAAGCAATGGTTCTTAGGTTTCCTAACATTGTGACCCTTCAATACATTTTATCATGCTGTGCTGACTACCAACCATCAAATCATTTCATTGTTACTTCATAACTCTATTTTTTTGTACTGTTGTAAATTGTAATATAAATTTCTCTGTTTCTGATACTCTTATGAACTCCTGTGAAAAGATCATTCAAGCCTCAAAGCAGTTGTAACCCACAGGTTGGGAACTACTGCTTTAAAGAAATAAGATTGCAAATGGGAAAGTCTATAAAGACCAAAGGAAAATGGGCCCAGGCAGTCCAAACAAATGACTTTCAAGCATGGAGGGAAGGAAGGTCAATGTTAATGGCTTTGAAGAAGATGAAACTAAGAAAAGATCTTTGAGGACAATGAGCAAAACTGCTAAGCAGGGTTGAGTATTATGGGAAATGTAAGGAAAATGCAAAAAAGGCAAGGAAAAAAGAAAATTCTAGAGCACTGGGAAAAGGTATAGGTGGATGGCAAAGAAGCTGAGGTGTTTATTGTAGACCATTCTTTGAGTATGTGGTATGGGCATGGGGAAGCTTTAGATATACTCACATTCAGAAATGCACAAGATGGCAAACTCAGAAGGGCCACAAGGTGGTTCATCTTCATTATCAAGTTCAGTGGATTCAGACTCTCCAGGGAAACATATCACTATGTATGTATAAGGATGTTTCCAGAAAGGATTAACTGGGGCAGAAAGATACTTTTAACACCATCCTATGGGCTAGGGGTCACAGAGGGAATAAAGAGGAAAAAGCAAGCTGAATATAAACATTAATCTCTCTTTTCTGGATATTCAACACTTATACCATCATGTCTTCTCCATCATGATATATGAGCCAAAATCAACCCTTGCTTCTTTAATTTGTTTTCATTAAATAGTTGAACACAGCAAGGAGAAAGTAACTAACATCAAACTTTAGACACTTCTAATCCCCAACCCAACTATATTAAGGACAAAATCTTTGACCACAGAGAAAAACACAAGAACTTCTGCCCTTGACTACTTTAACCAAAGGACCAGCTTCCTTTGGACACACAGGAAATCAGATTGACAGGACTTGGAAAAACACCCCTTATTCTCATTTGCCAATACAACAAATATTCCCAAAGATTCAAAGTCTGACACTAATGAACAGATGATGAGTTTTTGAGAAGATACAATCTCCTCTCTGAAAACACTGATCGAGAACAATGCCTATTACAGAAAAAATACCTGGAATTTAAGACAGACAAAACTTCAGGTGTCTACTATGCCTTGAAAACTAAAAAGTGGAACCCTGTTCACTAAATTAATTTTTCTTCATTTTAAGCAGACCACTATCTTCACAATGTTTGCTTTGTATATATTTATTGTACATGATGTTCACCTTCATTTTCATAAATTATAGGATATGCTTTGAACATTCTCCTTTCTGTAACTTTCCCCATTAATTAGTACCTTTTGTTTCCACAATATACATATATGATTTTACATATGTATATAAAATCTAGGATCCACAAATAAGAGAAAACACGTGATACTTGTCTCTCTGCTTTATTTTGTTTCTTGACAGACATTCTCATGTATCCCATGCTGGCCCCCAACTGGATGAACTTGAACCTCTGATCTCCTGGCATCCACTTCCTGTGTGCTTAAACTACAGGTATCTTCCACCACACTCGTGTTAATGAGGTGTTGGAGGGAGCCCAGGGCTTTCTACATGTTAGGCTGATACTCTACGAACTACAACATAAGCCCTGCTAAAAGAAATGCAATTATGACTTAAAGATTTAGCATTCTATTTTGATTATGTGTACATATGTGGAGGTACATATGAGAGGAGCCCCCTTAGAGGCAGAAGCATAGGATTATCTGTCACTTGGACTGTGGGTCTCCTGACCTGTGTTCTGGGAAACAAACTTGGAAACTCTGCAAAAGCAGTATGTGTTCTTAATCATTGATGTATCTCTCCAACCCATGAAAATCTTTTTTAATTTTTAACACAGGTTCTAAAGTAGCCCAGGTTGGTCTTTAATTTTCTATGTAGCAGAGGATGTCTATGACCTTCTCATCCTCTTGTTTCCACTTTTCCAGAGCTGGAATTTCAGACTTGCATCTGCTCAGTTTATGTGCTGTTAGGGATCCAATCCAGAGCTTTGTAAATGGTAGGCAAGCACCCTACCAAATGGGCTCCATTACCAGCCCTTGGTCACTCCTTTTGACTTACTGTAAGCTTCACTCTGAATAGATCTCAAATATCAAGTATGCTGTCAAAGATTTCTAGAAAGTACTTACTTGCTAGTAGAGAATGTAGACGAGGTGAGAGCTTCATGTTTTGCCCATGTTTCTTGGTTAACAACTGCAAAGTAAAGAACCAGGCTGCCAGGTTAGCAGATCCTCATAGAAAGTCACAAATTTTCAGGAAAAATAGCAATACAACTTTATTGTCATTTTGTGACAGTGTATCATTCTACAGTGCAGGCTGGCGTGGAACTCACTATAAATTTCAGGGTGGTCTTAAACTTAAAGCAATTTTCTAGCCTTAGACCTCCAAATACTGAAATTACAGTATGCATCACCATACCCAGCTGCAATACAATTTAGTACATTAAAAACTGTTTTGCTGATCTAATTTTTTATATTTAAAATGAAAAAATATGAATATATATTTAATATAAAATATAAATTTTATACATTTCTATAAAATATGTATATTTAAAATATAGATGCTGCCATATATATATACTTATATACACTGTGTCTTGTGTCTGGTTTCTTTCATTTAATATATATTCATGTTCAGATGGTGAAAAATTAAAGTGCAGCATGGTAGCAGGGGGGGGTACTGTGGACTAAAGGAAAGAGTCAGCAAGTCCCTAGGAGACCTGAAAGCAGATTGCTAGAGTTTTATTCGGTGGTAGAGTTTGGCATTACTGTGTTATTTGTCGTAGATAGGGTGTGGCATTTTGAATGTAATTGGCACTTCTAACCTCATAGAGAGTGGCACTTGGTGTGACTTTCTTAGAGTGGCTATGGCCTTGTTGAAAGAAGTATGCTACTGTGGGGTCAGACTTTGAGGTTTTCTATGCTCAGGATACCACCCAACATCTCAGTTGACTTCCTGTTCCTGAAAGATGTAGGACTCCCAGCTACTACTCCAGCCCCACATTGCTTGCATGCCACCATGCTCTCTGCCATGTTGATAATGGACTGAACATATGAATCAATAAGTGAGCCCCTTCAATTAATTATTTCCCTTATAAGACTTGTCATGATCATGGTGTCTCTTCAAAGCAATAGAAACCCTAACTAAGACACAGGGTCTCACTCTTCAGCCTCAGATGGCCTGAAACTTACTATGTACCCCATGTTCCTCTCAAACTCATAGTGATACTCCTGCCTCAGCCTCCTAAGTGCTATTATTATGGATGTGAGCTGACATGCCCAGCAAGCACGCAAAATTTAAATCATGAACAGAAACAAGAAAAGAGCAAGTGGGAAAATTCCATCTTGAAATTGTAGAAGGCTGTGTATATGGGGAGAAGGCAAATAGAGATGAAACCCAGTTTAGATACTGCAGAGACCTATCTAGGTACTCATTGACCTCGGAAAATGAGACAATGGCTCCAGCTCTGACAACAGTCTAGGCATTATCACTGCTCTGAGCAGAACATGCTTTCACATTTCTTCTCAAACTAAAAGAGTGTTTTTGAGGCAATTCTTATTTGTAACATTCTGAAGGCTTTATATATTTATGAAGGGAAATTGCAGCCTGTGGAAATCTTTAGAATATTGGAGATGTCAATTTCTAGCTTTAAACTCTTCATTCCTGAAAAGCTTATTTTCCTAAACAAGATATATCTATGCTTTTATCAGAATATATAAAACCCAAACCACTGTTAACCCTACATGTTGAAAAGAGTGTGTATCTACATTCAGAGCTGGTAGAAATGCAAATTGCTTTGAAAGAAGGACAGGTTCTTACCACAAAATCCAGTAATTACACTGTTTGTTATTTACTCCAATGAGTTGAAACTTTATGCACACATAGAAACACACAAACGAAAGTTTACAGACTCTTTATTCCAAAGTTCAGAAACAATCAAAAGGCTTTTTAACAGGTAGTAATAAACCATGGCACATTGGCATAGTAGAATGCACTTCAGCCATGAAAGGGAGAAGAATATAACTCCACAAGAAAACATGAATACTTTGCATAAATATTGGAAATGTCAAATACAAAAATGCTATAGACAATGTTAACTTTGTGGTACTCTAGACAAGGAAAAATAGAGACAATAAATGATAAGTGGTTATCAGGGATCCCAAGAGAGGGGAGAGAAGATAAATGAATAAAGCACAAGGATTTTCCATGCAATAAATCCATTCTTAATCATACTGCAATAGGGGCTACATGACACTGTGTATATGAAAAACCTTACAGATCTATAACAACACAAAGTAAACACTAATGCCAACTATGGACTGGTTAGTAATAATGTATCAATATTGATTCATCAGTTGTAAAGCATATGCCATATTAATGCATCATGTTAATAATAGAGCAAGAAGACTGAAGGGGTGACTTAGTTTATGAGAGCACTTTCTTCACAAACCTGGTGAAGACCTGAGTTCAAATTTCCAGAGCCATATAAAAAGCCTGGCAAGGTCGTATGTGCACTTGTAATCCCAGCACTATGTTGTGAATGGGAGGGGGGATGGCTGATATTTGCTGGCTTCCAGTTTAGCTCCAAATTCCATGAGCAAATCTGTCTCAAGGAAATAAGCCCTCCACATGTTCACATAGGCTCACATATCTACACATACATTTGTGCATAATTATATACATACATGCATACACAGGAAAATGTTCCCAATAAGGGACTAGCAGAGTAGATACTGTAATTTTGAAGGCTGTCTTTGCACTCAGATTTTCTGCAAACCTAAAGCTGCTAGAAAAATAAAATCTATCCATGAAAATGAAGTAAAAGAAGAAAACTTGCCACCATCCTCCATTTCATTTTCCTTTGTGGTTGGTGGTATTTATTCTCTGGAAGAGTGTTACCTAGACTGAAAATCTAGTTTTGATTTGTTGAAAAAAATCCAAGATGAATTTGAATTTCCAGTTTAAATTTTAAGAAATACAGTCTTGAGCAAAGATTGCCCAGACTCCTCCGGACGTGGCCATCACTTTTGTCAGTTCTCAGCTTGTTATGTCTATCCAGTGGCCAGATGTTTATATCCCAGTAAGATCTTCACAGTAACCATCTTGGTAACATTTTATTCCATTGGTGGGTGTTAGAGCAATGTCACTGTTTTATACTTGACAACTGTATAAAATTTCTAGCATGGATCATAAGAAGTGATAGTGCTGTGGGGTGATCTTTCTTTACTATGTGAATATGTGTTGCTCTCATTGGTTGATAAATGAAGCTGTTTCGGCCAATAGCCAGGCAGAATAAGGTTAGGTGGTACATTCATGCTTAAAATCAAGATGAAGAAGGGCAGCATTGAGGCAGATGCTGTGAGCCACCCAAGAAGCAAGGTGTGAAAAATCCAGTAAGCCATGGGCCACATGTTGATACATAGATTAATAGAAATGGGCTAATTTAAATATAAGAGCTACTTAGAAATATGCCTGAGCCATGGGCCAAATATTTATAGCTAATATGAGCCTCCAAGTGGTTATTCAGGAAGAGGTGGGTGGAAGATAATTGTTCGTTTACATGATAGTAGTTTTGAGGTGCTCCTAGAACATTTATTCCAGCATCCTTCTTGGATATTTAAATCAAGGAGTTCTCAAGTCTCTTGTGTAAAATAGCATAATATTCTTGTACATATCCATATACCTCAGGTCATCTGTATTAGTTTTCTATTGTTGTGATAAAGCACCATGTGTGTATGTATGGATAGACATAACATAATTCGCAGAAGAAGTGCTTGTTTGTCTCTGGGTTTCAAAGGAATAATAGTTCATTACAGAAGGGAGACATGGCAGCAAGAAGGCACAGCCAGAGCAGGAAGCTGAAAAATCACATGTCACCCACAGGAACAAAGCAAAGAGAGCTAACTGAAAGTATGGCAAGGGCTTTAAACTCTAATAATATACTTCCTCCAACAAGGCCATATCTAAAGGTTTCATGACTGCACCAAACAGCACTGCCAACTGGAAACCATGTGATCAACTACACAAGACTATGGGGAATATTTATCATTAAACCATCTGATACATCATCTCTAGGTGACTTCTAATTCACAACACAATGTAAATGCATTTTAAATAACTTTATGTTGCACTGTTTAGGCAATATGTATTAGGCAAGATGTATTAGAAAATGTCCAGCCTCATGCAGTACGGGTATAATTATTTTTTGAGATGTTCAATATATGGTAGATTGAAATTGTGAGTGTGGTACCTGTGGGTACAGAGAACTGCATCACAACATGGTGGCTTGAAACAACAGACATTTACATACTGGGTGGATTCCTTCCTAGCCTTGGCCTGGCTTTTGCTGGTGACTGCTAGTTTGGGGGCATTTCTTAGCTTGAAGGCCCTGCATCATTCTAGCCTTGGCTTGCACATTTTACCTCCTCTTTCTCTGTGTCTCTCTTTACTTCTTACAAGGACACTATCACTTTGACTTTATGAGACAATTTTATCATGACCCCATTTTGACTTAATTCCATCTCTAATAAACACGTTTCCAAATAAAATTGTATTCTGAGAGACTTATTGGCTAGGCCTTCAATATATTTTTCTGGGGGACACAAAACAGTGAACAGAATAATGACTTCACATTATAGGCAATTCAGGCTTTCAGTTTGAAGCAGAGCCTCTTTATAATTCCATAGAGAAATCTAGATTTTAAAATAAGAGAACATTTCCCCCATCAAATTCTGAAGGTGTTACATATTTATGGAAGAATGGATTTAGATTGATGAATTCTCCTTTGGAATCTTAGTGGTGTCAGCTTTTGCTTTCTTACCTCCCCTGGGGAATCCTTGGATTCTCAGAAAGGCACTCAGTGAAGGATGAGCATGCTGCTCCATGGTAGAGCACTTGCCTAGCATGTGGGATGCTGTGGAATCAATACCCAGCACCATGGAAAAAACTCTAAATTGCATCTTAATCTATGCATTCTACTAAGTTTTAAGCCCTTCCTAGGGCTAGTAAATATAATTTATCATTCCTATGTGTAAAAATTCTACCCTTTCTTGATTTAGGAAACAGCTGAGCTACTTTCTCCAGCATCCTATGACCATCATTTAAGCACTGGGTAATTTTCTTAGGATGTGGAATCATGGATACCACTACAGGCTAATGATTTCCAAGTCTGTCTTCAGCTTTCTTTCCTGAACTTCACAGCCAGTATCTGATTACAGACTGGAAACTCTATCAGAGTGATGCATGTGGACCTCTCAAATGTAACCTGCCCAAACAAATCTCACTTATGCCCAGCTCAATGAAAGCACTACCTGCCAGATGTGCCTACATTTTCTATCATTTCACATCTAGCCCACAGCTCTGCCTCTTATTGGGCCTTGTCTCTTGATAATCACTCCGTTCACTCTAGATAGAGCCCTAGTTATACTAAGAACATTTTAAACCATCCAATGTGGTGTACTTCACACCCCATACTATTCCCCAGTGACACTCAGAGGGAAAGAAGTCACCACAAGTAAAGGGCTGTTGCAATGCCTCTCTATTGCCTCATGGTGACATCCACATTCACATGAGCGGGAAGTCTTTTGCATTTTTAGCTTCAATCATCCAGGATGCTCTACTCACTACAATTTCAATGTACTTAGACAGTTCTAATGTTCAACATGGGGGGGGGGTGGTATTTACTTAACTTTTTCTTGCTACCTCGAGTGCTTTCCCTCTACCACTTTTCTCCACCTCCAAAGATTCCAAAGGCCCAGTCATGACCTCTCTGAAGGTAAAATGAGAGAGATGCCCCTCGATGACAGTTTACACCCTAGAGGCTGTTCTAACATCTCACTTACTGCCAAGAACTGAAGAGCAAATGCAACTTCTGTGGTCATGGACTCTTCCGGATGCATGTTCATTCTGAGAGATGCTACAGGGCTGCCAAGTTCTCAGTTTGGCTCTCCCTGCTGGCAGTCTTCCTCCTCTGGTTGCCAGAACTGTAAAGGATTCTGCTAAGGGTCCAGGTTCTGTCTTTGGGCCAGACTCTAAAACAGGTGGGTGGACAGGACTATTTTCATCACGACTAGCTCCCGGCAGCATTCTCAGTCCCTACTCTATGACATGTAGTTCTCTCTACCTGCTGTTTTTCCTCACCTCCCTCCTTCCCTTCCTTTTATACCATTAACCAATGTGTTTTGGCTGAGAACTATATATCAGTCACTGTATTAAATGCTAACGATTGAGCAATGTACAAGACAGACACAAAAAGACAGTAACAATACTGCCTGTTTCGGCAAACAGACATGAATAGAAACAAGTATTCAATTGATTGTGAAGGGTGAAAGGCAATTATGAAGACTACAGGAGAATCAGGCTGATCTGTGGAATTAAATCCTGCAAAAGTGTACAACTCAATGGTTTTATTTATTTATTTATTTATTTATTTATTTTTGAGACAGGGTTTTTCTGTGTTGCCTTAGCTGCTCTAGAACTTCCTCTATAGACCAGGCTGGCCTAAACTCAGGTTTTCCTGCCTGCCTCTACCTCCAGAGTGCTGGGATTAAAGGCATGTGCAACCATCACTCAGGTCACTTAAGGTTTCCTTTCGTCCATGTTTGCATGAGTTTCTAGATATTAACAATATGATAATTCTCATTCATTATAGATGTCAGTTATATTTGAAGAGTCCAAGGTAGTCAGTCATTATACAGAATTTCTCCTATTTTATGTCACCTTTTTAATTCATCTATTTATTTTACATTCTGGCCACAGCCTCCCCCACCATCCTCCTCTCCCGGGTCCTCCTCTCATCCCCCTCCCGGAAACAGGGGCTGTTTCTGACTCTTTTACTGGGTCTTGGAATACGTCTTTATCCAGTCCAGGTGATAGATTTTTCTCATGGTCCCTGTAGCAGTGGTGCTTTAGCTTCTTTGCTGACAGGAAACATGTGACTTCAGTGTAGTCTATCAAGGATGATGCTCCTTTTCTGCTATATAAGATGTATCTGCCACTCCTCTCCACTACAAGGTTACTCATTTGTTCTGTTGTAATAAATATTCTATGGACTCCATCCTGCTTGGACTCCCATTTCATAACCCAAAATAGGCTGTTCTTCATGTATGCTTCCCTCATTCAAGTATAGACAAGATTATCACCTTCTTCAGGTTCTGCAACTCCACACAGGACCACTCCCCTGCCAACCTTCCTCAGATTCTGATCCCCTGTTCCTGCCTGTTTTCGGAGCCTCTGTCACACAAGGGCTCTCCAAGGAAACACTGGCTCCAGTCTCTAGGCTCCCTCCCATGGACCTTGCTCCTGACTTAGGCAAGCAGTTGTCCAGAAAGGGAAGAAAAGAGACACTTCTCACCAGGATGACGTCACTATGCCACATGTTCTCAAAAGTCAGTTTCAATGTCATGCCTTTATGGTGAATTTTCCCACCACTTTCACCTAGCATGGACTAGCACGGGAGAGAGAGAGAATTTGATGACTGTAAGATATATGACAGAGGCAAATTTGACAGAATAGGAAAGAGAAAGAAGAATCTAGAATGACTAGAAGTTTGGCATTAGCAATATAGTTCTTGGTGGTGCCAAGAGCTGAAATATGGAAAAACAGAAACCTATTGAAGTAGGAAAAGGAAATGGAGACCTTCAAATTGTGACTACTATAAATTTTGTTTTCTTTTAAAATGTGTGTGCTACCTACCTTGTGAATCTATATTCCAGTATAAACTCCATCTTGTCTATTATTTTCTTATTAATTAATATATTTGCTTGCTTATTTACTTATGGGTCATGTGTGTACATGTTCATGCATGTGCACTTGTATGTACACGTGTGTGCAAATATATATGCATGCATGTGGATGGCAGAGGTCCATAATAAGTATTCCTTCTATCACTTTCTTCATGTTTTTTGAAATAGAATCATAACTGAGCCTGGAAGTCAGCAATTGAGCTACGTTGCCTTGTCAGTATGTCCCAGGGATTCTTCTGCCTTTACCACCCCAGCATTGTAAGACAGGTGCAAGATTCTACAGCCTGATGTTCTACAAGGTTGCTGAAGATTAAATGTTGCTGAAGGTTGAAAGGTCAAATGTTTGCATGGCATACAATTACCAACTGATGTAACTTGCCAAGACCCCTCATTTATTTTTCAATTAGCATTAAAAAGTAATAGATTTTATTATGGCATTTTCATGTGTTGATTTCCCCACATAGCTACTCTCTTCCAGCTCCCTATCCTTCTTGCCATTTGTATCATTCCACCCCATTTCCCATTCCACATTTGTGTAGTATTTGTTCTATTACCCAACCCCACTGCCACCCCACTCCACCACCTATTTTCTTAAAGGCCCCCACCCATGGTTTTTTCCTATATTCATAACCAAAGTGAACAGACAGCTTACTGGAGACGAGAAAATGCCTGCCAGTTGTACTAATATCTAGAATATATAAAAAACTGAAAAAATAAAATTCCAGATAACATATATGCCAATGAACATAACAGGTTAGTATAGAAAATAAGAAACACAAATGACCATTATATTTTTAAGTCTTCAGATGAACATTGATACTACTTTGAGAAGCCACCTCACCCTAATCAAAATGGCTGCAATAAACAAACAACAAACAAAAGTGACCACCAACAAAAAGTTGGTATGGATGTGAGGAAAGGGAAACAGTTATTCACACTTGGAAGGAGTATAATCTGGTAAGGAAATTAGTGTGGAGATTCCTCAGAAAGGTAGATCTACCATGTAGACCTACTGTCCAGCTATTCCACTCCTGGAAATTTACCCAAAGGATTCTATATTCTGTGAAAGAATTACACATCCATGTCCTTTGCCATGGTTCTCCATTCACACTAATTAAGGAATAGAATCAGCACAGATGTCTAGCAACTAAGGAAGGGCAGTAAAAATGTGGTACATACACACAATTGGATTTTCAGCATTGAAGAAAATGAAATTATGAAATTCTCAGGTAAATGGTCAAAACTTAAAAACCTATAAAATGAGGTAACTCGGACTTGGAAAGATAAGTACTGCATGTTCTCTTGCATTTGTGAATGAATCCTGGCTTCTATTATGTGTGTATTTATGTGAGAGTGAAGGGAGGGTAGAGTTCCTGTTTCTTACTTTTTCTCTTGTTTTTATAGGTTTACAACCCAGGGTTCAAGAGTGGGCCTCAACCTAAGGGCAGTCTTTGCAGGGAGGCAGGCAGAGAGAGAGAGGATGAGAATCGGAGCCCATCTGTAACAAAGCTGACCCCGTGGAGAAATGTCGTTCTTTACACGTGCTAGACATAGGGGACAGGAAGAGACTACAGAACAGTTCAGATGTCCAAGGGAACTACAGACAAAGGATTTCCACACTTCCCTTCCTCACATTCCAGAACTCCAGCAACAATGAGGCTGAAGGGACCAAGAGTTTCCACTGTTGCCTCCAACACACTGAGACATGTGAAACCTTCTAGAGTCAAAGATATCTGAAAAATTCACCTTTCAAATCAGCAATTTACTCACATATATTATATATATACATATATACATTTTGAGAACTTAATATACAGTACTATGTTTATACTATTCACCCCTCCTCACTCCAAATCCTTCCATGTCCTCTCCACTCCTTCTCAAAGTCAAGGTCTCTCATTCCTTAAATGTTATTGTTACATACACATATGAATTTATAAATACAAATCTGCTGAGTTCATTGAGTATTGCTCATTATGAGTCTTGAGATTAGATCGGATATGAGGAGACCTGTTTCTGGAGCTTTCTCTCAGCAGTCATTAATTTTCTGCAACTCTTTCTTTATGTTTCTTATTTTCTATTATTGAATTTACACTCTTGGATATGCGTCTCATGATGGTTTTCCTCTTGTTTGTACACTGCTCAAGCAGGGTTAGGGCTGCTCTTTAAATTTGTCCAAATGATATACTATAAGAAACTCTTCACTGTGCATTTCACCCACAATTCATAGAACTCCCCTCATTCTTACTTCTTTCTCTCTTTCTCTTATTCTTAGCCCTTCCTCTTTTACTTCTTAATTACTATCTTCCATAGATTTAACAGTCTCTAAAATCTTTGAGCCCTACTATAATATAGCAACTTGTCTTTCCCAGCTTCTTTGCCCACCCACCTCAGTTTTTCTCTTAAAGGAATCTAGTACTTAATCCTTATTTTTATCGACCATACTTCCCTCCTACTAGTAATCTTTTTAACTAAAGTCTGGGTATACATCATTCTTTCTGTGGGGTCTTGGATGAGAATAACTTCATAGGCTCAAAAAGGTCAATATTTGATTCCCAGTTGATGGGACTGTTTGAAAAGGATTAGGAGTCCTGGCCTTGTTGGAGGGGGTGTGTCCCCAAGGGCTTTGAGGTATTAAAAGTGCTACAAAACAGATAATGGAATAGAATAGAGAACCCCATTACATAGCTGTACATCCACACTTGTCTGATTTGTAACGAAGATACCCCCCAAAATTGGAGAAAAGACAGCATCTTCAACAAATGGTGTTGGGGAAATAATCTGCATGCAGAAGAATGAAACTGGGTACCTATCACTCTTTCTGAACAAAAGTTAGCTCAGAGGGACCAAGGACCTCACCATAAGACATGAAACTAAAGCTTCTGGATAAAAACCTATGGGATGCACTTCAAGATATAGGCATAGGTAAAGACTCTCTGAGCAGATATTCAATTGACCAAGAAATAAGGCCAATAATAGACAAACAAGGCCTCATGCAGTTAAAAAGCCTCCAGACAGCACAGAAACTATCATTTAGTGAAGAGGTAGCCTGTAGAACGGGAGAGAATCTTTTTTGCTACACGTCCAACTGAGGATTAGCACTAAGACTTATACAATGAATTTAAGAAAACAAACACCAAGAAAAGAACCCATTCAAAAACAGGCTTGGCAACGGACAGAGAATTCTAAAAAGAAGAAATACACATGTAAAGTAAGCATTTTCAAAAGGATTCGACATCAGTAGGCATCAGGAAAATCTAAATTAAAACTACTTAGAGATTCCACCTCATCTCAGTTAGAATAGCTTATTATTAGGAGTACAGATGACAATGCTGGCAAGAATGTGGGAAAGGGGAATGTTCATCTACTATGCTTGGGGACTGTAAATTGGTAGAGCCCTTATCATATGACCTAGCTATTCTTGGGCATATATCCAAAGAAGTCAGTATCTTAACTCCAGAGATACTTGCATATCCATGTTCATTGCCTCTCTATTCACAGTAGGTAGGAAATGAAATCACCAAAGATGTCTACCAGCTGAGGAATAAATAATGAAAATGCAATACATATGCACAATAAAAATTTCTTCAATTGTAAAGAAAAACACGATTGTAAAATTTTCAGAAAAATGGATGGGACTGGAAAATGGTAGACTGTATTAACCAGGCCCAGAATGATAAACATTATACTCTTTTCATGTGTGGATCCTAGTGTCAAATTTTTACATTTGTATGTTTAACTTTGTGTGTGTAGAAATCAGCAAGCTAAGAAGTGTCTATGAGAAAGGGAGGGGAAGGGGCCCTATAGGGGGAAGAGTCAATAAAACGAATGGGGGTGGGTACTGGGGGGCGGATTAAAGGTTTATGTGGGGATTGGAGCAGAAAGATGGGAGAGAAGAGGCTCTTGATTAACCAAAACTAAGGATGAATGAAAATCCCATTGGAGACCCACTACTTTGTAACCTAATTAAAAAGAATATTAGTTAAAAATGGAGTTTGAACAGAAGTGCCCTGTGGTGGTGGGTGCTTATTGATGTTTCCAGAAGACAGGGGGTAATTAAAAAATATATCAGACATGGGATATATTTCTAAAAGTTAACAGTCAGAGGGCCCCTCAAAGCCCCCAAACAATGATAGCTATTATCGTAATTCTTGGTTGCCCACCATAAGTAGATAGTAAGATATTACATGTGTTGCTTGCAAGACAGGAAGAAATCAATTTGGAATTGACCAGGAAACATCTCTTCTTCTGGTTAGCTTTCATAGCACTATAAAGTGCTGGACAGACCACTGGGGAAGAAAAACATCAGTTATCTTACTAAGCACTGGGCTATCCATGCTATAATACAGACCTACCAGTCAACATATGTCCACTGGTGTAATAGGGTCATGACTATTTTGAGGGCAGCCAACTGCTTTCTTATTGGATTTGAGAGCTTTTCCGAGGAAGGAATTTATGCCTGATACTGTGAACCTGATCAAAATCCCATGGCTGAAGAGACCATAGGCCCTACGAGTGAACCCACTCTTGCTTTAGTAAAGGGTTATGTTGTCAAACTGTCTTCTAAGTATTTATATTTGTGCCCATAGATTTGTGCTAGTCTCAACTATAGTCAGAGAGGCTGGTTTTGCAATGACAACAGTTGATAAAGGGACTCAAACTGCTTAACATATTGAGACTAAATGACCAAGTACTCATCCCTCAGGGCTTAAAGAATATCCTAAAAGAGGGGTTGGAAAAACCAACCAGAGGATGCAGACAAGTATTGAGAAATGGTGTCTTCAGGACATGGCATGACCATTGTACCCATGAGCCTCCAGCAGCTTTTGCTACCTGCATAAGACCTGCCCAGATGATGCCAGTTAAAAGTTCAGAGGGACGTGGAAGGGAATATCAAGGCCCCACAGTTATCTTAGGAGCCATTGGCAATTGATGACTGGGGAGGAAGAATCAATTTTCTTTGTAGTTGTGGTCACTTGTAGGTTGATCATGCTACAGTGGATGGCCCTACACCTGTATGCATATGGGCAGCCCTCATTGGACTCACTGGCTAATTGTTTTTAATTGGACATAAATATGGTAAGGAGCACACTGAGGGAGGTTTCAGGAAGAGTGCTAGTTTAGAGCTGAAGGTCAAAATGAATTGTGAGCATGTAAGAGCTTCTCTAACAATAAATACAGTATTTTTTTGAAAATAGGTTTTGTGAACAACTATTTCCATTGCAAACTACTTTTTTAACTCAACTGCTTTTGAAACTTACTGATATATTTTACTCTTCATACTTCTTAATAATTGCAGTTGGAGAAATTTGAAAATAAATCTAATTACAAAATAGATGTTTTTCAGGGTATAGTGGACACTAATCTCAGAAAGAACATATCTTCAGAAGACCCCAGTTGTAGTGCTTTCTCTGCTACAAACCAGTGGTGCATATCTAGACAAATCATCTAACCACCATTGTTTCCTCATATGTAACCAGAGGAAAAAATATTTCCAATGAGTTTTCAAAGTTAAAGTTGTAATGTGCATATACAAGTTCATTTTGTGCATATCTAAATTATACATGACACTTTGAAAATTGAAATGGCTGAAATTTCAAAGGTGTGGCAGTTCTTTTAAAACACATTAAGAAGACCAGTCGCCAGAGAAAACACCTGGAAGCAATATGCAGTGGATGGAGAATTCATAATTAGCAATGGATTCAATGTGTTTTTGCTGTGAACATAGTCCTGGCAATATTCTGAGAACCCTCGGCTGTAACTCTCCAGGCACTGAATCCTGCCAAACAGGGAGGGTTCTCCTGGGGTGGGATGATGAAATCCAGGATATGTCTTTTTGACCTCCCTCATCACCCTCTACCCCCACCCCACAGTCTCCACCCCCAGTGTCCCCTACTAGCAGAGGCAGAACATACCTCACTTTCCAGCAATGCAGGAAAGTGGAGGAACTGCCTGAGGGCACAAGGGGGCTGAAAGAAGCAAACACTCCTTCCTGCCAATTTCCCCTCCCTATACATTTTGCCAAAACCCAGGTTCCATCTCCACCTGGTTCCCTCTGCCTGACAACTTCCTCTCTACAAGCTTTGCCTTTGCAGAAGGAACTCTAACACACAGAGTCTGTCCTGATTCCGGTGAAGAAAACATCAATGGCATCATTCTAGGAAATGTGACAGTATGTGGAAAAAGTCCCTTTGGAAAACACTGACAATCTAACATGGTATTTGTTGTCTTGGTTTCTAGTTGTAGAAATCATAAAAAGAGTTTCTAAGCCTCAAAAGTCCTAGTCAAACATTGTCTTCCCAGAATTGTGTGTCCCAGGAGTGATGGTTTAGCTGGTGACTGAGCACCAAAGCACTTCTGGCTTCTTGTTCATTTTTTGGAGTCAGGAATTTAACTAGTTAGTGGGTGCCAAGGGTTGGGTCAGAGGGGGTATTGATAGTATAGTGAAAACTGGTTAGTATTCCTTTTGGAGGAAATGAAATGCTCTGACAGGTACTGTGATGATGGTTGCACCAATCTGTGAGTGTATAAAGATCCCTGAAATTAGACAGTTTAAATGGGAAAATTGTATGGTGTGAATCATATCTCAGTCACGCCTTTTAAAAGGGTGAGCATTCACCACATGATTAGAGTGTGCAGCCGAGTTGTAGAACCACTAATCGAGTTGATAGAGCATGCACTTGAAGTGACCCAGACTGAATCAAATGACCAGCCCATTAGTTGTCCTAGCTGAGACTTTATTTTTCCATTGAGAAATACTGATTTCTCCTAGGCTTGGAAAGGGGTTTTGGCAAGAAAACAAATAAAAATATGTAGAGGTTCATCATGACTTCCTTCAGAGCCCAAAGCTTGTTCAGAAGGTAGAAGTTTTCACTGGGCTGAGGAAGTAGTGACGTAAGCAATGGAGAAGACTAGGAAAAACAAACTCAATAAGCATTCAGTCAGTGAATGTCCTGTGGGCTGACAACAATGTTTGTCTCCTCATAAAGCCCACATTCTTACTATGAGTAAGAAACAAGTGTCCTTGCTCCCTAAAGGAATATGATGCCCCCACTCCAGCCCATTAAACCTGATTGAAAACCAAACACTACTAGCCTTCAGTGAGATTGACTGACATACCCTTACCTTTCATAATATATTTGTCATGAAATGACATCAAAATCCACTGTACAACAAATCTTGTACCAATTTCCACAGGCACCACCTAGGCCAGGCCTCCAGCATGTCTTGCATAACGATTGCAACATCTTCCTGGCCTGCCTCTGTTCTTCCCCTCCCAAACTTTTTTACACTGCAGTCACAGGCATCATGGGAAAGTGTTAATGTCATCCCAGATATCTGTCTTGAACAAGTGCCTTCTGGTGCTTCCCTAGATCTTATCATGCCCACCGTGGGTCCCCCAGTCTTGGCTCTTGCTGCCCCTGCCTTTTACACATCCCTGGAATATCATCTTTCTCTTTCTGGCTCCATCCACCCCACCCACTGTGTCATCTCCTGCTGCCAGGGCACAGGCACAAACTGCTAACAAGCCTCCCTGACTTTGACCATTCCTTCTATGAACTCACTTTGCACAAAGCAGTTCTCAGCACTCCAGTCTTCTTGTTCCCTATCTGTTTACTTCCTTGGAGGATTGCCATAGCTCTTCCTTTCCTTTTCTTAGGGACAAAGTCCGTTTTCACACTTGCTGACTCCTTCACTACTTCACACAGAGGCTTCTAGTCTGTAATATTACCTGAAAGTCCAGAAATGCCTATTTTACCTCCTTATTTTTCTAAAGTGAAAGATTGAACTTCTTAACATGGCTTCATGTCCTTCCTCAATCCTACCATGCCAATTGTCCCCTTGCCGCTAATATCTGAGATAGTACAGTTTCTGTATTTATCCTTCTGTCCCAACTCTGGACTTCTGTGAACCTCCTTCCTTTCTGGAATCTACTACCTCTGGCCTCGTGTAGCCATGTCCCAGATCCTTCAAGGCCTAATTTAAATAGTACTACTTTCAACATTTCTCCCCTAGAACCTGAGGAGTAGTGCTTTCTTTCTGGCTTGTAGCAAGTTTGTTATACATTGTCCCTTATTGTGAGCCTTCTTATTTCAGTCATCAAGGCCCGGATGCATCTGTCTGCCTCAGCTGTCAGATACTTGAGGTTTCACCACAAAATTCTTGGCTGAAATTTCAACAAGAAAGCAGAGAATGAGTGTATTAGCTGGGGAAGAAGACAAAGCTTAGATATATATTATCAGAATAACTGAAATGTATTAGAATTCCCCCACTTAGAGGATCTTGAGTGTGAATTTCGTTTGGGGGCAGTTCAGCCCAAAGCTCAGGACCGAACAATGAAATCAAATTTCTTGACAAAGGACTACATCTAATTATGAATCTGTTAGAAAGGTGTTCTGGGCATGTGCTTCTGCGTGGGCATGTACATTGTGTGTCTGGAAACATGCACATGCATGCTTGTTTCTGTAGCTCTGTGTGATGGCCTGTATGTGAATGGAGAAGTGGGTGGCTGTAGCTCTGCATGAACAGGCGTGTGTGCCTGGCTCTGGTTAGGAATGCATTCAACGTGGCTGAGTGTGCATGTATAGTTGGGGGAGGGAGGGTCTTTATTAGAGAAGAAGCTGGGTCAAATGCTGGCATCCACACATGCCCAGGCACGGCTGGAAAACAGGTTAGGCAGGCCTGGCAGAAATGTATCTGTATTGAAATTTTCAGGAGCTCCAGAGAGATTGTTTTCCTAGGGAAGAAAAAGAAGGCACAATACAGACATGACCCATGAAGAAAGCTTTTGTCACTACATGAAGGGAGAGGCCTTGCTGAACAGGGGATAGAGACTTTTCAGTTGAGATTTTCTCATGCTGTAGTCTCATGGGTTCCGTGTCTTCACCTCATTGGCCCCAAAGAAATTGACTTAAAGGAAAAGAGTTATTTTGCATAAATATGTTATTGTTATGGTACGTCTCGAACCTTCACTACTCCAGTCATAATTTTTAGCCAATGAATACTCAGCCCTGCTTCATGCAGATTCTATGCTAGGGGCTAAAGTCACAGAGTTCTTGTTGTGGTATGGACTTTTCTGGACTTCATACCAGACAGAGTCACTGCTAATCTAAATTGTACCTATGATACTTGCTCTAGGTATCCCCAAAGCTGAATCAGTGCAATGCTCTTTAAGGTAGGTTAACTAGAATCCAGTAGTCCTCACCTCCTGTGAGATGAATTCAATATTGTCTCTATGCTACATGGCAGGAAGACTGGTTGATTTCAGTTTCTTTATTTTCTCAGCTAACCATCACTTGTGCCTTTTGTAGCCTTTATAATTGTCTGCATTGAACTTGATGGTGAAGTGTATTTTCTCTAAGCACAGGTTAGTTAGTGATAACCAACCCGCTTTTGTGGTATCTAGATAAATCTATTACTAGGAGTATATAAGTAAGCTATGGTCTCCAGTGTGAATTGCAGAAGCCACTAGAAGCAGCTGATGCTCAGTAGATGTAATACAGCATTTTCTAAATGCTACGTTGTACAACACAAATATCAACTATGCCCAGAAAATATAGTTGTACTTAGATAACACAACAGCCCTCAGAGAATATAAGCTGGACCCAAAGAATAGGAAAAAGAGAAAATACAGTTGGACCAAACTGTATTTATTCATGAGAACATATGAGATTCCCCCTAAAACTATCCAGAGAAATGTCTCCCTTCAGTGAGTTGAGAGAGGAGGCAGAAACCAACAAAGCAGGGGATATGTATAAGAAAATGAATGTGTAAACAACAAGGGCTCCTCTTCATATTTCATAGGAAAGGGAATGTCCAGTATGTGGAAACAACTTTCTAGGCACCTTGAGAGCAGGAGTGGTTTTCTTTGTCTTCCCTCCTGAGTAAAAGAAAATCTGCTGCTTTTGCTAGGCAGAAATGGCTTTCTGGGATATTTGTTAGACCACCAAATTTAGGCCCACAGGATACAAAGCGCTATTGAACTGTAACAGAAGGGCATCTTTATGTCTATAATAATGGGACTTGCCTTCTATGGATGTGCTTTCACCCTATAATAATAATACCCACTGTAGTGGTTTGAATGAGAATTGCCTCCTCAACTCCCATCTGTAGCATTTTACCACTTGCTCCTCAGTTGATGGCATTTTACTGGGAGGTAATGCAGCTTGCTGGAATAAATTGGTTGGACCTGAAGGCTAAAGGCCCCATGACATTTTTAGTTTGCTTTCTGCTTCCTTGTTGTATTTGAAGATGTTAGTTTTCAGATTCCTGCCATTGCTACCATGGCTGCTTCTTGCTGCTATGCTTTCAACCACCATATATTCTCATCCTCTTAGGATTGGAAAACAAGATAAATTCTTTCCTCCACAGGTTGCCTTCGTCGGCATGTTTTATTACAGCATTGGAAGAATAACTAATGCATCCACCAATAAGGAATTGTTATACCCAGTCACAGTTACTGCTAACATTGCCTTCATGTTGACATCTTTTGCTCTGGTTACAAAAGCAATGTATAAGGGCTGGAGAGATTGTTCAGTGGTTAAGAGCATGCGATGCTCTTGCAGAGGACCTGAGTTCAACTCTAGACACCCATGTCAAACAGATCACAATGCCTTCTAACTCTAGTTCCAGAGGATGTAACACACTCTTCTGGACTCCACAGGTACCTGCACTCATATGCACATTCAAACACACAAATACACATACTTAAAAATAAATTTTAGATGTGCGTAAAAAAACTCACTGTGATCACTAGCCTGAAATATATATATATATATATATATATATATATATAAAGTATACTCATATAAAAGGAATTAAAAAATTGGTCACATTCCCATCTACATATATCCATTAATATTCCAAAATATTTTTGTGCATGTATACATACACATACACACATACAAGAATGTATTAGGACTGCACTATTCTATACAATATTTTGGGGTAATTTTCACTTAACTCATCAAGAACATTTTCCTACAAACCAAAAATACACTGAAATTCCATCTGACCAGTATCAGAATGTTATCATAAAAAAAAATCAAACAACATCTGTGTTTTTGATCTTAACCATTCTGACAGGTATAAAATGGTATCTCAGAGTTGTTTTGATTTGCATTTCTCTGATGGCTAACAATGTTGAGTGTCTTTAAGTGTCTTTCAGCCATTTGGAGTTCTTCTGTTGAAAATTTCCTATTTAGCTTTGTACCCTGTAGTATGAGGTTTCTGGCCCGGAGTTTTGGGCCTTACCTCAAGGTTTAGGCCTGCAGACCCACTGACCCGTAGACCCACAGAGACACACAGATGTTTACAATAGTTTTCAGCTGATCAGCCTAAGGCCAGGGCATATAACCTGCTAGCTCTCTACCCTTCATCTAACCCATGACTCATCCTGTTCAGCCATGCGGCTCAGTACCTTTCTTTAGAGCAGCATAGTTGTCCTCTGCTTCTTCTGGCTTCTCTCTGGCATTCTGCTCTGTGCTTCCTGTTCTCAGAGTTCTCTTAGTCTGGTAGCCCCGCCCATACTTCCTGCATGCCTTTGGCCAATCAGCGCTTTTTATTAAACCAGTGGGTGGGACAATTATTTACCATGAAACAACACAATCCCCTACAGTACCCCATTGTAGTAAGAGTTTTCTGGCCTGGACTTTTGGGCCTAGCCTCAAGGTTTAGACCTACAGACCCACAGACCTGCAGAGACACACAGATGTTTTCAATAGTTTTAGGTTGATCGGCCTAAGGCCCAGGCATATAACTTACTAACTCTTTACCCTTAATCTAACCCATGACTCTTATCCTGTTCAGCCATGGGGCTTGGTACCTTTTCTTAGAGCAGCATGGTTGTCCTCTGCTTCCTCTGGCTTCTCTCTGGTATTCTGCTCTGTGCTTCCTGTTCTCAGAGTTTTCTTAGTCTGGTAGCCCCGCCCACACTTCCTGTCTGCCTTTGGCCAATCAGCGCTTTTTATTAAACCAGTGGATGGGACAATTATTTACAATGAAACAACACAACCTCCCATACCCCATTTTCCAATTAGGTTCTTCGGTTTTTTTGACCTCTATTTTCTTGACTTCTCCATATATTTTAGAGATCAGTCCTCTGTCCAATGAAGGGTTGGTAAGATCTTTTCCCATTCTGTAGGCTGTCATTTTGTCTTATTGACTGTGTCCTTTGCCTCACAGAAGCTTCTCAGTTTCAGGAGGACCCACTTATTGATTATTGTTCTTAGTGTCTGTGCTACTGGTATTATATTTAGGAAGTAAGTGGTCACCTGTGCCAATGCGTTCTGTCTTTTCTTTCTAGTTTCTTTTCTATCAAGTTCAGTGTAGCTGGGTTTATGTTGAGGTCTTTGATCCACTTATATTTGAATTTTGTGCAGGATGACAGGTTTGGATCTATTCGCATTCTTCTAAATACTACCATCCAGTTATGCCAACATCATTTGCTGAAGATACTATCTTTTTTTCCATTGAATATTTATGGTCTCTTTGTCAAAATTGAGTGTTCATAGGTGTGTGGGTTACAGTCGGGGTTTTTGATTTGATTCTATTGATATTTAGGAATTGGTCACCTGTGCATTGGCTACAATCTACACACCCAACTGCAGGAGCTAGGTAACAGGAGAAAGTTAAGAGAGACAGTCACAAATCCTCCTTGGGAAGAGGAAACAGAGAAGGTCTTCTGGGAAAATTTTAATCAGGGGCTGGGAGTAAGGGAAGGTGAGAAGAGAATTTGAGAGAAGGGATGTTGTAGGGGGAGGGGCACAGAGGGAGAGCAAAGAAATAGTTATCATGATAGAGAGGAGCCATTGTAGGATTAGAGAGAAATCTCATTCTAGGGAACACCCAAGAACCTACAAGATGAACCCAGCTAGGACTCTAAGCAATAGTGGAGAGGATGCCTACACTGGCCTTTCCCTATTATCATATGAATGACCATCATAATTGCCATTATAGAACCTTCATCCAACAGCTGATGGAGGCAGATGCAGAGATCCATAGCAAAACACCAGGCTGAGCTACTGGTCCATCTGAAGAGAGGGAGGAAAGACTGCATGAATGAAAGGATCAGGATTATGATGGGGAGACCCATGGAGTAGACTGCCCTGTGCTGTTAGGAGCAGACTCTGAAATAACCTTCATGGAATGGATCTGGACCCACTGAATGTAGACACTGAAGCCTCCCTCCTGGCTCACAGCTGAATAAGAGGTGAGTGGCACCCTGACCCTCAGGCCAAGTGTAGACCATGGTGTCCAAACTCCTGCCCAGGGACACAGTCCTGGTACCCCAACCACACCCAGCTCCACCCTAAACCAAAGAAAGCTGGGAGAACCTCCCCCGCCCCTAGCCAAGTCTCCAACAAAACACAGCTGGAAGGACATTCCACGGGCCAAACCCCACCCAAAGCACAATCTGCATCATCACACTTCGACAAGTGGAGACCCCAAAGTATCCTGATCCACAGCTGACTAAGAGCCAACTAAGACCCTACTAAGAGAACAACTCCTGTAACAACTGGAGACACATAGCTCATGGCCTATCCCTAACTAAAAGCCCCTGCAATGACAGGAGACACACAGTCCCTAGGCTCACAAGTGACTAAGAACAAATCAAGAGCTAATTAAGAGTGAGCCAAAGAAGCAATGGGCAGAAGCCAGTATAAGAATACATATAATAATATAAAAAACAACGAGACACCACCAGAAGAAGCTGGTGGCTCTACAACATCAAGATCTGAGCATAATAATGAAGAGGAAACATAAAGAAACAATCTTAAAAACAACTTTATGAAGATAATAGAAGCTTTAAAAGAGGATATTAAAAATTCCCTTAAATAGAAGAAAATACAAATAAAAAAAAATGGAAGAGATGAAAAAAAATCCCTGAAAGAAAATAAAGAAAACCAAGAAAAAAGAAAATGAACAGGTGAAAGAAACATTCCAGGAATTAAAAATTGAAATAGAAGCAATAAAGAAGGTGGAAACTGAGGCAATGCTGGAAATAGAAAACCTGAAGAAATGAACCAGAGCTACAGATGCAAGCATAACCAAGAGAATGCAAGAGATAGAAGAGAGAATCTATGGAGTGGAAGGAAGACTTAATAGTGGAAATAGATACATCAGTTAAAGAAAACACTAAAACCAAAAACGTCATAACACAAAACATCCAGAAAATCTGAGACACCATGAAAAGACCAAACCTGAGAATAATTGGAATCAAAGGAGAATACCAGCTAAAAGGCACAGAAAATATATTCAACAAAATCATAAAAGAAAATATTCCCAACATAAAGAAAGAAATGCCTATAAAGATACAAGAACCTTACAGAACAACAAACAGACTAGACCTCCCCCCCCAAAGTCTGCTTGCCACATAATAATCAAGCCAATAAACCTACAGAACAAAGAAAAAATGCTAAGAGCTGCAAAGGAAAAAGGCCAAATTACCTATATGATGGCAGAGCCATCAGAATAATACCAGATTACTCATTGGAAAAAAATGAAAGCAAGAAGGTCCTGGTCACAGGTTATACAGACACTAAAGAACATGGCTACCAACCCAGACTACTATACCCAGCAAAATTGTCAATCACCACAGATGTAGTAAACAAGATATTTCATGACAAAACCAGGTTTAAACAATATCTATCCACAAATCTTGCCCTACAGAAAGCATTAGAGGGAAAACTCCAATCCAAGGAAACAAGATACACCCATGAAACCACAAAAAAAAAAAAAATCAATAATCCCACAGAAGAAAAACCAAAGAAGGGAAATACACACAAATAACAGGAAAATAACAATCATTTGTCATTAATATCCCTTAATATCAATGGACCCAATTCACCTATTAAAAAAAAACATATCCTAACATGATAGATACAAAAACAGAAGCCATCCTTCTGCTGCATACAAGAAACACACCTCAATTTCAAAGACAGACACAGGCTCAGAGTAAAGGGTTGGGAAAAGAATTTCCGATCAAATGGTCCTAAGAAACAAACTGGAGTAGCCATCCTAATATCTAACAAAATAGACTTTACACTAAAATCAATCAAAAGAGATGAAGACGGACATTACTTACTCATCTCAGGAAAAATCCACCAAGATGAAGTCTCAATTCTGAATATTTATGTCCCCAATACAAGGGCACCTACATATATAAAAGAAACACTACTAAAGTTTAAACCTCACATCAAAACCCCACACACTAATAGTGGGAGACTTCAATACCTCACTTTCATCCTTGATTAGGACAATCAGACAGAAACTCAACAGAGAAATAAAGGATCTAACAGATATTATGACCCAAATGGACTGAATAGATATATACAGAACCTTCCACCCAAAAAGAAAAGAACATACATATTTCTCAGCACCCCATGGAACTTTCTATAAAACTGACCACATACTCACTCATAAAGCAAATATCAATAGATAAAAAAATGGGAATAACTCCTTGTGCCATATCAGACCACCATGGTCTACAGTTAGAGTTCAACAACAATAAAAATCACAGAAAGCATACAAATTCATGGGAATTGAACATCTCTCAATTGAAGCACCTCTTCAAGGTCAAGGAAAAAAGTAATAAAGACATCAAAGACTCCTAGAATTTAATGGAAATGAATCCACAACATACCCAAACTTAGGGGACACAATGAAAGCAGTGCTAAGAAGAAAGTTCATAGCACTAGATGCCTATATGAAAAACCTAGAGAAATCTCACACATGAGACCTAACAGCACAGCTGAAGGCTTTAGAACAATTAGAAGCAAACTCACCGAAAAGGAGTAGACAGCAGGAAATAATCTAATTTAGGGCTGAAATTAATACAATAGAAACAAAGAAAACAATACAAAGAATCAACAAATCAAAGAGTTGGTTCTTTGAGAAAGTCAACAAGATAGATAAACCCTTATCCAAACTAACCAAAAAGCAGAGAGAGAGAGAGAGAGAGAGAGAGAGAATCCACATTAACAGAATCAGAAATGAAATGAAAAGGCAGACACAACAGACAACCAGGAAATCCGGAGAATTATCAAGTCACACTTTGAAAATCTCATTAAATGCTGAAAAAGCCTTTGACAAAAATCCAACACTCTTTCATGATAAAAGTCATGGAGAGATCAGGAATACAGGGAAAATACCTAAATATGATAAAGGCGATATACAGCAAGCTGACAGCCAACATCAAACTAAGTGGGGAAACATTCAAAGCAATCCCACTAAAATCAGGAACAAGACAAGTCTGTCCTATCTCTCCCTATCTATTCAATATAGTTCTCAAAGTTTTAGCTAAAGCAATAAGAGAACAAAAGGAGACTAAGGGGATACAAATTGGAAAGGAAGAAGTCAAACTATCTCTATTTGCAGATGATATGATCATATACATAAGCGACCCCCAAAATCTAGCAAGGAACTCCTACAGATGATAATCACCTTCAACAAGGGAGCAGGGTACAAAATTAACTCAAATAAATCAATAGCCCTTCTATATGCTAAAGATAAAAGGGCTAAAAAAGAAATAAGGGAAACATCACCCTTTATAATAGCTGCAAATAGCATTAAATATCTTGGTGTAACTCTAACCAAAGAAGTAGCAGAGCTGTTTGACAAGAACTTTAAATCACTGAAGAAAGAAACTGAAGAGGAAACTGAAGCAAATGGAAAGATCTCCCATACTACTGGATAGGTAGGACCAACATAGTAAAACTGGCAATCTTACCAAAAGCAATCTACAGATTCAATGCAATCCCCATCAAAATCCCAACACATTTTTTACACACCTTGAAAGAACAATACTCATCTTCATATGGAATAACAAGAAATCCAGGATTGCCAAAACAATCGTGCTCAATAAAAGAACTTCAGGAGAAATGGATGGATTTGGAAAATATCCTCCTGAAAGAGGTATCACAAGCCCAGAAAGACAGGCTATGTACTCACTCATAAGTAGATTTTAGACAAAAAGCAAAGAATACTCAAGCTGCAATCCACAACCCCTGAACAGTTTGCAATTAGAAGGAACTGATCCCAAGTTCCTTCTGTTCTCAGAGAAGAAAGAGAGACATTCAGAGCTTCCCCTAGGAAGAGAAAATAGAGATCACTTTAGCAAACTGGGATCATAATCTGTTGCAACCAAGAAGAGTTGGAAAAAAATCATGAACGAAGGAGATGTTTGAGTGAGAGAAGCAACAAAGAAGGAGAAAGAAAAGAGATGGATATCTTGATAGAGGAAGCCAATGTGGGTTTGGAACAGGTGCTAGGAAAACTCCAAGAACTCACAGGATTTCCCCAGCTAGGTCTCCAAGCAATAGTGGAGGGGGAGCCTAAACAGGACTTCCCCTATAATCAAATGAATAACCACCCTAAGTGTTATCACAGAACCTACATTTTACAATGCATAGAGGCAGAGATCCATGGCTGAGCACTGGGCTGAGTTCCTGGTCCAACTGAGATCGGATGAGGAGAGTCTGTATGAGCAAAGGGATAGGAATTATGAGGAAAATTTTCACACTGATGGCTGGCTGGAGCTCTAGGCGCTCACAGAATCAAGAACAGCCACTGGGGAACCATGGGGAAAAGGAGCTAGTCCTCCAAGTGTAGGCAACTGTGGATTGGCATGGGCAGTATGTGGAGCCTGGAGGGATGGGATCAGACTGTGTTCCTGCGTGTGGGCTGGTACCTTGGAGCCCATTACCTGCAGAGGAACACCTAACCCAGTCTTGATTTTTGAGATGAGAAAATTGGACTTGGCTGGAGTGGATTGCCAAGCTGAGCTGACTCACCTTGGAACTTCTTGCCCTGTGAGGGGAGGAGATTGTGGAGGGGGGAGGCTGAAGGCTGACTGGGACAGATTGGGAGGAGGGAAAGGAGGGAAGGCAAGGGGATACATGGATAAAAAAGACTTCTTTTAAATAAAAAATAAAATGAACATACAAAAAAGGGGAAAAAAGAAAAAAGAAACATTACTTGTAAAAGAAAAAAAATATATAAAATATATCCGAACAAAATGTCATGATATCTTTTGCATTATACAATGAATACACACTAATAAAATTTTTTCAAAAGCATAGTAAGAAAAAAATCCTTATTATACATCCTATAACATATAAGTTAATACATGGCCACAGTAGGATTTCATTTTATAGATGTACCACAAGATCTTTTGGGTATTATAAAGCTGTCTTAGATTTTATATTACAGTGATAAAATACTACAACCAGAAGAACCTTGAGTACAAAAAGGTTTATCGGCTGACATGTGTAGCATCATGAAGGGAAGTCAGAGCAGGAAGTCAAGACAGGATCCTGGAGGCAGAAACTGAAGCAAAAGCCACGGAGGAGTGTTGCTTATTGCTGTTCTTTCCATGGTTTGCTCAACCTGCTTTCCTATACAGCTCAGGACCGATCACTTGCCTAGCTTGATATCACCCACAGTAGGCTTGGCCTTCCCACATCAATCTTCAGAAAATTCTCTACAGGCTAATTGTATAGAGGTATTTTCTCAATTGAGAGTCCCTCCTAAATGATTCTAACTTATGTCAAGCTGGGGAAAAAAATAGCCAGCCCAAAAGTGTCTCAATAAACATTATTAAACATACATTTTTGTATTTTTGCTTTACTATTACATAGTTTTCAAAGTGGAATTATACAATCAAGTGTGTGAAAATTTAAACAAGTTTTCAGAGCCATGTCACTAAATGGTCCTTTATTGCTGCACTAATTTAAACTCAGTGTGTAGTCCTATCAGGCATATACAAATACTGTTTTCAGTACATATGTACTAACAATAAGAATTGTCTTTCAATTATTTTGGTTAATTTAATTAGTTATATAAAAAGGCTGTTTTCATTTAAGATAGTATGTCTGTCTACATATTTTAACAGTTACTACCCAGAAAACAATTTAAATTGCTACATAAAGCATATATAAACATACATAAGTCCATTTACAAGAATATATAACATGTGATTATGAACATATATACACACACTTAGAGAGAATCTTCATTTAAAATTATTCACTTACTTATTTTGTGCATGACTGCATTTGTGTGTGTAGTCACGTGCGGAGTTCAGAGAAAAACTTGAAGCCACGGGCTCTAAGATTTCAGGGATTGAATACAGTTCCTCAAACTTGGTAGCAAGTGCCTTTATCTCACAAGCCATCTTGCTGCCTTTTCTTTTCTCTTCTTAATTAATTTAAATTTTTGTCCATTTATTTATTTCTTTATTCATTTGTGTGCCAGAGCGTATGTGGGGGGAGGGGCAGTTCTTAGTGCACATGTGGAAGTCAGAGGACAGACCTTGAGAGCCAGTTCTCTCCTTCTACCATGTGACTTGTAGGGTCTGATATCAGATAGCTGGGCCAACAAATACCTTTATCCAATGAACCATTTCACTAGCCCTAAAGTTAAATTTTGAGATTCATTTTTATTGTTTTTATGTAATAAGCACATGCTTGTGTCTGGGAGAGGGTATGTGCTTGTGAATGCAAGTGTCCTCAGCAGTCCAAGAGGGTTTCAGATTTTAGGCACCTTACAGTGACTGTGAGACATCTGACATAGGTGCAGGGAATCAAACTTGGTTTCTTTGGAAGATCAGTGCCCATTCCTAACTGCTGAGCCCTCTCTCCAGAACTGAAATGAATTTTAAGTTTTAAGTGCTTTCACTATGACACTTTTATAGATGCTACACTTCATTCTTATCACCTTCTCCTTCCTTACTGGTCCCTTTTCTGCCCTAAATCATCCTTCCTTCTGTCTCCATGACACATGCTTATCACTCTCAAAGCACATGACCTCTGTGAGTCCTCCGGCCTCTTTGAATGAAAGAAAGCTGCTTTGGCCTGGGGGTGTGATGATGTGAGATAGCACTTTCCTAGTAAGAGGAAGAAGGTTCTTGGTTCCTTTTCCAGCACTGAGGGGAAAAAACTCAAAAAAGAAAGATAGAAAGGGGCCCTTACTTATGCTGTATTTATACATTATATTTCACCAGGTCTCCTAATGAGACTCATTTAGAAGCAATACCCAACAGATGAATATGCTTTCGTGAGACAGTATAAATACATACTATACAATGATTGCTCTCAGTAGAGTGAGTGTGCTCTACTTAGATTCTATTTCACCTCTTTTATAGTGGCAAATAAAGAAACATATCAGAAATGGGATTGTTTGCCAAAGGGAGTGAATAAGTTTGTTTCAAATGCCCCCAAGAAAACTTTCATAAGAAACTGAAGTCTTTAATCCTGCTTCTATCAGTAAAAGTTACTTCTGCCTTGACATACACTCCCAACAGAAAAGATCAGAGAGTGTTTATTTGCTTAGGAATAGATTAAGGCTCACAGAGATTTGCTTGGGTTGAAGGAAGGTGAGGAAGGCTGAAGTTCACACATCTCAATTGCATGGGCTGCAGGGAGGTGGAAGCCTTTACTAGGGTCTCTTGACTTGGGCTACACCTGCACCTCTGGGTGACAGAGCAAAATATGTCTATTTGCCCTAGTCCAGTCTCAATCTCTAGGCTCAGGGCCAGAAGCCAAGAGCCTAGAAATTTAGCTTGGCTGACTTTCTTTTGTCTACTGGGTGTGCATTTGCATAGTTGTTGTAGTTGCTGCTTGAGAAGTGAGTGTCTGTGTTGTCCTGAGTTCAAGCTCAGTTGTCTGGAACTACTAGTGTGCCTCACCACAGGCGCCCAGATTTGCGCTGATGTGAACTGGGAGGATAATAGTTATCTCACTGGACTGAAAATAGTCTCTGGCCGTGCTGTAAGAGTGCCATTCCACAAAAGGATAGAAGACAGAAGCTTGTGCCTGGAGAGGATCATAAACCTCTGCACCTGTCAAGGGTTCAGCACGCTCCAGGTTAAAATTACAACACACAGCCTTGCTCCCACCTAGCCCAGGAGCTTCCTCATTCTCTTCAAAAGCCCTGCTAATACTATCATTATCTGCTACTTGATTTCAGTTCCGTGCTTAGTCCAAGAAGTTTCTAGTACAGGTAGAGGCACCTAGGCAAGCAAATTCAATGTCTATGTAAGGGATCGGCAAAGAAGCAGAAGGGACTTGCCGGACAGAGACCACATTTCCAAGAATCTATTAAAGCCATTTCCTATTGGAGGGGAAGGGGCATGAAGGCTAAAAGTGTGGAAAACAAGAATGTGGACAAATCAACAGCAGACAGATCCTGCCACGAAGTCTGAACCAAATTTAATCCCGATAAGCAAGCAGTCTCCAGGGAGCTTTTGACCTGGGAAATCAGGCTGGGGTTGTATTTACATTTCTAAGAGATTAGTCTGGTTGCCTCACAGAAAGGATTACAACATTTCAAGAGTGAAAGCAGGGGTGCTGGCAGGTGAGGGAGTGTAAGAGGTGGCTCCCTTTTCGAATTCCAGTATTGGTCTAGTTGAGACAGAAGGATGTAGGGTTCCTGGCCACCCTGGACTCCAGGGCAAGACACTGCACCCACCCTTTCTCAATAAAAAGCAGAGACCAAGCAGAGGAACCTACATAAAACCAAAAACGATGTAGAGACTATGCCCAGACTAAAAGCCACAGCTTTCTGCTTTTACCCTGGGATGGAAAGTATATAGGAGCCTGACTGGATTTAGAATCTCCACGAAAACAAACCTGAAAAGGTGTGTCTACAGGGGCATTTCCAAAGAGCTTTACCTGAGCAGGGAGAGCCACCATGAATGCAGGTGGTACTGTCCTATGGGCTGGGGTCCAGAACTGAGTAAAAAGGAGAAACTGAACCAAGCCCTTGCACTGCTCCACCCCAGCGTGGTCATTGTGGATGCAGTGTGACTCCCTGTTCCCATGCCTGCAGCCATGTCTCCCCTTCATGAGAAAACTGTGAGCAAAAATAAGCTCCTCCTCTTTTAAGTTGCTCTTGGCCAAAATTTTGTCACAAGCAAAAGAACTAACACTGGTTTTTTATGCCATCACCAATAATTACACCAAGCCCTGTGAGTACTTCATCCAAAATTTAGTCATGCAGTACTTTGGTGCATCCGGTTGCAATGCTAAGTTTTGTTTGTTTTGTTGTTTTTTTTAAAAAAGGATTTCTCTGTCATCCCAGAGAAGCTGACTACCTAGTGGAGCTAACTAATGTGTAAATAGGTAAAGGGGAACTACTGCCAAAGAACCCTCTTTAGGCAAGAAGCTGAGGAGGGGGTATTGCATGAGGTGGGAATAGCTTATGTGAGGAAGTAGTTAATATGATGTGTGGGATCCCTGCCACCCAACTTTGGATCTGGGAGAAGGCATGGAAGATGAGCTGGGAGGGATGGGCCATTTGGAAATGTGAAAGCCCTGGCTTAGTAAGATGGATTCCAGATTTATGGAAGATAATAAGTCCGTGTCTCAGGCCACTTTGACATATCACTATCATCTTTGTTAATGGTGTCCAGTCAAGGTATCATTTACTGTTGTTGTTTGTGCTTTTCTTTTGGGGGGCTACCACCCAGCTCCCAAATAAACCACACATGGAGGCTTATTCTTAATTATAAATGCTGCCCTTAGCTTGGCTTATCTCTAGCCAGCTTTTCTTAATTTTATCCCATCTACGTTTTACCTCTACGCTTTTACCTTTTTCAACTTCTCTATATATTTTCTTTCATTCTTATTCTGTGTCTGGCTTTGTGACTGGTCCCTTCTTTTCTCCTTGATCTCTCTTGCTACTTTTTTCTTTTCCTACCAGGTTTCTCCTCCTATATATTCTCTCTGCCTGCGAGCCCCGCCTATCCTTTTTTTTTTTCCTTGCTATTGGTTGTTCATTTATTATTCCATCAGGTATTTTAGACAGGCAAAGTAACACAGCTTCACAGAGTTAAATAAATGCAGCATAAAAAATTGCACTACATCTTTGCATCATTAAAAGAAATGTTCCACAGCATAAACAAATATAACACATCTTAAAATAATATTCTACAACAATTTATGGGATTGTAGCAGCCTCTTTTCCATACTTGACTGTCTCCGGACAGAGCCTCACATTCTGGTCCATTGGAGCCTTATAGCCTCCTCTTCCATCTTTCTGTCCCACTTTTCAAGCCAGCGTGCTTTAGCAGTTACCTACTCAAGCCTACCAGGGACTCTCAGGACATCTTTGCTCACACTCTTCTTTCAAAGCCCACTGGAGATGCCCATTTTTTATAAATTGCTCCCAGCCTTGAAGAAACAACTCCCAATGCAAATTCCCCTGACCCTCCCTTGACCCAAAAAATGGGTGAAATACTTTCTCTGGACTCTCTGGCATCAGCTACATGCCAATATCATTAGAGCACACATCACTTTGCCTCATGATGGTTATTCGAAGGCCTGTCTCCCAGGTTAGAATGCAAGCTCTACCAGTGAGGCCATATCATATATCATTTACAATGAGGTTATAGCATCATGTTTGGCACAACTGTAGAACCTCAATGAATGGTAAATTAAGGCACTGATCTTTCAGGTCCAATTTTTCCTAAAATAGTTCACATCTATACCAAGCAACTTTTTAGTAACAAGCAATCCACTTTTCTGGACCAGGTTTATATTTCCAGGTCAAGGTGAGTATGCTCTTTCCCCAGCTGGAGATTTCAAAGATGTCTGGCTCAGGAACAGCTGGGCCACAGTCACCAGTGGAACTCAAGCACATATTTAGATTCCACTGGTCAACAATTAGCATATAAGCCTGACATGTATTTTAAATGCCCTCCCCTTCAGTTCTGTCCATCTTGGGTCCTAAGTACTAAAAGCATACTTAGAGTGATCTTAGGAAATGCTATTTTTATACTTAAAGTGGGGATTTTATTTTCTAAAGTTAGCCAGTATGTCCAAAAGAGAAACCTTGGGGAACTATCTCTCCTCTCATAAAGGGTTCAAATTGTTAGGGATATTTCTATTTCCCAACTGTGGAATTCACATCTGTTCACTTTTTAAAAACAATCAAGTGACCATGTTATTTACTCACAATTATAAGTCATGAATTCGTTTGGTTTGTAGGTTTTCCATTATTATTTCTTTGTGAAAACAGAGTAAATTTGCAGCTTTAAGCTCAAATATTTTTAAAATTTACTTTTTCAGATAATAATATACTTACATCTGTCCAGTTTTAAGTTCTAAGGAAAGGCTAGCATGGGCTTGGCCTTGAACCTCACTACTCATAACTTTTAAATATTCTAGCAGCCTGCAGGAGCTTTGAACTAGAGGCTTTGAACAACAGAACATTCCATAGTATTCTCTGCAGAATATGGAATGTCCAGAACCTCAGTATCCAGTTCCTGGAGGACTTTCTGGGGCATCTGGAAGACTACTTACATGATCAACTGCACAGAGCAATATATTGGAGTACGTGCTGATATTCTCAGGATAGTAATTCGGCTGCAACAAACTTTCAAAAACTATTGTTTGTAAAAGGAGTTGAGAACTGTGTTTTAGGGTTTCATCACTGATTAAACTGATTTATACAGAAAAGGGCGATGGCGGGTGGAGGTGAGTAGTTCAGTTAACTGAGACACAAGCTAGTTGACAAGCATGATGAGAAAATGGGGGTAGGAGCAGGGGAAAGGCAGAGAAGCTGACCACAGCCACAGTCTAGGTGGGAGAGCACTTGACGGTTTAGAGAAAGTGGAAATTGTTGCCTCATTAAAAGGGAAACATTTGACGGTTTGGGGATCTTTATGTGAAGATTTTTCTTGAATTGAGTGCAGTTGGGTGTAGAGAGAAAAGGAACCCTGAGGATGGGCAGCAAATACTTTCCCGATTATACCTTTTTAAAAGAAAAATATTGAGAATTTCATACAATATATTTTAAATATTTACTATTTCTTCCCCATTCACAACTCTTAACTCCTCCTAGATCCTACCTACCTCCCTGACACCAAACTTGTTGTCCTTTTGAAAAAAAAATAACCCATTGACTCCAATTTGTGTTACTCATACACTCATGGGTGTGGGGCTAATCACGGGGGATTGGTTGACCTACCCAGAGCCACACCCTTCAAGAAAACTGACTTTCTCTGCCCTAGAAGCCATAAACTGTCACTAGCCCCTTAGGCAGGGCGGTTTATAACCTCCCCCTTCTACTCTAAACAAGTGAATCTGTGCAGACAGCCACAGCTGCTGTGACTTACTGACAATAGCGCTTCTGTCATGTACAGATAACTTTGGCTCTTAACATGTTTTCATCCCCTCTTCTGGGATGGTCCCTGAGCCTTGCAGAGAATTGTGGTATAAATGTCCCAGTCGTGGCTGAGTAGCCCATGGACTCATTCTCTGCACTTTGACCAGTTGATTTTATGCAAACCACTGTCTGCTGCAGCAAAAAAGAAAAAAGAAAAAGAAAAAAGTGTCTGATGGGATCTGAGAGATACAAATCTTGAGGGAAATTTGATACTATGTCCATTTATTTAGCAGAATAATGTAGAAGAGTAGTATCATATATATTATACCACTATACAATATAGTAGTAGGATCCCCATGGGACCTGTGAGCTCTCCAAACATGCATTCATAGCCAAATTTGCAGTGCCAGACACTCAACTTACCCTGTGGAGCAGGACTTAAATCAACTCATTATAATTTTGTTCCTTGAATTTGGTCATGGATTCAAAGCTTTTCAGTCCAGTCACATGATCCCTATACTTCACATCACATGATCCCTATACTTGACATTCCTATACTTGACTATGCTATACTGTTACCTTGGAAGTGATTTTAGAAATGACTATTAGAAACAGAAAAAGCAAAGAAAGAAAATCTGGCACTACCAAAGATAAAGAAGAAAACCCATATCTCATGATACCCAATTGGTAAGGTTTGAAAAATCCAGCAGGAAACAGGGGAGGGGGCCAAACACTAACAGGCATAGCTATTTTGTAACAGGCATAGCTATTTTGTAAAACATTTATTGGATATTCATAACAAACTGGGCATAAGCACCAAGGATAAACAGGTAACTTAGTTAAAGTTCCTGGAGTTCACACTCCAAGGAAGTTGGTCAAGTTAAGACATAAGAGGTAGAAGCCATGGCATTTCTGATTAGAGCATTGTGGGCAATGTGAAGGATCTGAAAATCACAGAAATAGTGTTCTTTAATAAGACAGACATGACTGTGCCCAGCTGCACTTCTGATTCTCCATGCATACTGAAAGTTTAAGTCCTGGGGTGGGGGATGCAGCTGAGCTCTGCAATGGATTCTGGATACAGCTGCTAAATCTAACTTCAGTTCTTTTTGGCACTAACGGGGCTGATTGTGTCTGGCAGTCAAAGGCTGCCAAACCTCCTGATTTAAGACATTGCCTTACCAATGAAAAATAGCTATAATGAAAATAGCTTATGTCTTACATAAACTCTTCCCAGTATCACACACATAATAGGATCCATAGTACTTTATTGCATGTGGACTGTCACACTGAGTTAAAACTGTTTCTTCTTCTTTAAAAAAAAAAACAAAAACTTGCTTCTTCAAGGTTTCTATAAAAAACAAAATCAAAACCCCAAACTTTAATGTTTGCCTAAACATACACAGATAATGTGTGTATATCTGTTACCCAGAGGGAACAGAAGAGGATGGGGAAATTTCTGTGACTAGAGTTAGCTGAGGTGGGTGCTGGCAACAAAACGCTTCCCTGGTGTAAGTATCCTTTAACTGCCAAGCCATTTCTCTAGCCCCTCCAATATATTAATTTTAATAGTAGCAGTTTGATCCTATCCAACAATGAATTCATGTCCAAAAGATTTTGCCATTTGATTTTTTCTTTATGCACCTAGTAGTGACTTTTCTGCACCTTAGTTCCATTAACTATAAATGAAAAACTGCCCCTACTTCAATCCTGAGTCTTACAGCTTTGTTATCTGTAAGGAGTGTAAAGATTTGATGAACCATCTTCCTAGATAAGAATGACCTCTCAGGACCACATAGAGGAGGTAAAGGTGATCTGGGATTTGGTCCCCTTCTGATGGCAGATACTAATTCTGGCTCATCTGGTTACTTTTCCTTAGCTCTTTTCTTTTTCCATTTTATTATTTTACTTTAATAGTCTCTTGTAGTAGGAGGTTTCTGGCCCTGACTTTCGGGCCTAACCTCAAGGTCTAGGCCCACAGACCTGCAGACCCAAAGACCCGCAGTCCCACAGTCCCACAGTCCTACAGAGACACACAGACACTTTCATTAGTTTTTGGCTGATCAGCCTCAGGCCCAGGCATATCACTTGCTAGCTCTCTACCCTTCATCTAACCCATGTCTCTTGTTCAGCTATGCGGCTCGGTACCTTTCTTTAGAGCAGCATAGTGGTCCTCGGCTTCCTCTGGCTTCTCTCTGGTGCTCTTCTGGCATTCTGTTCTCAGAGATTTTCTTAGTATGGTAGTCCCGCCTAAACTTCCTGCCTGCCTTTGGCCAATCAGCTCTTTTTATTAAACCAGTGGGTGGGACAATTATTTAAAATGAAACAACACAAACTCCCACAGTCTCTTATCCATGTATGCCCTTGCTCCCCCTCCCTTCCCTCTTCCCAATCCTCCTAGTCAGCCTTCGGCTTCCCCTCTCCCCATCCACCCACCCCCTACCCCAATAAGGCATGAAGTCTCAAGATGGGCCAGTTCAACATGGCACATCCACTCCAGGCAAGTCTGATTCACTCATCCCAAAGTCACTGCTGGGCTGGGTGTTCCTCTGCAGGGAATGGGCTCCAAGGTGCCAGCCCATGCACAGGGATACAGTCTGTATAGCTCTTTCTATACATCTTTCCCTTTGCTCATTGGGTTAGAAATGTGGGCCTTACTAGATGAAGGGATTCTATTCCTTTGGCCAGAAAATACAGACAAACCCTAGAAGAGTAGGAGGGTATATCTAATGCAGCATATATGGGATGCTAGAGCCCAACAGAAGATTGGTGATTGACAGTAATAAACAAGTAATATAATAATAAACAGTGAATATTTTCTATATGTTGTGACTCAGGAATATACATCTGCCAATTCCTTTCGAATTTTCAAATGTAGTGCATATCCATCTGCACAGACCTGTCTAATTTAAAAATGTGATCTTAAGTTTAAAAATTAAAATATGTCTGCAATACAGCAGAACTTAATTAAAAGTACTGGACTTAACAGTGAACTGACAAAACCTTCAAATGCATAAGACAATGTAGCAATCCAGCTGACTTTGCCCAGTGTATTCAAAGCCCTGGGTTTAATTCCACAAATTGGCAAAACAAAACAAAGCAAACAGGAAAACAATAATTTAATGCATTTGTATTTCGTTAATATATCAAAACTTTTATTATACACATAATGTTGTCTGAAATTATTAATCTATGGATAGTTTCCGGCCGACAAATTTGTATTTGGGCCACTTTCTGCATATGGACTGTGCAGTTTTACTCATTATTTATCATTTCTGAGTTATTCCAAGTGATTAAGCATTATAATTTAGGACATATTTTAATATATTTTTAATAGTTCCCCTATGATGTCAAAATAGCAACTAAGGAAACAAGTGAATAAATTTTTAATTTCTGTTTAAATATGTACTACAATAAATATGATGTGGATGACTTTCTGCTAAAAAAAATAGAAGTTAGCAAATCTAGAAAAGAAGCAATATACCAATAATTAAATAATTAAAGAGATACACTTCAGTAATACAGATAACTATTTTATTAAAAAAGTTACAAACAGGTGGACTGCAGGGTTGTCTTACAAAATGACAAGAATGAAATCTATTGGAAAAATTTTACTTTTACAAATCTTCATAGGTAATTGTTCAATGTTTGTACTTGTTATTCGAGATTTTACTGTTCACTGATAAAGTTACAGTACATTAGATCCATGATAATAGGTTACATGATTTTATTTGCAGAGCCCTACTGCAGTGATCTGAACAACTCCTAAACAGATGCCATAGTAAAGACAAGACATATATTGCATTTAATATTCATTTCTTATCCTAATAAGCAACATGCAATCTATTAAGGAAGCTAAAATAACTTTTGGTCCCTTTTCTTAAAATGTGCTGGAGAAACCACCTTTAAAATCACTTTTCCCCTGATTCCTGTGATCCTAAGTGAATCCAAGTGAAATCTGCTGCTGAGGTCAATGACAATGAACAACACTGTGATGGAGATAGAGGTGACAGAAGGCGAAGGGAAGGAGGGAAGAATGTCCATAGGAAAGAAACACTGTATAAAAATCAGTCTGCAGACAACTGAAGTCATCATGAATTATTTGATTCCTTTAGAATTTCACGGAGCTAGTAATGATGAGCCACAACCACTTAAGCTACTCTGAACTGAATGTTTCGTTTTAAAGTGCAAACTTAAATTAAGTGTTAATTTCAAGCAGTTTGTAAATAAGGAACAATGTTTTGATTTCCTCTACCCTTATAATCTCACCATCAAATCCCAGATTGAAGAATAAGAGCTCACTTTGAGGGAATCTGATCAGGAATCAAATGCAACACGATTTAAAAAAAAAAGGAAATCAAAGCTTAATCATTTTCTACTCATTAATTAATGGCCATGCTGACCAAGAGATAACATGAATGTAGATATCACTTTATTTGAACACCACACACAATACAAATTTAAAACTGCCACACCCTCCACAAACCATCACTGCATATAGTAGAGCTTTCCTTGACAAAGTTATTGAGCTATTATTATAGGTCAAAAGTAGTTTTGGTTTTACTTTATTTAGAAGCATGTTCAAATGACTAAAGCTGGGCTCCTAAAATTGAGAACTTTGGTGCAGTAGGTGAGCTGCAGTTACTAACTTCTGCGAATTAAAAGCACACAAATAAAACCAAATAAAAACCCCAAAACAAAATACTGTCAAACTTACAGAATTAAAAATAATTGCTAGGAAAAGCACTGGTCATGATGTTAAAACTGAACAAAAGATTACTCATTGTAAGTTTTTTTTTTTTTTTCTGTTTCTATACCTGCGTTACTGGTAAAATGTTCAAGTATTCAGACAAAATGTGCTGATTAGGTAAACAACATGGAAGGCAATGACTATTAGAAAGCACATTTGCAAAAATGGAAAAAAAAAAAAAACAGCCAGAGACTTGGCGCTATTCCCCCTCCTGTTACAGATTTTTGTCTCTACTACAAACATGCTTCTTGAAAAATAACAAAAAAGCAGTTGTGATAGTGCAAGAAAACATTAACAAATATTGCTTTAAACTATTATTCAGAAAGACAAATATTAGGAACTAGAAAGTGTACATGATTTTATTTGAATTCAGTTTTACATGTGCAGAAGTCTACCAGATGTCAATGACAAGCCTGACAGGCAAAGCTGAGCTATCACTGTTGAAGTATACAACTAATTTACCATGGACACAATATCCCTTTTCAAAGGCATTGCTAAGTAGGTCATAACTAAGTTTAGAACTTCACAGAAAGGAAAATGTTACTGCCGCAATTCAATGCTGTAAATGAGATTAACACATGTGAAGGCCTAATGGAATTGAATAAACTATTCAAGTAAATGCTGTACAGTCAACTTCCAATATCACCTGTAACTTTCAGATTGTTAATTATAAAACACATCACAAACTGCACTTGAAGAAAAGGGAAATTCCATCCATACAGGTAAAATGTGATCTTTAGTTTCTTTTTACAAGACTGCCACACGTAAACAAAGTCTCAAAGTATTAACCAACCATTTAAAGGAGAAAGATTTTACAAATAGGATGAAGCATTGGTACGAGGTAATATACAGAAGTAACCATTTGTTTAAGGCTCAATTTTTTCTCCATTATATCTTTCTTTTAAAAGGCATTGAGTAGGTAATACTGAGTTTGAGTAATAAATACAAGTTGAGAAACTGATTAAAGAAATCAACTAACATATTAAAAATTAACCCTTTCATATTAGCCATCAACAAGAACTTAAAAAGCTATAAAAGGACGGATTGATAAAGAACAGATTTTAAATGTATGGTAAACGTGCTAAGCATTACTGTTAAGGTCCTTGGATCTTGAAGGCCAAAGACCTTATGCACTTCATTAGATGTATGGCAACATGCTGTGATAGAGACAGGTTTACCAAGGCTCAGTTCTGCAACCCAGGTTGTAAAGTTCTCCAAAGCAGCATCTGTGCAAATTTCCTCTGAGTTTTATCTGCAAGTAAGATGAAGAAATTTCATGAAAACCTAGAGATATACAGGGGAATATCCAGAAACAACCCTAATAAGAGATCCCTATGTATGCAGGCATAAATGCTGATGGTCACTAGTATTGGATCTTAGGGTATAATTTCACCGTGTTCTCCATCGTTTAAGTAACAAAATAATTTTCTGCACAGATTCAGGAAAGTCACCAAAAACCAGACGTATAGTAAGGCTGAACTGGATATAATACATTGTGTCCCTGTTATTAGTTCTTATAATACTATGTTACTTCCTACCTACATATATGTGATATTAAAAACATTTGTACTGATTAAAATGATCTTACAATACAGAAGATAGGGCAAATGCTCTGTTTTGAAGTTGATCTGTTCCTATTATGACGGAAATAGTGAGAGACTTCAATATTCATTATAATTTCCCTTTTTATTATACTACTTTTTCCCGAGTTTGGTTTTGGGGAATTCAGTATGATTCAGTGTAGACATTCAGACCTGGAGGGTGATATGCAGCAGGTCACATGTCCTACTCTGATCTGCTCTTTTTATTGACACCCTCCCATTCACAAGAACTTCTGTAACAGAGACTCCTCAGTTTCTATCCTTATAGCTGACAGATTTCTGCCTTCCGTTTAATACTGATAGAGAGAAAAACCATCATTCAGACAAACATTCCATCCTTCAGCTGTGCTGAGTCACCAACTGGCTTCTAGAGGAATGAAACTGTGTTTGCTGTTTAATGTAGAAGATAAAAAGAGAAGAAAGGCAACTGTGGAAGAGTGCCAAGTGGAGTCAGTGTAAGGTCTCCGCAGGCCTAGCAATGTCTGTAAACGCGCCATTTTCAATTTATTTGACAGTTACACTTCTATTAGCATTCAAAGAGCCTGATAAGAAAATGTGTCCTCATTAGCTGTATCATAAACATGATTACTTTCAAAGAATTTCCCACTCATCATTATTGAAATTCTGCCATCTAAACTTACTGGGAAAATCTTTTTAGAAACTAACATAAAAACGTTGCCTACTTAAAGTTGGGCTTAAATGTGGAAAGCTAAGTTTTAGATTAGAATATGTGTTAAGTTTGAGAAAGTCTAGTTTCCTCATCAGTAAAATAGTGAGAAGAATCCTCCCCTCAGAGAGATGCTATCTCTATCACACAGGGCAGTGTGTGAAAGCACTACATGAAATGAATATATGACATCAGCAATTGCTTTCATTTCCCAATCATACTATTGATTTTTAAACCACTAGAATCAGATCATCAATTCCTTAAAATCTATACTGAGGACATTCATACTTTCATCCTTAGTTAGAATTTATTTTTTAATTCAAAAGATATGTGATTATTTATATTAGATTTTTCATTAATTCATATTACACTTCCCCCAATTTATTCAAAACAGTGTACTATAAATTCTAATTTACAATTTTCAAATAAAATATACAAAAGCTTAAATTTTTAGATTTAATTATAACATATTTAAGACATAAAATGTAATGGTTTAATACTCTGAGATTAAAGTGATGAAATACACACCACAAATCAGCTTACTAATCAAATTCTCTATGAAATAATAACTACATATCCATCACTTACATATCCATCACTTTCCACCCAAAAAATCCCTTAGTAACATTTGGTCTATCTACACGCCTCCAGTGAAATCAAGCCATATAGATAAATTCTGAGTAACACTCAACAATATTAATATTGAGCACATCTTTAAACAAAGTAATAAGGGTCACTTTTCTAGAGAGCAATAAATTATAATCCTCTTCAGTAATAAATCCTGAAGCAACTTCTTTCATTAAGCCAAAAGGTACAGTGTCTCTCATATAAGGAATGTTCAAAATGGAAAATGTAAATGTCCTTGCTCTACAGTGACAGCAAAATGTTCAGTTTATTAACACTTTCATTCACTTAAAAGAAAACCACTCCAGAATCTTTAAAGGCAGCCAGTTGGATTAGTCCATTTTCACTCTCAGGCTATCACACTGAAGCACTCTTGCTTGGAAGCCTTAGCTTGCTGCTTTCCTTGTCCCACACCCCATAAGATAACAGTTAAGCTACCAGTCAGCAAACAAATGTTGGTTCTGGCAGCTTCTACTCAAATTCTCACTAAAGTGTTTTTCTAATAATATTATCAAAGTAAAAAATAGAAGCAAATAATAGTTCAAACACTATCTTAATAAATGAAGAAAGATCTCTCATGTAGAGTAAATTGCCACACAAATGTACCAAACACAGACCTGAAAGAACAAAGCTCATTATTTATGTCAGCCTGAAGAAAAAGGGAGATTCTTGCTTTATTCAGGACAAAACACATTATTTCACAAGGCCGAAGAATGTCTGGATGGTAACAAAGGATCGTGAGGCACTAGCAGTTTGTAAATGTCTTTTTTTCTTTTTAGCTTAAATAGATTTTCCATTGTAAAACACAATGGTATTTACTCATAATATTTTTTTATCATTTTAGCAAATATAAATGTGTTACCCCAGTTACTTTTTCTTTTTCTCTAGTTTCAGACTTGAAATTCTGGAGATTAAGGCAAAGAACAATCCTAAAGATAAAATTCTCTTTACATTTTTACTTGATGCCTTCATATATGAGCTTAATATCATCAGTTGAATGGATGGGATTGCTATGTGATAGAGGCAGGTTTTTATTGTTGTTGTTACCTATCTTGTTTCATTTCTTTACCCTAATTTGCATGAAGCTTATTGACACTGGAATAGGAAGACTAAATCATTAAAAGTATTCACTGTGTCCCGTTAGATAGACAGCAGAAGATAAATCCATGTAATAGATGCCTTGAAGGGAGGTGGAACCATGCTGGAAGGGAGGCATACATGCTGAGTGTATATGATGAAGCCAGAGTCAAAGGGAAGGGCTTAGATTTTGTTTTTATTACCTAGATCTATGACTGTCAAATGTTTTAACGTGATGAACTCAATTCTAACATCTCAAATACTGTCACCATGTCTGGTGGTAATAATGTCAGGCCAATGATGTGATTCCAATTGCTCTTTGAATCTGACCAAGTAAAGTCCCTACAATTGTAAAGTAGTACTTTCTGAAAGCAGTATTTCCAATACTGTGGCTAATTCAAGGGATTTGTTGCATATGGTTTTGATTGGATACATTTTCCCAACAATTGACAGGACTTTAATTTTTCCTATTTACATTATCTTCTGATTTGTACAACTCCACTGAGAAGTAATTCCGTGAGAAGAATTGTTCCAGTAGTAAGGCTAGAATTCCTCAGTGGCAATTCTCCAAATCCATGATGCAACTTTTGTTAATTCTACTGATGGTTCATTCTAAACCAGAGAGGTAATGGAATAGAACTTAGTGGCTTGCATACATTTCATTCTACAATAAAGCCTAATCCTGAGGTGAGAGGAGGAAGCAATTAAAGAGGGAACAGATACATAGTCTCTTTCTAATCAGACACCCCCTAGACCCAGAACCAGTGCAAGTGTAATTAGACAGCCATCTCCTCTGGAGTGTCAAACTTAGAGACTTGTGGGCCTCAGATGGGCTGGGGAGAATCAAAGGTGGTAGGAAGGCAAACAGCTCTGTTCATCCCTAGCACCCAGGTCACTGTAGGCACTCATGGTACTCTGCTCCAAGCATGCTTTCCCCAATCCAAATTCTCCTCTCCTCTCTGGCTCACAATATGAAGAGGGGGGGTACTATGTTTCCCCTCTTCAAGTGGCATGCTCAATAGGGCAGGGGGTAAAGATGCACCTAATAGCACTATACTTTGTGCAACAGAACTCCATCCTAGGCCTCTACTCATATGGTCATACTTAATTGGAAATAAAAATGCCAGGATTTCAAGGTACATAACATGAATTTAATCTTGAGGATTTTCCTTTCATATTTGCTGAACTATTATACTTAATGAAAAAAAAGATTAGGAAAATGTTCTCAGTCTACATTTATACTTAAAAACCTTGAAAATTCGAATCCATCCCTCTCTACTTAAGAAATAATAAGCCCAGCTAGAATAAAATCCCATTCATAGATGGTTCAGCTTCCCTGGAGCTTTTGTTACCATCCTAGGCATTCTGCTGCCACATGAAATGACGTGCTAGTCTTGAATCAAGAATCTCCCCTTTTCTTCAGGCTGATTTATATATAATGAACTGGGGCTGACATAAAGAATGATCTTTGTTCTTTCATTAAACTTCATGGTGTTTGGTACTCTGATGCACCATTTACTGTACTTGGAAGTACTTATTCTATATCATGTTGAGGAAAGTGGTAAAAAAAAAAAATCAGACCTTTAGACCGTAAAAAAGAACATATTTCCCTCCTTTTTAAAAAAATAAAATAAAATAAAATTCCTTTGTAACATTCATCAGAACTGGACTGACACATAAGACTGGTTAGACCAAATTATCACATAAGGGATAACTTTAATGCACACCTCCCTTCTTTTGGGGGAAATTCATAGAATATTTAAGGGTATAATTATGCCTTTTCTTCAGATTCCTTCTGTTTAGGAAAAGTTCTACATTCCATTCCCTGCACCACATCCATTTTTCAAGGCCTGACTCAAATGCTACTGTTCCCAAGCTACTTAAACTCACTGGTTCTTAACCAGGGGTCATTCTACCCCCACACCCATGGGAATACTTTACAATTTCTAGAGATAAAATGTTTTGTCAAAAGTGGAGGGTTGGAGCATAATATCAAACCTACTGGGTAACTGCCAGGGATGTAGCTCAATATTTGATGGCCCTAAACATAGGACAGCTTTCAAAAACAAAGCCCAGAGTACTGAGAATTTCTGCTTTCTCCTTTCCCTCCATCTCCACATGCTCTGATTTTCTTCTTTTACACAATATGTTATTAACAAAACAGCTATCCTTCTCAATACCATTATACCCAAACAGCACACTGTCCAGTGAAATAATGTCCACCAGATGGAGGAGCTACTGTCCTAGGGACTAAAACAAGAGCTCCAACACTGATCTAGACCTTTATGAAACTACATTTGCCCAGTCAAACAGTTCTACAAAGTTCTTCCTAGAAGCTACTCAGGTCAGTAAGGAAATCAGGATGGTGGCCTGGTCTAAAGAATCTGCCACACTTCCTAATTTACAATAAAATGACTGCCAGTGGTAAAAGGGGAAGAAACAATCATGGGAGCCCAGCCCTGAAGCAGGTATTGGGCAACAGATTGGTGACCCAAATTAAAGAGTGTTAGGAAATACATGTGAGGAATTTCAGGAGCCATTCTGAGAGCATTAATAAACCCCCCACCCCAGTTAAGCACAGCCAATGATCAACATCAACCATAGTATTAAGTCTAACGTCTGACAAGTACTTTTCTAAAATGAAGGACAAACACTTCTCAAGTTGGCTTTATTAGTCGAAGTTTGATCGTCAGTCTAGATCTGGAAGTGACAGCCTGCAGGGTTCTATGACTCACAATTCACTGCATACTTGTTCAGGTAGCAGTGAGGAAGGACAACCACAAACTCCACTCGCCTCAGGTTACAGACCCACATACCTATCAGTTCCATCTGATTTGGTGTTTGACAAAGCCCTGCATATAGTGCACCCTATTCTAAAAGATCCTTCAGAAATCCAGCTGATTAAGTGTTTTATTTCAGAGGCCACAACTTCATCCATGTGCTCCGCTTATAAGAACAAAAAAATCAAGCAGAAAGCTACAATGATTACAAAGCCACTTAATAAAAATGTCTATTTACTGGCATTAATAACATCTGAGTTTATAAGTTAATCAACAAGAAGCATCAACATAGTACACTTGGTATAGTTAATCCTTCCTATGTACATATCCCTAAAAGTAACGAGAAAATTGAGGTCATAAGAGCATATAAAGTGAAGGAAACCCCAATATAATTTATAATAAAAAATTAATGATATCTGCAGAAATTATCCAATTCCCAACAGGGGTAACAACTGACCCTCTACATGAGACTATTTTTGCTTTTACTCCCCTTTCCTAACTTAATATTTTATGGGATTTGGTTAATGTTGTATAAAAATCAAGGTGTGTATATTTCTGTCTTCTGTTCAACAGTGGGAGAGAAGCAGAACATTAATGGTAAAGATGCTATCAACACACGGGACTTGTTCAAACCTGAAGCTGGCTTACAATTTAAAAGACAGATTATAGTATCAAGAATGTGAGACTCAATTACCGACATATGCCTGTTCCCACATCAAAAACTACACTGGATGGGTGACACTATCAGCAATACATAAGCTAGACTACAGTCCCAACACGGAGAGTATAAGATAACTTGTAGCTAGACATAATAAATGAGTTTTCATCAACATTTTGGGATGGTAAAGGCTGATGAGTGAAAGCATTTTAAATAAAGCACTGTTGCCATCCTTCATTTTCAATGATGACACTACCTGACAAAAGTCCTTTTCTAAAGAGATAAATTAGGGGCTCTGAGTCCTTTCTCTAGGCAGCACTAATAAAGGCAGACATTGGTTAGGAATCATGTCGGTGATCTTGACATGCCTGTTGCCATTTGCAAAGCTGCTTCCTAGACTGGAGGTCAGTCCTGGCTCACAACAGTCAGTTACATTCCAGATACTGTCTTGCTAGTCTGGCATCTACTGTGTTTTTCTTAGTCTTCCATAGTATTGGTGCTTTACGATTATTTAAGTGCTTCTCTCAGTGAGACTATTTGCCAGATTACAACCCAGTTGAAAAATCAAGATATATAATCATCTTATCTTAAATGCTCACAAATGTTTTACATAACCTTATTTTCTCAAAAGCTCTTAAAAACCATACTATCATTTAACATAGGATGTGAAGGTTTCTTATTGTTCTTAGTTAACACTATTTATTAGGCTGAGTAGAAATGAGCCCTGTGCTAAGGATAGCTCCTTCTGACATATCACAGATGATTTAAGCAAGTTTTCATTTCATCAGGTATTCTACTTTGTGGCATCGTAATTTGTTATTACCAGAGGTCACTTCAGCTGCACAAGTGCAAGGTACAGATGAACTTGATTAAATAATCATTCTGTTAAATCAAGTACTTGGGTGATTAAAAAATTGATGGTTTCAATTATAGTGGCTCTCTTGCCCAGAATATAAAAGTATTAAAAACAACAGAGAATTATTCATCATCTTGTGATATTATTTTTGAATGTTCTGCTGTGCATCTTGGACACTAAGACTGCAGAACAGGGGAAGATGTACTATGGGATGAATCATCCCCTCCAAATGCTAGTGAGTAAGGCTGAGAAGGAAGATAGGAAGCCACTCCTTAAAAACTTAAGTCTCTTCAACAGCAACACACTGTCTTACTCTTTGTTCTGCAAACCTACAGTTTAAAAAGACTTTCTGCATTGAATGATGGCTTTATGCTAAGGAAAAAATGTTATTTTAAAAAACAGAAATTTAAGGTGGTATCAAATGTATGGATGCATTACTATTAACCAGTTGTTTATTTTATACTTGACCAAAACCAAAAGACCACCTGGCCCATACAATTCCACCAACAACTAACCTGCTCGGTATGGCCATGATTGAGGTTTTTCTTTTTTCTACTGGACAACACAAGTTGTACAACACTGATCTTGCTTCTCGGGCAGGGATGAATAGTTCATTTGCCTGACGATCTCAGCAAAAAGTTCATCCACCATTGATTTACTTTTTGCTGATGTTTCCATGAAAGGACAGCCCCATTCTTGAGCCAGAGCTCGGCCTTCTGAAGACATAACCTCTCTTTCTGGTTCCAGATCCACTTTGTTTCCTACTAGGATTAGTGGAACTTTCTCGTATCTCTTCACTCTCACAATCTGATCTCTCATTGGCTTGATATCCTATTCAAATAATCACAAAGGAAAAGAACAATATTATATGTTTGCATTCCACAGCAGAAGTGTTATAATATCACAAAATCATTCCTTTGGTCATTATATCAAGTTAAAACCACATACCGAAATGAAAACAATGTCATTTTCCCATGGACATGAGAACTAGATACTATCCACAAGCACTAACTGTGCTTTCACATCAAGAATATAAAATATAAGTTGTACACTAACCTTAAAATTAAATTAACCACTGCCCCCACTCTCCATCTACTTCAATTAAAGAATCAAGTTCCCAAATATGATTAATCCATTTGTACATACAGATGTTTGGCTAGCTCCCTAAACCTGCCTAGTTTTCCTGTTCCTTGTAACACCTGTTATCGCACGAGATTGCAGCATCTATGAAACTCCTAGCCATTGCAAGAGGGCTTAAGAGAAAGTGTTTTAAGGGGGAACCAAAAAAAAAAAAAAAAACTCCACCCAAACAACAACAACCCTTCAAAAACCCCACTTCTGTTTAGAAATCCAGTTTTAAAAACAGATACATACACCTAAATATTTCATTTAAAACTGATTAATATGTGTTTAGCCTTCTAATATCGAACAACTGTGGTAGCAGTGAAACTGTCCCAAGAGGACAGTGCATATGGAGTCTGGGTGAGAAGTCATATATTTCTTCTCCCATGTGTGCTTCCCTACTGATTTTTCACATGAAGATCAGAGACTTAGCTACTTTTCAGTAACATCAATTTTTGGAAAGAATTGTATTAATGTAAGACAATATTATAGGTTGAGGCCCAGCACTGCATGTTTTTTGAATTTTGTAACTTAAAAGAGTTGACTTAAATATAAAATATGTATTTGAGTAATTACATATTTACATATTACATATTACATGTAAACAACATGCTCACACAGGTCAAATATATCAACAGTCTTCTCTGAATTGTTAAGCTGCTTTTCTGAGTTTCCTTATGGAACAGGACTAGCTAAGAATACCAACTTTCACCTCAAAAGAATCTGAGTCTCTGCTTAAATAATGCCACAGTTCCAAATTCCATATTTTGTCATTAACAGAATTTGATACAGTGGAAATCTTAGGAAACATCCTTGAAAAGACTCCCAGCCTCAGGAGAGTCTGCTGATAAAGAAGCAAATCTCCTGAGGATCCTTAGAAAATACCCTTAGTACTTTCTGGGGGAAATGTTTTTTATGGTACTTTTATTTGGAATTTGAATCTACCTAAAATGTACTTTAGATTCATTTACTCAGAACTTAGAATATTTACAAAGACATTCTTGAAGTTGTTACATGAGGTTTCCAGAAAAATTCCTATAACACTTTAACTTCAACTCCTAAAGCATTTGAAACTAGCACATTACACTGGCTAAGGCACTTAAGATTTCTTAAGTAAGCAACATTAAGTGCATACCTTTAAATGTAGAGAAAAAAAAAATAACCGTTTCCTAAATCAATGGAGGTCAATATAACGGGTCGATATATTAGGTCATTTATTTTCAAAGAATAAATAGAACAATTATTGCATCTCTCAAAATAACTTCAGTCTGTTTCCCAGTGAAAGACAGGACAGATTTTCTGAAGCAACTGGACCAGATCCAGGTTGGCTACCCACTGGGATAAGAGATCTGCCCGCGCTCAGCATTCCCAGTTCCACATATTTTCTGTAAGTATAGGAGGCTACCCATGGCAGAAACGATTTGATCAACTAGAGAAAAGGAGAGTCATTCCTTCTTTCTGTGGGTTAAGAATCCTAGGTACTAGTCTTTTTAGACTACTAACTTCCTTTTTGGCTCCATTCCCCCAAGTAAAATACCACAAAAAGGACTTGGACTCATCTTGCAGCACTGAGATTGAGGATTCCAGCTGAGGAACTTAAAAGCAAACAGAGAAGTGGAGAAAGGAAAAGCAGGCACACAGGTTTTTTTATCTACTTGTAGGAGATAATGGAGTTAACAATTTCTTTCTTCGTGCTCCATTTCCTTGAGATTATCTATGAAATGTTTTGTTGAGCACATTTATCAATACTTGTTGAATTGAATAAGCAACTTCAGGTTATAGCAAGGGCTAAATATATTCAGGCTGACCCATTTCGTTTTCACTTTTCTTTTCCTTAAAAATAACTTTAAAATATTTGCCGATGCCTGCTACTTTTAGCACTCTCCACAGAAATTACCCAGTGGTTTTTCATGCCATGTCAAACTTTCAAAAGCCAAACACACTCACTCATTAACGCACAGCTCAAGCAAATCAGAAGTACATGTACGATTACCACACCCCCTTCGAAGAAATTACAAGACTCGGATTGATTACCTGAAAAGACTGCTGATTAACCAAACTATACACCAGGATGAAACCTTGGCCGTTTTTGATGTACAGATCTCTCATGGAGGCAAACTGCTCGGTTCCTGCGGTGTCCAGAATTTCCAGTACTGAGGGGGAAGAGTCCACTTCGATCTCTTTGCGGTAGAAATCTTCAATGGTGGGGTCATATTTCTCAATGAAAGTCCCAGTGACAAACTGCACAGTGAGGGCAGATTTGCCAACCCCTCCGCTCCCTAACACCACTACCTTGTATTCCCTCATGAGTCTCACCTTCACCAACTCCTACCCAAGGGGGGAAAAAAAATAACACCCCGCTAGCTCCGCTGCGGCAAGGCGAGGCGGAAGGTGGGCGGAAATGTGCGAACTGGGGAGGAGAGTGCAGAGAAACAGAGGGCCCAACCGGGGAAGAGGAGGAAGTTACAGGAGGGGGAGGGGAAAGAGCCAAGTGTCGGGTGGGTGGGGATGGGATGGTAATGCCCTTCCTATAGAAACCCAAGGCCGGCCCGGGGGGCGTGGGGAGGAGGGAGCGCCCGCAAGCGGCCAGGCTAGGGTGGGGAGCCGTCGCGCACCCCTACGCGGGAAGGGGCGGGGGCCTCTCGGCCGGGACTGCCAGCTACCCCTCCCCCGCCTTGCACACAAAGGGGCCCAGGGACCCCCGCTTCCTGCGGGCGCCGCTGCCGAGCCGGCCCGAGGCCTCGGGGCCCCGCCGCGCTCACTGCCGCCTGGGCGGGGTCTCTGGGCCCCCGGTTCCCGCGGGGATCGTCCGGCCTGTAATGGGGGACGAGGGAGGGGGAGAGGGGCGCACGTTAAGAGTCGCCTGACCTCCAAACTGTCCCCCAAAGCCTCCACCTCTACTGCCTCTTTCCCTTGAGCTGCCGCCGCCACCGCTTACCCTGCGGTCCACACTCCTCAGCCGTCCCGGAGGCTCTGTCAAGCCAAGGCCATGGCCACCCGGCCGCCCAGGCCTCGCTGCTAGCGGACGGGAAAGGGGCGGGGGCCGTCCGGCGGCGGCGGTGGCCGCAGGGACTCCAGTCGAACCCACCTCTTTTTTTCTCACCCCCCCACCCCCACCCCACCCCCCAGCATAAACCCGGAAGGGTTTCCCTGACACACTGGCTGAGGTGCCCCAATTCCCCGAGACTGGACGCATTCACTTCCGGTGGGGAAAGTCCCACCTCTTCTTAGGGACCAGGCGGGTGGCGCTAGGGCCGCGCCCTGGTGAGCAAGCCAGGCAGCCACGCAGGGTTACAGGTCGGGGCAATGGCCTTGAGAAAGGGCGCTGCGGTGAAACCAAAGGCTCTCTTGCTTTCACGCACGAGCGACTGGCTGATTTTTTTTTCCACCCCTAAACCGCCCGAGTCCCCTCGGCTTCTAGGTGTCCACCAGCTGTTTCTGAGGACCAGATTCCCTCCTTGGCCCTTTCGAGACCACCAGCCAATAATCTAGCAACCGAGAGAGCACTAAACATCCCTAGGCTGGAAGTTGCTAGGAAAAGTAAAACAGTTTAGGAAGTTGGTTCTCTTTGCTGGTATTTCTTCAACTTGATATATATATATATATGAACAATGTATGCCAACGACCCTCAGAGCTGGTGTGGGCTCTGATTTTTAGGTGGCATGTTAGTAATATATGCCAGTTTGTACTTTATCAATTGGCATAGCTGCCTTACCTTCCTCAGTAAACGCAAAACAGTTAAAAAATTACAGGGATCAAAAAGATCAACAATACAAGGATACTTTATGATGGTCTGTTCAGTTTTATTTAACAGCAAAAATGCTAACCAATATTCAAGAAAGTTGATTGTAAATGTTTGGGCCTGTGGAGTAATGTTATTTAACCTTTTTATCTGCATGAATAACAAATTGTCGATTGGCTGTTCCACAGTGAAAGTTTGTTTTAAAAAGCCATCTTTCATAGCCTTAAAATTCAAAAGCAAATAATAACTCTAGTGTTAAACTAAGTTCTATTTTTAGAGAAAATTGTTACTGCTAACTTTCTATTTGTAAACTTTGTGTCGGATCCAAGGGGCCACAAGGGGCAGTATTTTGGGTTTTTCACTCCCTTCTTTATTCAAGCACACTCAGAAGCCTAAGAGAATCTCTGGCCAGCCTGTTAAAGTGATTCCACGTTTTCTTATTTGCAAGCCCTAATGGCCAAGCTGAATAAAGAGATGTATTACCCAATCTAAAGTGCTAGGCGTTAGAAAATAAGCGAATCCCAGAAGTGTGATGTCCCATTGTCCCTGGTCAGTATTCCCCAATGTCACTTACAAGTAGTCAAAGGTCAGTTTAGCTCAATTTCTTCGCAAGCTAGTGCAGTCTCGCCAGGGAAGTCTCCAGCTCTGCTTCCAGCTAGCCTGGGTCCTCCTGCCTGCTATCCAAGGCACTGCCCTCTGCTGGAAGAGCTTTGGCCTGTGAGATTGGAGTCTTTCCATAGGTCACTGTTCCTTCCACACGTGCTGCTGCCAGATTTGGAGCTCTGCTGCTCATCTCCCAGTCTGGCTGTCTCCAGACTGTCTGGTGGAATCCACAACCCTCCACCAGCCTTACTTATAACTGAGTGTGGAAATTGCTCTTCTGATCCAGCCAGCAGTGAGCAATCAAAGCAAGGCTGCTCTTTCACTAAACTGTCAAAACAGTTCTTTTTGAGGTCATCTCACCTGTTAGCGACTTTAATATCTCTGCGTTTGGCCTCCTTAAGGAGAAAGTTCTTTGATGTTGCATATTTTGAAACACACTCTTCCATCCAATAGAGCACCACTGAATCGCTCTCAGTCCTCATCACTGTGAATGAACAAATGTTACACCCTGTTTGAAGACACTTTCAAATCTTGTCAGGAAGAATGTTGGTTCTTCAGTTACACCACTCATTAGGAACTTAGACTTTGAAGTAACTTCAATTCCAGTTTATTTCAGGTAACTTTTAAGAATTGCAAATGTTTAAAACTGGAATAGTGTGCAGTTTATAGGCATAAGTGTACATTTTTATAGGTTGGTATGAAGAAGTGATCTAAAGAGAACAATAATGTATGAGTGTGATACAGCCTTTGACTTGGAAACAAAGCCATTAATTATGGGTTTGGAGCATTATGAGTGGACTTTCGTTTTCCAAATAATTTTATTTCTTAAAACAACAATCTGAAATTATTGTAGAAAGTAATTATAATCTTTTAATTTTGTATTTTATTTATTATTGTGCATGCATGCACGTATGATGTGTATGAATGGAAGTTAGAGGACAACTTTTAGGAACATTAGTTCACTTCTTCCATCTTGGATTCCTGAGATCAAACTCAGGGTGCCAGGCTTGTCTGCGAATGCCCTTACCCATCCAAGCCATCTTGCTGACCCTAACATTTATAATGTTTTGCAAGGAGGAACTAAATAAAATTGTTAATAGCCACTGCATCAAAAACCAGTTGGTCCAATTTAAACAAGGTCCAATCTTCTGCCTGACTCCCAGGATGGCTCTATACTTAGAAACATATTTCCCATGAATTATCTGATAAGGTCCCCGTTATTCACCAACTTACTCTCAGTAGGCAGTGGGGGTATAAAGACAACTTAAAAGGGGTTGGCCTTGCAGTTGAGAATCAGTGCTCTAACTGATGCATTTAAATTGTGCTCTGCAGCCATCTAGCTGTACGACCTTAAGAGATTTTGCAGCTCTGAGCCTGGAGCTCTTCACCTGTAAAAGTGAGATAAGCATTTGACAGGGGAATGAAGTGAAGTATTACAAGCAGAGAACAGTGCTCAGTCTCCTTTAACATTACGGAGCTTCAACATATACATTTGATGTTTGTATAAAAACTTAATGGTGCTGGGGATGTGGCTCAGGTGCTAGAGAAATTGTGGAGCATTCATGAAGCTCTGATTTGGATCATTAGCATCTCATACCAACCAGGCATAGTGGCACATGCCTGTAATACAAGCCCTTGAGAATGGAAGCCAGAGGATCATAAGTTCTATGCCATCTTGAGTTATATAGTTGAGTCTGAAGCCAGATTTGAACACACAAGATCTTGTCTCCAAGAGAAAACAAAAGTCAATAAAATAGAAAGTGAAAAAATGAAATGTTAGGGAAGAAAACAAAAACAAAAAAAATCCAAGGCCTACTGTGTTCAAATGGCACACACAAAAATAATCCTCTGACCTATACTGTTAAAAAGTTCTTGTGTTTTGTTTCTGGGTACAACGTCATTTACATGTCAATGTGTCTGTCAATCCTCTTCATGTACACATTTTTTAAAACAAAGGAGTGTTTACACTATTCTGTAACTTGCTTTTATTTTTTGCACTTTATACATCCTAGCAGTTCTTTTCCTTTTCAGAGCATATAAGTTTACTTTTTCCCGTAAGTTTCTCTTTTCGTCCATTGTATCAAATAAACTTTCTAGTAAAGGACAATACTTTTATTTATTCTATGCATATTTTACTTCATGTATTTTGATCCCATTCATTTCCCTGTCCCTTTGCATCTGCCCTTCACCCCTGCACCACTCCCCAAATAAAACAAAATTTGAGAAAAAGGGAAAAGGGGGGATTAAAAACTTCATCATAGAAGCTGCAGTGTGACACAGTGAGTCACACAGTGACCCTCTTTGTCATATATCTTTACCAACAAGTGTTCATGGCAAAGAGTCATTGGTCTGGTTCTAGGCCTCTGATTCCTACTACACTATGGATTCAAGAACCTCGATAGGACTCATTTTGGATCTCCTGTTGTTGTCCTGTGTTATGGAGATCCAGCAGCTTTGGGCCTGTGGGTCCAGTCCCACTGAAAGATGATCTTTGCTTCTTGCATATGTCATTGCTAGTTAATCTTTAGGGCCAACTTATAATAATAAAAACAAAATTGTTTAATAATAGAAACAAAGGGTACTTGCACATGAAATTCTCTGAGAAAATATTGCTAAGTTGTTTTTCTGAAAGGTCACCCAACTTACATTCTCACCAGTGAAGTATGGCCATGTTACTTTCTTTGGAAATTCATCATCGGTATTACTAATTTTTTCATTTTATGGCTATTGTCACTTGCTTTGGAGTATCTATAGGACTGAAATGAGCAGGGCTGTGTTCTAGAAGGAGGTGGAGCATCAGAGTCAGAAAGCCTTGTTTCTAAAGGTAGTTGTAGTAGGTCTAATTCATAGCATAAGCAAGATAAACAACCCTGTCAAAGTATTCAGTTTTCCAGACACTGACAGTTCAAAGAAGGGAAAATGTTCTAATAATACCTTTAATTTCATTGAGGGACATCAAAACCCATGCCTTTGAGATTTAGAATTTTTTGCTGTAATTCTGTACACATCTCCTCTCCAATGTAACTACTGCATAAGTCTCATTCACAAGAGTACAGCCCTCTTTTTTAAATATTATGCTATGTACAAAGAGTTTTAATTGTGTGTAAAATATGTAAATCACAAGTAAATATTTTCAGGGTTTTTTCAAATCATTCTGCCACATGTTTAAAGTCTTTGACAGTCTTCTTGAGACAACAGTGGCTCACTTCTGTTAGCTCTCCTGCCCTCTTTTCAAGTCCATACCTCTGTCAGTTGCAGTCCTTAGGGCCTTGAACTGTGAAAAATAACATACTTCAAGGTCTTGGGGAAAAGCTATGTCCTTGAGCCTTCCTTCTTTTTGGCCTGAGTTGCTAGGAATGAGTCACATCCTCAGAGGTTTGCCTACAGCCATATTCTGAAGGGTGTGTCCCTTCATTTCAGTGCTTCAGGTGCCAGCCTCCCACACCAGATTGTTGAGACTGTCCAGGGATCTTTGCAACTCCTTCTAGCTTCTCAAATTCCAGAATCTTCCCTTTTGAATCTTGCCTCCTGGTCTTCTTCATCAGTTTCCAGATATGCAGGACACTTTTAAAAGTTTCTTTTTTACATCTTTTTCTAATGATAAAGATTAATACTTGTTACAATTTGGTTTCTTTGCCCGGTGGCTGCCAGAGGTCCAGACCCACAGGCCTGCAGCCTCAGACCCCTTAGCCGCCTGCCGCTGCTCAGGCCCCCAAAATGATTCAGACACTTATATTAACTTTATGCTATTTGGCCTAAGGCTCAGGCACATTGCTAGCTAGTTCTTTCATCTTAACTCAACCCATTCTCATTAATCTGTCTGCCACATGGCCCGTGGCTCACCTGTGTTCCTTACCTGCTTCTTCTTTGTCGGCTGGCTTGGTCTGTCTGACTCTGCTCTGCTTCTCCTACCTATGTTTTGATTTCCCCTCCTACTTTTCCTATGGTGCCTGTCATGGGCCAAAACAGCTCCTTTATTTAAAGATTGTTATTCACAGCATACAGAAAGACATTCCCACATCAAATACTCTTTGCAAAAGAACAGATAATGATGGTGAGCAGGTAGACCATTAATACTTGACCATCAGTTCACAAATTATTTCTGTAACAAATAATTTTAATGATTATGCACTCCTGCACCCATAACCATACACATAAAAAATAAAGTAAGAAATGTTTAACAAAGAATAGAATTATAAACTTTTGAACACAGTTTCCTCTGTTTATTGAAAAAAAATGTTTATACAAAGTACTAAAAATAGTTCTGTTACGATAAGGTTTCTTGGTCTCGGGTGGCCAGAGGTCTAGACTCACAGATCTGCTGTGCCAGACCCCTTAGCCGCCCGCTGCTTATCAGGCCCCCCAAAATGATTCAGACACTTATATTAAGTTTGTGCTGTTTGGCCTATGGCTCAGGCACATTGCTAGCTTACTCTTTCATCTTAACTCAACCCATTTCTATTAATCTGTCTGCCACATGGCCCATGGCTCACCTGTGTTCCTTACATGTTGCTCCTTTGGGCTTCAGCTCCATCTCCTGACTCCGCCCTGCTTCTCCTACCTATGCTCTGATTTCTCCTCCTACTTCTTCTATGGTGCCTGTCATGGGCCAAAACAGCTCCTTTATTTAAAGATTGATATTCACAGCATACAGAAAGGCATTCCCACATCATAGTTCCTACTGATTGCCCAAGTAAATCTTCTTTCCTACAACTGCAATTGCTGTTTAATCCTATACAGTCTTGCCCACCTGTAATCCTTCACCCATCCACTGGAATTTAATGAGGGGGACTTTCTAGAACATAATCTACAATCTCAGCCTCTACAGACAAACATTCACATAAAGATACAGATCTTGTTTGCCAAGTGTGACACTGGATAGTTAATTTCTTAGAACTCACGGTAGATACCTTCCTTAATTAGCAACTCTTATAAAGGAAAAACATTTAACTTTGGTGGCTCACTCACAGTTTCAGAGAATCAGTCCGTTATTATGGCAGGAAGCATGATGTTGAGCAGGTAGTCCTGCTACTGGAATAGTAGCTGAGAGTCCTATATCTTGCAAGCAAGAGCAAATGGACTGAGAAATTGGGTAGTATATTGAGCATAGGAAACCTCAAAGCTTGCCCCCCCCCCCAGTAACACATTTCTTCCAAAAAGGCCATACCAATTCCAACAAAGCCACACCTCCTAATTGTGCCACTGTCTATGAGATTATGAGAGTCAATTACATTTAAACTACACAGTACCTGTATACACGGATGTATGTACCTAACACAATGTAAGCTAATTTAATTTTTCCCTAGATATAGTGGAACTTTCTATCTGGGCCTTCTCTAGTCAATCGTGATTAATTTGTTAATTCATCATCCAAGTCTCCAACGAATCCCTAGCTTTTGTCCAGCATTTTGCTACTGTTGTTAGGAAGACAGACAATGAAATCAACATTTACAGAGCAACATGACAGGCACTGAGACGGGGATGTGGCCAGAGAGCTCTAGAGAAATTTTTTGAGGTTGTTGGACTACAAGTGAGGAGAGTCAGAGAGACAAAATAAAATAACCTTATGTAATAAAGTTTTGACTTTTCCCCTGGTTACTGTAGGAAGTTGTGAAAGGCATATTTTCAAGGTCAGGGAATACATTACATTAAGTATATGTGGGTGGGATACAGAACTGGCCCTGGTTCAACATTTGGTGGTTTTGCTTGAAACGAAATTGCTTACCTTCTCTGAATTTCCATTTCTATGAGTGCAAAGATCAAAATGCATCCCCCTTCCCTAAATATCTGTCTCAATGGATAACAGCACTTGCTGCACAAGCCGGAGAACCTGAATTCACATCCCCAACACCCACGTGAAAAGTTGGGTATAGTTGTATGTGTGCATCTGTATCCATCCATACACCAGCACTGGTTGGGGGAAGAATAGAAACTGGCATCTGAGTAATTTTAAAAAATTAGATTATTAAATTTAATCCAAAATTCAAATGTTAACAACAAAACATTTTACATTGGTATAGACTTTAGTTTATTAATACAAATATAAGGTCAATTTTGTTATATTATATGTATTTTTCTACTCTTGTTTAAAGTATGATACTTATGTGACTGATTTAAAATTATAATATATAATTAAAATTACATGTTAGTTAAATTTTATAAATATACAAAGATATTTTTTAATTAGATAGATAATCTTCAAACACTTCTAAGACCTACAAAATATGACATTTAAAATATCTTAAAAACTTAGACTTTTCTAGACAGTGAGACAGATCTACTCCTGGCAGCACCAATCTACTTCAAGAAAAAAATAGACATCAAAAAAACTCCATATAAAGTCTAATTTTTTGTGGCAACAGTTAGCCACTAGATGAAAATCTGCACTTATATTGACTGCTTGACAATACGCTGTTTAAACTAAACATACAAGTTCCACAAAAAGGTGCCCTCTAAACTTTGACAAAACAAGCCAAGATTGTCATTCAAGTTCCTGCTTTGCAGAAAAAACTGCCAGACATTCTTCAAAATACACACACACACACACACACACACACACACACACACACACACACACACAAACAACTGATAAACTATGCCAAAATAAACAGAACATTCTTTCAGATTTCCTGCTTCACTAAAAAATACACCAGAGACTTTGGGCCTATAGGCTAAAGATAAATGCCCCAACTTTATATATATATATATATATATAAAAACCCAAAAAACTTTGAATGACTGTCCAGACAGATAAGTGTCATCTCTGTCATTTCTAAATTTTAAAAGTTGCTTACACTTCCTGTTTACTTAAATATTTTATCCTTCTGTAGTCTTTAATATAGTTAAAGATTAGATAGTTATAAATATAGTTTCTTAGTCATTTTAAAAGATATATTAAATATAAAACTTTAAATTCACAAAAATAAAATAAAAAATAAAATATTTTAATTTTGGTAAATACAAATAAACTAAATATTATAACTATAACTCTTACATAATAGCTGTTTTGTTATATATAATTTTTCTATGTTAAAATTAAAGCCTTTTTGATTAGACAAAAACAGAGAAGTGATGTGAGAATATCTTTCTGTATACTGGGAATATCATTCTTTAAATAAAAGAGGTGTTTTGGCCTTTGGTGAGCACCATAGAAGAAATAAGTGGAGAATCAGAATAGGTAGGAAAAGAAGGGCAGAATCAGAGACAGATTAAGCCAGATGCCCAAAGAAGAAACATGTGAGGAACACAGGTGAGCCACAGTCCACATGGCAGGACAGATTAATTGAAATAGGTTGAGTTAAGATGAAGGAGTTAGCTAGCAATGTGCCTAAGCCATAAGCCAAACAATATGAAGTTAATATAAGTGTCTGAGTCATATGGGGGGGCCTAAACAGCAGCAGGCAGCTAAATGCTCTGAGACTACAAGTCTGTAGGTCTAGACCTCTAACTAGTCAGGACAAAAACCTTATTATAACACTTGGCCACCAGCCTATTCCATGTTCAGTAGGAGACCTTGTTTCTGGATGATAAGGCAAAGCTGATATAGCAGGACATCCATTGTCTTCCTGTGGCCTTCTCTTACACACATGGGTATATGAACCTTCACACACATGTGCATAGACCACACACATATACAAAACACACAACCTCAAAAAATTATTACAATTTATTTGACACTGCAGGATACTTCAAATATAAAGGCCAGATTGGATGTATCAGCATGTAGTATGATTTAATGATATAATGAAAATTACCTATTGATCAGATTAGATACTAGGTATTCAGCAAAGTGATGTATATATATTTCACTTAATTCTTTTAATTACCTTAAAAGTTATTGTTAGGGATACTATTTTAAGATGTGTTGCATTATTTTATGTTGCATTTGTTTAACTCTGTGAAGCTGTGTTACTGTGTCTGTCTAAAACACTTGATGGTCTAATAAAGAAATGAACAACCAATATCAAGGCAGGAGAAAGGATAGATGGGGCTGGCAGGCAGAGAGAATAAATAGAAGAAGAGGAGGGAAATGGAAAGGAGAAGGAGAGAGGATGCCAGGAGCCAGCCACCCAGCCACCCAGCCACCCAGCCACCCAGCCACCCAGCCACCCACCCAGCTACAGAGTAAGAAGTTTTTATTTGTTTGTTTTTTTAAAAGGAATATAGAATAGAGAAAGGTAAAATCCCACTGGCAAAATGTAGATGGGATAATTTAAGAAAAGCTAGCTAGAAACAAGACAAGGTAAGGCCAGATAGTAAGTAAGAGTAAGTCTCAGTGTACTTCTTTGGGAGTTGGATGACAGGAGCCCAAAGGTGGAAAACACCTACAAGTTATACATTACCATTACTCCCAATTTTAGGAACCAAGGAGTGAATGTTCAGAGTTTACTTGTATAAAGTCACGAAGCTTGTCTGTGAAGAGCTTGCTTTGCAACTCAGTTCAATCTGACTCTAGAGCATACACTGTATTCATTCACCACCTCACTCCACAACAGCTGGTTCTGTTTCAATATAGCACAGGTCCTAAGTTCTAGTTAAACACTGTAAAAATAATTGTATTTTATTATCCTCTTTCTCTGACCTTAAATAAGGTTAGCTATTTGGAACAGTTTCACATCCAAAGTTCTCTGGAGCCTTTCTAGTAAAGTATATCCTCTAGCTACTGGGACAGTATTTACAGCATGGGTAGAGGCAGAGGCATACTTCATTATACTCAACATTATTATTACAAATGGCAGGTTTATTGGGTACTAGTCATGTGTCTATACTTTTGTGAAACATGTCAATCCTTCTAACACCACCACAAGGCAAGTAATATTATCATTATATAGAGTTTAGAGATGGGAAAACAGTATCAGGTTTAAGGTAAAGACCAGTACATTCATTCTGTGTAAACCTTAGAGTATTAAATTCTCTTTTTGCCTCTATGGCTATAACATTACCAAGCACAAATACAATCCATTTGAATGTTTCTACTAACTACATGATTTAATCACTACAAATCAAGCCTCATTCTCCAGAAAATGTTCTGTCCCACCTCCATCTACACATTCATTCTTCCTTGCAAATATGTATTTGTAGTAATTACTTGGTAGGCTAAATTTTTGTCAATTAGTGTAAACTCTTACTATGAATTTGGAGGTTTTTCAATGATTGAGAAGTATGGTTATGAAAATATTGTAGACTCCAGCCCCTGCCAATATTACTTCCAGGGAGACTAACATTAACTGCTTCAAAACTTGCAGGGTGTAATTGTGACTCAGGCTCCCACAAACTCTGAAGAATGTCTATAGCTGGTAACCAAAGTAGGAATTCATTTTCCTGAAGTTGCACTTCTTGGACTTTCAAAAAGATGGATATACACTGGTATTTAATGTGAGGAATGATGTGATAAAGTTTATGTAAATGTATGGTAATAGGATAATATGGTTGTTTTAAAATGTAGTGTGTGTGTGTGTGTGTGTGTGTGTGTGTGTGTGTGTGTGTGTGTTGTATGTGTTGTGAGCATAGGTGCACACATATCTCAGCACTTACGTGGAGGACAGCATCCAGAATTGGTTCTCTTTCCATCTTGTCTTTGACATTAAGGGGTCTCTTGTTGTTGCTGTTGTATTTTGTACTCCAGGTTAGCTGGCCAATGAGCTTTTGACTGATTCTCCTGTCTGCACCTCCCATTGAGCTTTAAGAATCCGGGGAGGACAAATGTTCACCACTACATTAGGCCAGTCATGTATGGGCCTTAATCCCATTAGCCATCTAGCTAGCCCCAGATAGAACTGTGCAATAAAATAGATCATTGTTTTAGTTTCAAATTAATGGTAACTTTAAAATTTGAATATGCCCCCCCACCCTTTCTGTGGGGCAGTTAGTAGAATATGCAGAATTCTGGCACTAGGTGTCAGCAGAAGATTAAATTGAAAATATCCACTTAACGGGTTTTTATTTCTAATTTTTTATATTTTCCAAAGCTCTTAGATGAATAAAAATACATTTCCTATATTTTGTAGCAAAGACATAGTGTATTAGCCTGTGACTATAACAACATCAGTGTGAATAAGGTTGGATTGCTGCTGTTCAGAGTAGGTATCTTAAGTAGACTGCTGTGGCTTAAGGACTTATGAAGAGTTTGGAACCTAAACATCTAATTATCTTATACACAGTAATGTAATCACATCAATCATAGTGCTTGTGTGGATTAACTACTGCAGTTTCTTCCGATGTGGTCAATATGAACAAAATGAGGAGGAGCGGCCTGCTCCAAGAATCATGTGTGTTTGCTGGTCCCGAAGATGCTTCAAATGTGTTACGAGTTGAACATATTGAAAATCTGAAATGCAACCCATTTTTTTCAGTGTCAACATACCACATATGGAAAATTCCATGCCTGACCCCATGCTAGAGTTGTGGTCATAATATAGGTACACTAAAACTGTATAAAATTTCCTTCGGGCTCTGTGTAGAAGGTGTATATGAAACTCATTTCTGTTGAGTTGGATTCTGTCTCCCAGGTGTCTCAAAACAGTCAGAAGTCTGGTTCTAAGCATTCTGGATAAGGGACACATAATCTGTATTCACATGTTTAGCCTTTCCTACTTCTTTCTGTTGGTTTCAACCACACTTTGCCAAAATTAAATGCATTTATGTATGCACAAGTGTATGGAGGCCAGAGGCTTATGTCTGGTGTCTTCTTTGATCGTTCCTCATCTCAGTGTTTGAGACAGGGTTTCTCACTGAACCTGCAGTTCTTCACTTGGTCTAGACTGCCTAGCTATTGACATCCAGGTATCCATATGCCTCAGCCCTACCACCCCTGTGCTTGGATAACAGATGTGTTCTCCGTCCCAACTTTTACACGGATCTGAACTCAAGTTCTTATGGTTGTGTTTTAAATGCCCATTGAACCACTTTCTCAAGCTTTCAAGGTCTGTTTTCTAAAATTCTGATTTCTAAATTCTAAATTTCAAAGTTTCTAAATTTCTAAAATTTGAAAGCTTTTACTGTGCAAACTTCTACTTTTCGCAGAATTATACTCTCGTATGAGTTAACTCATTAGGGTTCCAATAAATCTGCATTCGGTCTCACGAATTTACATTCAAGTGTGTGTATTATGTATAGTGTGCTAAACTGACATCTCCAGATGTACTGCTCTCCTCAACTCTACATTCAAACTTACTCTACTTTTCCTTCTGTGAGTTCAAACATCCAAGACTTGGCATGTCTAGTGCTGACCATTGATAATCTACCTCTCCTCAGAATAAACCTCAGTCAATGGAAACTGGAATTTCAGTTGCTTAGACCAAACCCTTACAGGTGGACTTAAGTCTTCGATTTTCCATGTGTCCTGCAATCTGATCTACCTTGAGATATTGAAAGTCTTACATTTGTGTGTGTGGGGGGGGGGTATCCAAAACTGGACCTCTTCATACCCTCCCTACTGCTATGAAGGTAACAAACCACCATTTTCATGTTGCTAGGTGACTATTCTTGCTGCTTGTAAACTTCCTCCACGCCAAGCCTGATTCAATTCTTTAATCCTTTACTGTGGCTGTTCCATGAGCCAATCCTTCCACTGACTCCATTTCTCAGTGTAAAATCAAGATCTTTAAAAATCACCTGGAAGATGACCCCCTCCATTATCTGATCCTCCCAGTGATAGACTAACATCTGCCCTTGTACCTGCTGTTTCATTTGTCTAGAGGATTACTTTCCTTTCCTTGCTTTAGATATTTGACTCAAATGCTTCTTTTCTCAATGAGGCCATTCTGCGCAACACTGCAACACTGTTCTCACAAACGCTATGCCTTCCAGTCTTTACTTTTCTTGAGATGGAGTCTTGTGTAACACAGACCAGCCTCAAACATGCTATGTAGCTGAAGATACCTTTGAACTGATGGTCTCTTGCTTTCACTTCCAGAGTAACCAGAACAAACCACTACATTTGGTCCATGTGATTCTGAAGACTGAACCCAGGGCTTGTATATGCTAGGCCAGCATTCTATAAATGGATCTACACCTCCAGTTCCAATTCTTCTCATTTATTTTCACTAAAACATATACTTTTCTAATATACTGTCATGTTTAGATGGCAGATTTTAATATGGTGTCTCTGTTAGAATATATGTTCCATAATGACAAAAAAAATTTAAAATATGCCCCAGTGTCTAGAAAAATTGTCTAAAGTAAGTAGGTGTTAAGTAGTGACAGGTTTGTCAGATTGTCCATCTTTTATGCAGCAGATACATTTTCCCCCAGGCGTCTCTGTTTACTTTACTGCCATACCCAGAAGGGTTTCTCTACATTGTTTTATATATTTATATGTCTTGCTTGCAGTTGCTTGTGATATTTTTGTTTGTTTTTTAAGACAGGGTTACTCTTTGCAATAGTACTAGCTGTCCTGAAACTTACTGTAGACAGGCTGGCCCCAAAGTCACAGAGATCCACCTGTCTCTGCCTCCTGAGTGCTCGGATTAAAGGCATGTGCCACCATGCCCAGCTATGATTTTTTTAATTAACTAATCTACTTAATTTCTATGTGTATGCTAATGGTGCTTACATGTGTGTATTCTTGTTCACGTATGCATAGGCAAACTTGTATGTAAAGATACAAATGATTGGTGCGTACATGCAAGTGAAGGTCCAAAGTTGATATTAGGTATTTCTCTTTATTTTAAGACATTTATTATTTATTTTATGTCTCAGCCAGTTTCTCCTCCATCCTCTCTCAGTCCCTTCCCCACATCCCCATTCTGTTCCTAACCTCCAATCCACTCCTCCTTCATTTTTCTGTTTAGAAAAGGACAGACCTGCCAGGAGTATCAACAAAACATGGCATATCAAGTTGCAGTAAGACTAAGTGACCTCAGAAATCTTTCTTAACTCTCTATATATTAATGCAGGTTATCTTGCTGAACATGTAGCTTCCTGATTCTAGATAGCTTGCCTCAGGAACACACTGTCTTTGCCCCTTGATGCTGGGTTTACAGGTGACCACCACGCCTGACTGGCTTTCATGTGGTTTTTGAGGATCTAAACTCCTGTCCACGTGCTTGTCAGACATGAACTTTTAAAAATGATTTGTTTTATTTTATGTATATTTATGCTTTTTGCTTACATATATATATATATGCATATGCACCACATGCGTGCAGTGCCTGCCAAGGCCAGAAGAGGGCGATGAATGCCCTCAAATGGGAGTTACAGATTGTGACCTGCTTTGTGGATGCTGGGGACTGAACTTTTATTGCTTATGCTTTAGGCCTAATATCCAAATTATTTTGCCAGTATTGCGTTCATTAAAACACCTTGCGTTTTCATCTTTAATCCATTTTGATGTCGTTGTTGTATGGTTTGAGTGATGGTCTGATTTCAATATTTTGCAAATGGCTAAGTAGTATCACCATTTGTTGAAAGGGAATATTTTTTCTATTTAATAGTGTTACTAGCCTCGTCAACAGTCAATTAACCACAGGCATCTAGTTTATTTCTGGTCTCTTATTCTGTTTTATTGCTTTATATGGCTACTTTTTTGGCCTCAAAATTAGTACAAGATTCAAATACACATTTAGTAATTATTAATCATAAAATTATACTTTTAAGGGTATGATTAAAAATTTTAAACACCAAGAAAGTCAAAAAATAATTTCCATGAGAAAATTTAAAATTTAACTTTGCATAATATTTAAAGCTTTGTTTCAATTTTGGTAAGGACACTAAAGAGCTTAATAACAATTTCTTTACTATAGAAGATATTCATATAGTAGTTAAATGGAAACAGAAAGAGTGAATCTTCACACAGATGTAAATGTATTCATTCTTTGTCAATGTTATGCATGGACATAATGTATTTTTATCTTATATACCCCATTATGTTTTCACATCCTCTTCCACTTACACTGAACACTTTTCCAACAAAGAACCAGTGATTCTACAATGTGAAATACATCAAGATTTTCAAAAAGCAACAATGACTATTTTTAATTAACATATTATTGAGACAAAACTGATAAAAAAGATACACTATGCATATTATGTCTATTGTAACCCTGATTACAAAGAACAAGAAAAAGCTAATATAAAAATATTAAATATGAACATTATTAGCATATTGAACAAAAACATATGAACAAAGCATATTAGCATATTAAAATGGCAATGTTTAAGACATTCAAACAAGGTTAATTTGTTTCAATCTACCAGTATTTTTCAGAATACATAATAAGCAAAAATTTCCTTTGCTATAGTTAAAAATATTCCTTATTTAACACCACAACAATTTACAATAAATAATCTTACACAATCTAAAATTGATGGAATATTATCTTTACTGTTACAGATTTCACTAAGTTTTAGAAACAGAAATGTGAATCTTTGACATTCGTCTTTCTCAATTTGATGTGACAATTTTATTTATTAACAGTTAGTTGTTTAAGAATTTTGACTTTTGTACAATATGTACTGATTACATCTGCCCCTTCTTTCAACTAATCTCAGATTCACCAACCTTCCCTACCCAATTAAATTTTTGGCCTTCCTTTTAAACCCTTCAAGACCAATTTGGGATACCCAACAAATCTTGGATGTGTGGTTGTCGCTGGCACATGGTTGACTGATCAGTAATGACAGTATTAGAGAAAACTATCTCTCTTTCTCTCCCAGCAATTGACAGTTGACAATCTTCCATGACTAGGTGTGGAATTCTATGCCCAGTTCCTCTCTCCATGATGGTCTTTGGGCTGACTTGGGCTTGCATAGGTTTTGTGCATATTGTCAAAATTGTTCTCTGTTTCCTGTAGTCATTCACTGCCTCTGGCTCTTACACTCTTTCACAAATTTCCCTAATTCTTGGAGGCAGGTGTATAAATGATCATGGCATTTACAAGAAAATGGATAATCCTAGAAATCTTTATGTTAAGTGAAATAAGCTATATTCAGAAATGTAAGGCCAAGTCAAATGAATGAGTGGTTTGGTTGGTTCATAAATTTTGAGTTAAAGCTAAAGTATGTTCATTAAGAAATGAAATTGGGTTTCTTGAGGGCTTTGTCATTGGCTCTGAAAGAAAGTCCCATTCCTAGAGATGTTATTGAAATATCACAGGTCTACGCACACCATTTCCTATGGGAAAACTCTTGGAAAGGCAACAACACTTATCTGATACACCTATGACTTCTAGTCTTGTTGAATTTGAAACACTAGGTTATTATGAGTTACAAGTTGCGCATGTTAGCACACACTTATAATACCAGCTCTTGGAAGGCTGAGGTAGGGGATTCATAAGTTTTAGGAGAGCCTATATACATTGAGTCCAGGTGTACATCAGATATATAGTGAGGATACAAATATTTTTGTTTGTTTGTTTGTTGGGGGGGCAAGTTGAGACAGGGATTCTATGTGTAGCCCTACCTGTCCTGGAACTCACTCTGTAGACCAGGCTGGTCTCAAACTCACAGAGATCTGTTGTAGAAAATTTCTGGCTTGTTTGGCCTATGTTCCAGACCCATAGACCTGCAGTCCTGCAATCCTGCAGACCCACAGATCCACAGAGACACACAGATGCTTAACAATAGTTTTAGGCTGATCAGCCTAAGGCCCAGGCATATAACTTGCTAACGCTAACTCTTTACCCTTAAACTAACCCATGATTCTTATCCTGTTCAGCATGCAGCTCAGTACCTTTTCTCAGAGCAGCATAGGTGTCCTCTGTATCTGCTGGCTTCTCTGGCATATCTGCTCTGTTCTTCCTGTCCCCAGAGTTTTCCCAGTCAATTATTTACAATGTAATATAATCCCACTATAGGCATCTACCAAACTCTGCCTCAGGAGTGCTGGAATTAAAAGCATGCACCGCCTTGTCTGACATTTTTGTTATTTTTTCTTTTGTATTTTCCTGGAGCTGAGGACAGAACTCAGGACCCTGCACTTGCTAGGCAAGTGCTCACCACTGAACTAAATCCCCAACCCCCAGCAGCATAGTGAGAGCTCCAAAGAGTTATGTGTGATACCTGACTTAGCCTCATTCTTATAGTTTGGGAATATAAAACATCTTTTATTTCAGTAGAACAATATTCGAAAGCAATATTCAATGTCCCCTTCTTTCAGCAGTCTTTTTACATACTGTACAAGATTAACACCCATAGCTACCTCTGTAAAGTAGTTAAAACCAAGATTCAGGAAAATGAAATGCTGTATCAGTAAATATCAGAATCTTCCTCCATGTTTGCAAAAATTTGCAAAAGTGAACTTGTTTGTGATGTATATGAGTAGATCTCACTCAGTAGTTAACAATGCAATATTTGTACAATAGAGTTGTTCCTTTTCAATGACATTTCAGTGAGTATAATACCCCTGTCATAGGAGCCTGACACAGACTAATGTGATAAAAAATGAGTTTTATTTATTGACCAAATAAATGAACCATATAACTTCCTTTGTCAGTTGGCTGTGGAAGGGTTTCCCTCTTTTATTGCATGGTTGATGTGCTTTATTAAGCGTCAAGTCTTTTTGGGCCACAGTACATATTCATCTTGACTACTAATAAATGTTCTTTGTTCTTCTAAGTCTGGACTACTTAGTCTCCTGGCCTCAAGAAAAAAAAAAAAACCACGCGCACGCGCGCGCGCACACACACACACACACACACACACACACACACACACACACACACACACACAGCTAAGAAAATGGTTACTATGTAACCCTGGGTAATGTATTTAATCACTCTAAACATGTTTTCTTTCTTGCACCTGGGAATAAAATTGTCTCTTGCTGCCCTTGGGGGCACTGATGGATGATCTGAATGTGGTAATGTATTTGAATGGACACTGAAGAGGTACAATATATGCTCCAAAATGCACAGGATTTTCCCCGCAGCGATTATGTGATTGACTAACACGTAGTCAACTTAGATTCAGATGTATGTAATTTGATCTGGGCTCTGAGCTGACTCCAGAGAAAGATTACTTCCTTGTGCTAGCTGGGGAAAAAAAGAAAGGAATCACGCACAGTACTGAAGTCTGGGGCTCAGAAGAGTTTCCTTTGAACAATCTAGTGTGGCAGTGGCTACAGCTCTGTCTGAAGCATTCCATGAGGAGGTTTATATCAATGAACCCAGTGGGAACTTTCTCCAAGAAGGAGATCCCGCAGGGAGAAGCTGATTGGCCTACACAAGGGAAACAAAGGGAAGAAGTAAATACTCTCAGTGTTAGAAGCAGGGGGCTCCTGGGGCATTCAGTCCTGATTCTCGCCCATTGTTTGCTGGTGGGCTAAGCTCACTGCTTTGTGATTACTCAGTTTCTTTGACTAAAGAAGAGGATGGGCCAAAGGAATAACACTTGCTTTGCTAGCCTCACTGGAATACATAAGATGCTTTGTCAGTTGTAAAGAGCCATACACAAGGTATTAACTCAACAAATGCTTATTGAGTGCCTACTGTGAGAAATGCATCCAAAGAAAACTCACATTTACCATTTATTTGCCCTTAAAGTCTTGGGAGATCGGGAGGGGTTTCAATCAGTAAAAGTGCTGGCCCCAGCAAGCAAGCACAAGGAGCCAAGTTTAAAGCCACAGAATCCCCACAAAAGGATCCACACAAAATGATCAGCATAAAAAGCCAAGAACTAAACACACCGTCTGTAATTCCCGAACTGGAAAGGCTTAGGGGAGGGAGACAGACTCCTGAAGCTCCTTGGCCAGCCAGACTGGCAGAATCACAAGTTACAGGTTCACCAAGAAAAGTTTTCCCAAAAATAAAAGCAGAGAATGGCCAAGGAAAGACATCTGAAGTCCACTTTGAGTCTCTACATACCACCCACACAGACACATCCCACCCACATACACAACACCGTACAAACACAAATCACCATATAACACAGACACACACCAAAAAGGAAAGGAGGGAAGCAAAAGAAAGAGGGAGAAACAAAGAAAAGAGAAACAACTGGTAGTCAAGGCTGGGGAGATAGCTCAGATGATGTGTGCCTCTGAACTTGAGTTCTGCGCGCGCGCACACACACACACACACACACACACACACACACACAAAGAAAACAACAAACAATCATGCATTCACTACACAAACAAAAAACCTGGTAGTCATTAGAGAAAGAACATATATCAATTTATAGCTAAAACCATCATTCTTACTTTGGGGAAATAGAAAAGGACCTTATGTCTCAAACTTATCAACTCTCAGCATTTCCAGAAATGGATATTCTGCTTAGAATCAGAATGAGACTCAGGTTTTTGAGTCTCCAAAGCCCTTGATCGTGATTTGGACCCAAACTGACTATATTCTTTCAACAGAATGAATTATATAATAAATTCAGTTTCTTATTTGCAAAATATTTTAGGGAAGAGTTTGGCAGAGTCTTCAAAAGGTTAGTTAGGTCTCTTATTGCTGGGTGAACAGTCTGTAAGTGTTCAATGAAACAACACCACTGCCCATAAATGATCTACATGTTTGGCCAAGTGACAAAACTTTGGTCTGTGGGGAAAGCTATAAAACATTAGAAAAAGTACATAAAGTCATTGACTTAGAGATATAGGTGAAGGGGCTGCTAAAAATTTCTGTGTTACAAATATATATTTCATAGCCCTACCCCCAAATGATAGCATGGGAAAGTTATCCTTTCTTTTCAGCTCAGATGACTGACTTGTCAGTGGAACAGAAATAGGCACTCATCTCCTCTAGTTTGGAAATAGAATGTTTGACACACGGCTAGAAGTTGAAAAGCATTCCAAATATCTAAGAGGCCATGTGGACTGTTGTCAAATAGCTTTCAATGCAGTTGGAAAGATGAGGGTGGTGCTGTTATTCAACTCAAAGAAAGTTCACAATCAAGGGTGAATAGAAGTGACTATGTTAATGACCAGCACCTTAAGCTCTGGGAAGACAGGAAGTAGGACAGTACTGAGCTGTGGAGGCACACATCTGTAATCCCACCACTCATGAGACTACGACTGGAGGGTGGTGAGTTCAAAGCTAGCCTGAGAACACAGAAAGACCTTGCCTTAAAAATAAAAACAGTTTTTTAATAAACATCTAAAAAGAAATAAAGTGGAATAAGGATCACGGTGAGTTGGAATCCTGAGGAAATATTAATGAAGGTAATGATTTCTGCTCTGATTAAGAAGCTTCCATACAAAGTGAAGAGGAATGGGTCATTCTGATTGACCAAGGAGGAAGAAACTAACAAGACATGGGCAATATAGACTCTATATGATGAGTGAAAAGGAAAAGAAGACCCACAAGTGCCTGGGACAGAGTATGTGAGAAGACTGGCATGAACTGGAGAATTCCCACTTGGCCTTTTTGGTGTGTGCTTAAGAATTTGATTGGACGCCGAGTCTAGTGGCCCCAGAACCTTTAACCTCATCACTCAGGAGGCAATGATCTTGGATGAGTTGAGGCCAGCCTAATTTACATAGTGTTTCAGATCAGACACAGCTACATAGTGAAAATCTATTTCAAAGAACAGACAAAAGAAAAACCCCAAACAATACCAGAAAGGAAGGAAGGAAGGAAGGAAGGAAGGAAGGAAGGAAGGGAGGGAGGGAGGGAGGGAGGGAGGGAGGGAGGGAGGGAGGGAGGGAGGGAGGGAGGGAGGGAGGGAGGGAGGGAGGGAGGGAGGGAGGGAGGGAGGGAGAGAGGGAGGAAGGAAGGAAGGAAGGAAGAATGAATTTGATTTGAGACATTGGCCAGGGAATGACTCAGTGTGTAAGAGCCTTTGTTGTGCAAGTATGAAAACTGACACAGCATCTGGATAAAGTGTCAGCTGTGTCCATATGAGCACCTCAGGCCCCAGTCCATATGGATGTCTGACACCCCAGTGATGGGGGTGGGAAGGAGACAGGAAGATCACACCCTGTCTAACATCCTAGCTAAACAAAGCAAAACAAAACAAAAACAAATAAACAAAAAACCCACCACCACCATCATCACCACCACCAACAACAACAACAACAAAAAAAAACAGTGAGCTCTGGTTGAATTTCTGGTGTTAGCTCTGTTGCAAGGAGAATGTTGTCTTCCTCTGGCTGCCATATACAGAGGCACATGCATGTGTCTGTAAATGTGCCTCTCCCACCATTTGAGTTCCAGAGTCAAAGGAGAGGCATCACAATCAGAATCTATTGAACAGAGTAGTGACATGAAGAAAGCAGTGTTGTGGGACAATTAGAGCAGGATTTATGGAATTGCATATGGCCATCCAGATGGCAAACCCTCCAGTTGCAAAGATTCTTCTTTGACTATACAATGAGTAGTGAGATGATTGTAAAGGGAAAAGGCTGAAAGCTGGCAACAAAGCTGACTGTGTTGGAAAATAGGACCTAACAGAAGAAATTCAGATCAGAAAAGCACACACGTTAAACCAGTTTATGATAAGGCTGCAATGAAAGATTCTGGTATAATGTCCCCAACGAAAACCAAGAGACACATAAATCCAGAAAAACAGGAGAGCTAAAACAGTGAGCATCTATCGTTACCTGGTTCGGATCCTGACACTCAAACCAAATTTTCATTCACACCACCATGATTGTGAACTCCCCAGAAATTTATTTTTCTCATCCTTCTAGACTTTTGCCAGAACATGCTTAGTCTCATCGTCCTGAATGCATCTTTTGTAGGCAGAATGGTCACCAAAGATATTTAAGCCATAACCTCTGGATTCTATGAACATGCTATTGTGTAGCAAGGAGGACTTTTAGAAATTAAACAGTTTTAGAGCTCAATATAGGAAATCTGATCCTGAGAGATCTGAGACAGCAAATTTCAATCAGAATATATTTTTTTTTGGGTTTGGGTGTAGTTGGAGAGCTACAGAAAAAGAAGGAAAAAAGAAATGTCAAAGAGATATGAAATATGAGAGCAACTCACAGCCATTATATCCACTTTTGCTGGGGGGAAACATGATGTGAAAATTGTGAGAAGGAATGAGGGTGGACTCCTGGAGCAAAGGCTGGCCTCTGGCTAACAGCCAGTGAGGAAATGAGAACCTCTGTCCTTAAAAGGTAAGGAAGTGAATTTGCTGAACAACAGAACAGGCATGAAAGCAAATCCATCTCCAAGCCCCAGAAATAAATGCAAGCTATTATGTCTTAGACCTTATGACACTCAAAGCATAGAAGCCATCCAAGTCACACTGTCAGCAAATTTATTTTTCACCAATGGAACAGTAAGATAATAAATGGATTTTCTCAAGCTGGAAAGATAGATCATTAGTCCAGAGCAATAACTGTTCTTACAGAGGACCTGGCTTTGGTTCTCAGCACCCACATGGTGGCTCACAACTCTTTCTAACTCTAATTCCATGGGATCTATGCCTTCTTCTGGCCTTTGCAGGTACTGCAGGTATGTGGTCACATACACACATGCGAGAAAACACCCTTAGATGTAAAATAGAATCTGGAAAAATGCTTTGTTTGTTTGTTTTTTTAGATCCAAAGTTTATAAGATAATATTCTTCTAGGGAACCCACAGAAAACTAACAGAGCACCCTTCATACTCTGTTCCAATATCATGCACCTAGCAGGTTTTCTGACTATGTCTACTAGCTGCTCCTGGGTCAGAAGGGCTTTAGAACTGTGAAAATTTGTTGCTGGTGACAAGATGAGTAGAAAATATTAGAATACTTGGTCACAGTATGCAAAGAAAAAAAAGATTCCACAATCACAAGTTTCCTTTAAAAATGTCATTGAACACTAAAGAAAATGTATTCATAGCATATTCTTTGGGTCAGTGATGAACTTGTTTCCATTGTCTCAAGGATGAGAGCTTTACATTGTGGTATAACTCTTGTATAAGGAAAGAGGTTGTAAGTAGAATAAATCCTCATCTACTATTAGATAAAACTAAACCCATGTTAATGAAAGAAGAAATAACTATTATATATGTTATTTAGAAACATGGAAACAGCTAAAAATAATTAAAAAGTTAAACACACAAGTTAAGAAAGCCAGTAAACTGGGAGCTCCTATGCATATGCAGTGAGGCCAACTGCCTGACCTTCAAGGTTTCAATTTGCTCTTACCAGCCGGCATTGCTGGGCTTGTGGCTTGTACCTTGCAGCTGCAATGGATCCAAATTGGAAACATGGCAACTTTGAAAGATATTAGCAGGAGACTGAGGTCCATTAAAAATATCCAGAACATTACCAAGTCTGTGAAGATGGTGCCACCTATGAAGTACACTCCTGCTGAGTGGGAGAAGTCAGCTCTGATGTCTGGAACAGGCTCCTTGACCCTATGTGAGAAGGCTGAGAATAAGTTGTATGAAAACAGGAAGAAATACACGCCTTATTAGTGAATTCTCAGATCAAGGGCTTTGTGGGTCTATTCATTCCTGGTGACTATCTGTACCGCAGCTGCAAAAGAAGTTGTGCTTGTTAGGATTGGCAAAAAAATTAGGGGCATATTTTAAGGGATTCACTCTGACCAGTTTCTGGTGTCGTTCAAAAACTTGGGATGAAAGCTCTTACTTTTGGGCATGAGTAAACCATTGCCCTTGGATTACTTAATTCTAGATATGAATTTGATGAAGGCTCTATCATTTTTAATCACTTCAAGTCTTCTGTATTCTATAAGACAGAATAGAAGCCACTTTTATCTCTCAAGACCATTACAACTGCTGAAAGCAATGAGTATTTATGAAGACATTGTGGCTGATATGCTGAAGAATTACCAGAAACCCAATCTGTACATCTACCTGAAGGAGTCTGCCACAAGTGAGCCCAGTGCTAGGATAATGGCTATGGATAACAGCAGCAAGAATGCCTCTGATATGATTAACAAATGGATGTTGATGTTGAACCTTACACGAGCAGTTATCAAGAAGGAATCATCTCTGGGGCTGCTGCTCAGGATTAATGGGAATCAAGTTGCATCCTTAGATAAGAGGTAAGTAAGGAAAACTCAACAAACTGATTTTAACTGACTGCTGTCTTTGTCAGAAGAAATGTGGTCCACTGAAATAACAAGACATTTGTAAATTATCTTACAACAAACAGCTTACCATGAGAAAAAAATTAAAAGCTAAATGTAGCACATATGTGAACAGAGGAAGAAGGGGGATCTTAATCTTTAGAGCAAAGGGACATAACATTGTAATGTAACATATATTACTTTTGTAAAAACAAAAAATTATTGGCTTGGGGAGATGGCTCAGTGGGTAAAGGAACTTGCTGTGCAAGAAAGGGGACTTGAGATCAAATCTCAGAACTCATGTTAAAAAGCCAGATATGGTTACACGTGTGTCTATTCCAGCAAAGTGGGATGTGGAGTGGAATCAGCAGGATTACTGGGTCTTGATGGCTACCAGCATAGTTCCACCTTCAGTGAGAGACCCTGTTTCCAGGAATAAGGTAGAGGGTAATAGAGCAGGAGCCCTGACAGCCCCTTCTAGTTTCCCCACATGGGAGTGTGCACTTACCTGCATGCATACTACAATGTACACGTACATATATACATACACACATACATACATACAGAAAGACACATACACACACATCACAAATATTTGAAAAAAGTCAATGGTGACTGTGATGGTTAATTTTTTATCAACTTCATAGTTGCTAGGGTCATGTGAGAAGAGGAAATTTAAGTTGAGAAAATGCCTCCATAATACTGGCCTATAGGCAAGTTTGTCAAACTATTTTCTCTTTATTGATTTGGAAGGGCCCATCCCACTGTGGATGGAACTACTCTTGGGAAGGTGGTCCTGGGTGGCATCAAAAAGCTAGCAGAGCAAGTCAGTAGGAACCATTTCTACATGGCCTCTGCTTTATTTCTTGTCTCCAGGTTTCTGCTGTAAGTTATGGTATGGGTTGCCCTTCATGATGGATTGTAAACTGTAAGCAGAAATAAACCCTTTTGTTTCCAGATTGCTTTTGGTCATAGCATTTATCACAGCAATGGAAAGCAAATTCATATAGTAGCGCAACATAAGATAAAAGGCTGCTTTACCCCATTATCTGAACTATGGGCTTCCAGATATCCTGTAGTTTCCTTCAACAGTGACTGGAGAGGAAAAGGTGTCAAATTCTCCTTTGTGCTGAGATCTTAGGTAGTTAACAGTTGTCCATCTGATGAATAGTTCTGGAAGATAAAATCTATAGTTTTATTTATTGTTAACAGTATAAATTACATTTCTTCCTTTATGAACTTTATGGTAAGGTTTTTATTATTAAAATTAACATATAAAGCAATGGGCTTGGCCATGGCATTCCCATACTTTGTTATTGTTGAACCTCCCACCTCCCTCTCCCAATTACCCCACTCTCTTCCTTTTGGTCCCCTTCCTTCTTTGCACGAATAGGTTTTGTGATACTTTAAATGTAATTGGCCCCCATCATCTCATAGGGAGTGACATTGTTAGGAGGTGTGGCTTTGTAGGAATGGGCATGGCCTTGTTGGAGGAAGTGTGCCACTGGGAGGGAGGGCTTTGAGGTTTCCTATGCTCAAGATACTGCTCAGCATCTCAATGAACTTCCTGTTCTCTACAACCAAGATGTAGCCAACACCACATCTGTGTGCACACTACCATGCTCCCTGCCATGATGATAAGGATCTTAACCTCTGAAACTGTAAGCAAGCTACCCTAATTAAATGGTTTCTTTATAAGCGTTGCCATGGTCATGGTGTCTCTTCACAGCATAAGAAACCCTAACATAGACAGCTTTCATGCCACATGTACCCTGTTACCCTCTTTTGTGCCCTCATCTATCTTTTAATATTGTTGTTTTCCTGTGTCTTCCATTCTACCCTCATGATCTATACACATACCTCACATATATACACATAAATAAGATTAAAATTTAGAAACCACATATGAAAGAAAGCATGGAGGCATTTGTCTTTATGAGCCTGGGTTTCCTCACTTTATGTAGTAATTTTCTGTCCTATCATCCTTTTTCCTGAAAATACCATTGTTTCATTTTTTCTTTATAAGTGATTAGAACTCCACCATGTCCTCAGATTGATCCACACCTTGGCTATTGTGAATAGTGTGAAACAATAAGCATGGATTTGAAAGTATCTCAGTGGTTTAGAGTCCTTTGGGTATATGCCCAGGAGTGACATAGCTTGATCACATGGTAGTCTTAGTTTTAATTTTTTGAGAATGTTCTCTACTGATTTCCTTAATAGCTTTATCAGTTTTACAGTTTTAGAAAAGAAGAGCTTGGAGTGGGCCATTTCTGAGTAAGGAATAATTCTACAAGACATTAGCACAAATCTCGATCAGGACAAAGTTTGGTTGCACAAGTGGGTACTTTGTAGTGGGAAAGCTCTCATGTCTATCTCAGTGGAATAACCAAACCAAACAAATAGCTGTACTTCATTGAAAAATGACTTTCACCAAGGCTGTCTTGTCTGAATCCTATAAGGCCAAGGTCATTCAGTTAAGGTGTGAATAAAGATGGGTCAAGCAACAGGATCTATAACTGACTTGAGGAACCTCAGGTTTGATACCACTGCACAAAGGTGACTTTGCTACTGGAATTTTTAGGGTTAAGTGTGGGCTGTGACACTTCTAACAGGATAGGCTTAGCTATTTTCTTAGAGTTTCTATTTTTATAAGAAAACATCATGATAAGAAAGCAACTTAGGGAAGGAAGGGTTTATTTCAACTTATTGTTTCATAAGACAATCCATCATTGAGGGAAGTAAGGGCAGAAACTCAAGGTAGGAGCCTGGTGGCAGGAATTGAGGCAGAGGCCATACAGGAGTGCTGCTTACTGGCTTGTTCCTAATGACTGGTCAACCTACTTTTTTCTAGTACCCAGAACAATCATCTCAGGGGAGGTACCACCCACAGTGACATTAACTATCATTCAAGAAAACGCACCACGGGTTTTCCCACCCAGTAATCTGGTGAAGGCATTTTCTCAACTGAAGTTACCTCTTCCAAAATGGTTCTATTTTATATCAAGTTAACATAGAACTAGCCAGCACAGCTACACACCCCAAATCTGCCAATAAACAGGTACATGTCAGGGGCAGTTAGGAAATGGCTCAGTGAGGAAACTACTTGCCATTCAAGGGTGAGGACCTGAGTTCAGTTCATGAGAGACAATGTAAAGCTGAACACAAAAGTATATACAACTGTTATCATAGCACTCCCACTGTGAGTCGAGATGTAGAGGCAGTAGCATCCCTAGAAGCTCAAGGGCCAGCATACCTACTACAGAGAGTGGATATACAGTGGTGAACAACAAGAGAGTCTGTCTCAAAGAGGAAGGTGAGGACTGATACTCATGGTTGCCCTCTGATCTCCACACATATGCCATGTTCTGTCTCTCCACAAATATTAAAAATGGGCTAGTGAGATGAATCAGAGTTTAAGAGCATATGTTACTCTTGTAGAGGTCCTGAGTTCAGTTCCTAGTGCCTGCGTGGTGATTCACAACTTTTCCTTAACTCTAGTTCCAATGGGAATCAATACTCGCTTTTAAACTCTGTGGATACTAGGCATGCTTGTGGTACACACACATACAAAAAGTGAAATACTACTACATATTAAATAATACAATAAATCAACAGAAAAATATTTAAATATAGATAAATATCAGTAGAGAGCAGAACAAGAGATTTTCTCAATGTGGTCATATGAAGAAGAGGAATAAACAAAGGGCTCAGTAATCCTCAAGTCATTCTTAGAGTACTGATATAAATATTAGGTTTAACTAAAAGGCAACAAATGTTAATAAATAAGTAGTCTGATCAGGGTCTAGATTCACCTTATTATTAACACACTACTCTCTTCTGATTTTGTCCTGCAAGGCAGGCTGACAAGTTGTGAGGTGGGAAATCTTCCTAGAAGAAAAATTCTTCCTCTGGCTGTCACCAGGACTTCCCCCAGGCAATTTTACTCCTACTTCCATGTTATATTTACATAGATATTAATATATATATATATATATATATATACACACACATACACTCTAGGAACTACAAATGTGAGAAAACATGGTATAGTATTTATCTTTTCAGAAATTGGCTTAAATCGCTTAATATGCTAGCTCTGGTTGCATTCATTTTCTTACAAACAACACAACTTCATTCCTTATGACTAAAAAACAAACATTGTCAACAATCTAAGTATCCAACAAGAGAGCAATGAATAAGGACAATATGGTACAGGTCACCAGGTTTTTGGGCCCCACCACTCTGAGCACAAACATTTGATTAGCAAACTTGACATTTCTGGCCTGGACTTTTCGGCCTACCCTGGTGGCCCAGACTTTCTGTCCTAGCCTTGTGGCCCAGACTTTCTGGCCTACAGTCCCATAGTTCCAATGAAACACACAGACACTTGTATTAATTGTATGCTGATTGACCTGGGGCCCAGGCATATAACTTGCTAGCTCTTGCTCTTAATCAAACCCATGACCCTGTTCAGCCATGTGGCTCGGTACCTTTTCTCAGAGCAGCATAGTTGTCCTCTGCTTCTTCTGGCTTAACTGATAAGTCTGTGGCATTTTTGCTCTCTTCTTCCTATTCCCAGAATTTTCTTAGTCTGGTAGCCCCGCCCACACTTCCTGACTGCCTTTGGCCAATTAGCATTTCTATTAAACCAGGAGGTGGGACAATTATTTACAATGTAACAAACATAATCTCACTATACAAACTCCTACTGCACAAGTCTGCTGCTACTGTTGCTCCTCCCCTTTTCCCCCTTCCATTTTGGTTATTTATTCACTCACTACATTCTTTAGTTTGGAGACAGGGTTGTGCTACATGGCCCAGACTACAAACAAGGTGCCGGCCTCAAACTTACCGTAGTCTCCACACCTCTCTCTGCCTCTCAAGTGCTGTAGGCCTGCCTGTGTGCCTGGCCTCGGCTTCAGTGCTTACAGAAGGCTGCCATCAACCTCTCCTTCACCCAGTCTCTCTTCTTTCAAAGGACAAAATAAAGGACAATGAAGAAAGGGGCACCAGAAAAGACAAGCTGAGACACTGACAGGGAGGAACATCAGGTTCTATTTCCCAACATGCTCATCTGATAAGATTCCCCAGAACTGAGTCTTGCCACTGATGGCCTTCAGGGCAGAGGATATATACTAATGTAAACACAGAGGTAGCCACGGCCCCTTAACTGGCAATAAATGCACAGTATGAGTGTCACGGTACACAATTTATCAGCCTTCCTGGAAGGAACCAAAATGCGCTTTTAGTACCAGTGCCACCAGATTGTCTCTAATTGGCTCATCTAGACATTTGGTAGATGGATGCCATCCAGACCAATGTCCAAATCAGCACCTTAGGGGCTCCTGCTCATCTGGGAGGAGCCTGGGAAGTCTTCTCACTGTGGGAATATTGGGAGGAGCTAGAGTGGATAAGTCAAAGACATAAATTATGAGGCCTTTGTTTCAGAGTTCTTCAAAGGTTAGCTCTAGGAATATTCCCATTATCAGGGCCCGCCTTGACAACCAAGAATAGCAGTGTTTTGGAGACTGTAGATCAATTGGTAGAATACCTGTCTAACAGAGAAAGCCCTGGTTTCCAACCCGAGCACTGCAGGCATGTTGGCACACTTCTACAATCTCAGCATTCATGAGGTAGAGGCAGAAGTAGATGTTTGAGGGACTCTATTTAAAAAAACAACAACAACTGAAACATGTGGTGAAGAGATGGCCAGAAATTGAGCTCACTGAGTGCTTTTCTAGAAGGCCAGGGTTCAATTACTACCACCCATATAGTGACTCTTGGCTCCCTGTAACTCCAGTTCCAGGGGATCTGATGCCCTTTTGTGACCTCTATAAGCACTCCATGCACATGGTGCAAAGACATACACACAGGCACTCACTTAACTTTTTCTTCCCTTTACATTCTAAGCAAAGCTTCCCTTCCTTCCCTATACAAAGTGATTATTGTTGTATAAGAGACATTTTGTATAAAGAGCATGGAGGAAGGACACCTCATGTCATCTGGAGGACATGAAGTCAGACAGGTTTTTCAAGAGCTGGTAATACCCAAAATGACACATTAACCATGGTAAGAAATCCACAATAACCAAGTCAGGTAGTCAGCTCTCAAAGAATTCGATGTCCAGTGAGGAAGACAGACAAACAAACAATAAACACCTTTTGCATTAAATGCCTGTGGAAAGGCAAGCCCAGGGTTCTATGGGAATCCAAAGAAAGAACTCACAATGAGAGAGCAAGAGTGGATGGAGAGGATCATCTTTACAGTGATGACTACCCTTCAGTTTGTTCTTGATGGGCGCTGGTCAACTTGGCTTGACCAAATGATGAAAACAGGCTGTGGCCCCAAATATAGAGAACATTGCCCTTTGGGGAAATCAATGAAGGACAACACACAGTGTAATAGTACAGGCTAAAGAGCTGGGCAACACAGAAGCTTCTCTGTCTCTTGAGCAACATATCAGATGGAGAAAACGCAGACTATTTAGCTCAGTAGCAGCTTCTAAAAAGACCCATTTTCCTTCTACCTTGTGGTTCCCTCATCCCCTAAAAGCATGGTTCTTTCCCTCATAATGAAGATTAGCACATCACCATGTAGTAGTTTAACCCCTGGGAAGGGTGGAAGCAAAGGAGAAGTAATGCATAAGTTCCAGATTTCAGACATACATTACTCACGTGACTACATGTAGCTGCAAGCTTCAGATGATATTGAGAAATGGGGTTTCTGTTCAGCATCACCAGCTTCCTTGCTGAATCCTACAGACTTGCATTGCTCAAGGAAATACCAGAATGGACAGTGGAGGAAAAATAGAAGTCTCTAACATATCGTTCGGCTTTCTAATATGTGGGAACAGGCAATTTGGGGAAGGAGGCACTTTAAAGTTAAGCTAAGGAGAGAGCCAAGCTGGTTAGAGTTGTAAGATTTTCAGGGCTGGCAAGATGGCTCAACAGGTAAAGACAGTTGTCACCAAGCCCGACAACCTGAATTCAGTCTTCAGACCCCAGACGTGGAGAGAGAGAAATGGCTCTCCCAAGTTGTCCTGTGTCATTCCCGTACATCTGTGTGCACAAACAAATAAAATAAAAGCGAAACAAAAGAGGCAAAACCTTTCTAATTTGCTTTCTCTGCTAATGGATAGGACAAGATTCTTTTCAGAAATCTTGCGCTCTGGACCTTTTCTGTTGGACGTTGAATTGAGCCCTCTTCCTCTTCCTCCTTCTCCTCAAACAAAATCTCTTATGTTGAAGTCTCAGGCCCTGTTCTTCTCAGAATTTGACTGTATGTAGAGACAGTGCTCTTAAAGTGGAAATTAGGCTAAAGTGAGATGATTATAGCTACTTTGGTTAGTTTTATCTCCACTTGCCACAAGCTATAGTCGAGTGAGAAAATCTCCACTGAGAAAACGTCTCTGTAAGATCTGACTCTAAGACATTTTTAAAATTAGCGATTGATGGAGGAGGGCTTAGCTCATTGTGGGTAGTGCCATATTTGAGCTGGTGACCCTGGGTTCTATAAGAAAACAGGCTGAGCAAGCTATGAGGAGCTAGCCAGTAAGCAGCACACTTCCACGGCTCCTGCATCAACTCCTGCATCTAGGTACTTGCCCTGTTTGAGTTCCTGTCTTAAGTCCTTTAACATTGAGCTGTATTACAGAGTGGAAGCTGAGTAAACCCTTTCCTCTCTGAGTTCCTCTTGGTCATAGTGTGTCATCGCAGCAATAGTAACTGCAAGTAAGACAATAGGGACCCCAATCCAAGGTGGATTATGACTTTACAAGAAAAGAAATTTAGATGGAAATAGTTAGAAAAAAGCTATTATGAACAAAGAGGTTAAAGACTAAAGATGACCATTGACAAATCAAGACAACTGGCTTTAGAAGCAATAAACCCAGGTAACAATTGACCCTAGAATACTGGGCTCTAGAAGTATAAGAACACAGATTCTGTTGTTTAAGTGTATGACGTCTATCGTGGTGTGAAATAAGAGAAATCAGGTTAAAAAAATAAGTGCTATAGATAAAGAAAGCAGGATTTGGGGGAGCAAGTATATCCCAAATCATCAACAAGGTGAAGAGAATGATGTCTGTGTGTCTGTGTGTCTGTGTACACATATATGTATATGTATATTTTATATTGACATATAAAATGAATCTCTGATGAAGTAGTTTAATGAATGAATTGCTTTTAAAGGACTGGCCTACAGGTTTGTATTAGTTGGAGATCATAGTACCTCTGGGAAGTAGGACATGTTAATCTTCTTTAAAATACCTTCAATGGGATAGGAGGATTGCATCAAACATAAAACTTACATAGCCAGGGAAACAGGTAACACATTAAAGAGATAACTTACTAAATGGGAGAAAGTATTTTCAAGCCAAATACCAGATAAGAAGTTCATATCCAAATTTGGTAAATTATCCATAACCAGAGGTTGTACATCTTCAAATCCCACCAACTTAAACATCTTTTAAGATTGTACCTGTAGTAAATACAAACCCTTTCCTTGTGCTTACTCCTCAAACAAGACAGTTTGACAGCTGTTTATATAGCATTTACAATGTTATGTGTCATATGTAATCTAGAGATGATTTTCAAGTCCATAGAAGGATATGCTATATACATTATACACTATATATACACACATATATATGAGTATATGCAGATTGTGATGTCTTTGTAAGGTCCTGGAATCAATCCCCTATGATTATGAAGGCACAACAATATATAAGGAACTCAAGCAACTCGGTTTGATGGTGAGAGAAAGCAATAGTCTAAAGAGGGCAAAAGAAGACTAGGTGTATAGGTTAACAAGAAGCCCTGGATTCTATTCCCAGCACCTAGAAAAGAAAGGAATGGGGAAAGGGAGGGGTGGAGAAGGAAGAAAGGGAGGGAAGGGAAGACATGAACAAGGAAGAAACAGGAAAAGCAAAAAAAAAAAAAAAAAAGCAAAAGGCCTATGCAAATCGATGTAGCATTTGCTGAAAGTGGTGTGGAGGCATTCCTACAGGTTAAAATAGATTCAGGGACTGGCATAATTGCTTGGAGGATAAAGGCACTTTACACCAAGCCTGATTAACTGAATTCCATCCCCCAAACACTCAAGATGGAAAAAGAGAGCTAACTCCTGAAATATGTCCTCTGATCTGCATATGTATGCCATGGCACATGGCCCCTACTCCACCCCATACAAAATAAATAAAAACTTTTACAATGGAACTCAAGAAATCAAAGCAGTATATTCAAGAGATTTCTGTACTCCCATGTTTGTTGCTAAGATAAGGTATCATCTTAACTGTCCCTCAATGAATGAATGAAAGAGAAAACTTGGTGTAGACAGACATAGTACATGGACTATTTTTCAACTTTAAAGAAGCAGGAAACCCTGCCATTTTTATCTGAATGATGATAAAATCATTTAGAACCTTCATCGTTATTTAGACACAATAATTTTATTGTGTCATCTGGTTTGGGTATCTGAATGATCTTGGCTTCATACAACAAGTTTCATTCAAAACTTTTGAGGACTTAGAAGAAACAAGGGCTCTGGCTGAAAACATGAAGTGTGTGGGGAACAAATGGTAGACAGAAGCATAAGGTATACTGAGTATATATACTAACCAAAAAAATGTTGAATGATTAAAATTTCAAATAATAGAGGAAACATAGGTTAACCAAAATGACTTTAGCATGCTTATTAGTGTTAACAAATCTGACTTATACAGATCAAAGGGGCTGTGATATCATCCTAATGCATACATCACGCACTGGTGATACGCATCATCCTTCTGTCTCTCCACAGTTCTACCACAGCAGTGAGCATCTTTCCAGTCTTTCACTATCAACTCTAATCTTTTATTTTAGTTCCACTTATGAGACAACAAATGTGATAGTCACTTCTCTGTGTCTGGCTTATTTCACTTCAGATGATATCCATCAGTTTCATCAACATGGTTGCAAAGGAAAGGATTTACTTCTTTTAGGATGCAGTCATACTCTATTCAAAACATTTGGATTACCTTCTTTGCCCTCATCTGTTCAGAGGAACTTCAGCTGGCCCTAGACTTCGGCTATTGTTAACAGTGCCGCAATAAACTCAAGTGAGTGTCTTTTTTGTATGCTGTTCATTTCCTTTGACTTTGTGCCAGGAAGCAGGATTTCTAGATCATATGCAGCTCTATTTTTAGCTTCACAAGGATATCCCCATTCTATTTTCTGAAGTAGTGAGACTAATTTGTGTTCCACTCAACAGTGCATTAAAGGGTCCCATTTTGTTCCATTCTGTCATTTATACTTTCTTATGATAGCTGCATTAGCATTGAGATATCATCTCCATATAATTTTGACATGCATTTCTTTAATTACTAATGCTTCTGAGAACTTTTTTAAAAGCCAGAATCTTTCTCTGTAACTCAGGTTGCTCATGTAAGGTGGGGAGATCCCAAGAGTACATATAAAGGGAAAGAGAGTTAGCTATCTTAGAGATATTCTCTGTCTTTGGGTTCCACATTATAGGTTTATCTAATTACAAATCAAAAGGATGTTTTAAATTGCCACTGCATTCAACATAGTATTTTTCTCTAAACAACAGAACACAACAAATATTTACTCTCTACTTATGTGACAATAGTTATTATGAATAATCTAGAGATTATATATGAGGATGTATAACAATATATGACAGTTTTCTATGAGAAATCTGAGCATCTTTGGATTTTGTTATCTCCTGGGTGTTCTGGAACTAATGAGCCATTATTGTATGAACTTTTCCTTGGAAGACAAGAACAAACATCTACCTACCCCAAACACCATACCAATGACCAACCAATGTAATAATACCACTTAAGTCTGACTTGGTGAAATAATGAGATTTTTGGACTTAATTACAGAGCATAGGTGATGGATTATTTACAGGAGTATGGGTGACTCCAAAGCAGCAGAGGTAATGAGTTTCCCTTCAGTTAACCTTTCACCTCCTATATACTCTAGCCTAGCAACTTCTGAGTCTACGAAGACAGAGGCAGTTTAGACACATTCATTTGGAGAGGGAGGTGTTGGAAGGACTATCTAGAGTCTCAAGAAAAGGTCTAATAACTACCACCATCACCAGTACCACTCCCCTTTTTTCTACTGGGAGAATGTGAACAGGCCTGATCTTGGGTGTTTCTAGCAAGTAGTCAGAGCTCCTCTGATGAAGATGGTAATGGCCATTTCACTCAGAGGACAGAATTCTACCACACCAATCACATGTAAGTATATTCATCATCTCTTCAGTTGTTTAGAAAAGGCTTGGAACCCAGATCCCCATAGTTCAGAAATCACAAAGCAGGTGGGGAACTTTTTGGATGATTCAGATCAGGGGCTTCCTTCCCCTCTGTGCTTGCTTGTTCAGAGGCTGATAATTGCCCAGCACTGTGCCTTCTCAAGGAAGCAGAGCCCCCACCACATAGTCTTCCAAGTCCTGGTTTCACTCAGTAGCTCTCACATACAAATACACAATGACATCTTGAAATTTATATCAAAATGAGCTCAGATTACATATTATTCCACAGGGCTTACTGTGCTGCAAATATAGGAGCCATGTTTACTCCTGGATTTGCCTTTTTTTGCTTCTTTGATAAGAATTCTACTTCAGCAAGCCCTGTGAAAACATTAATTTGCAGACCTGGTAACTTCCAAGTGTATTTTGGAGATAGTTAATGGCAAATCACCCAAAAGATGACAAATGGAGCAGTCAATCCTTAATGTTGTCATGTTGAGGGTGCACATCCTTATCTTACAAATATAGCCAACTCCATCTTCTCAGTTACCAAAAGGGAAGAGTAGTATAAATAATCAAAAGTGCTGGGAGAAAGTTCATTTGATTTGTTTGAGGAATGTATCATAGTTTTTCCTGCTGCTGCAGCAGCAGGTGTTCCTAATTACGTTTTTACTTAGGCTAATACTGGAATTAGCTTGCATACACTGAACATATATATGTCAAGAGCAAAGCATGTGTAACTGAGTGGGAAGAACTGACCCAAAACTCTGGATGCTGTTTGATATACAATTTGTGTGCGAGGTCTTGAATCCTCTATTTCTAACTGAGCTATCAGACCTCATATATTAAACGAGAGGCACTTTCCACATTGACAAGAGGCATGCCAGATCCAAAGATGCCATAATCTCTTAGATGTCTCAAGATCTCCCTTTGTGATTTACCTCCCAAACTGCCTTGTTTCCAGAGAGCCCGCCAGTTGCCATGTCTGAACCCAGAGGAATTTAGGGGCCTGCATAGCTGAGAGGCATGATGAGGAAAGCAGGGAGGGGTGTGGGGGGGGGAGGGGAGGGAGAATGAAACGGCAAGGCTTCATTCAGCATCTTTATCTTGCTGACTTCAAAATTCCTCACTCTGGCCCCAATGTCTCTCCCTACTCTAATGGGGTGTGTGGGTCTGCCTATTCTCCTCTGGAATAGACACAACCCCCCCCCCCCCATTACCTTTTTCTTTTTTGACTTTCCCCCTGTGTTATCTCTTCTCTCCAGCCCCAGCCCGAGTTGAGGAATCATTGCCCCCCCCCCTTTTCTGTTCTTTCATACAGTTTCCAGCTGCTGCTGCTGCTTTACTCTCCTGACTTTCACTTGGCCTTGACTGTCAACACCCTCACTCCGGCTCAACCTACTCCCTATCAACTTTTGTCTTTTTGATACAATCGTTTTCATGCATGGTGTTCTTGCATCGCACCTCGGCTCCTGCCCCTAACCATTCTCCACAGCACAGAGACACAGAGGGTTGTCAAATGAAATTGTATGACATCCCCTGACCAGGCAGGCCTCACAGTGTCTACCTTGAATTTTTGCTCCTGGAGATTCACCCTTTTCGTAGTCCTCACCACAGGTAAGAATCCCCTTTCTCTCAAGAGTCAATTCAAAATGCCTGTCTTGCCTGAAGCCTTATGTAGTTCCTCTTTGAAGCTGCAAATGACTTTCTTTCCCCTTTCTTCAAATGTTCCTAGTACTCTCTCCCTCCCTTGTGGCACTGATCCCAGTAGTAGAGAATGATCTTTGAGAACACAGTGCAAATTGCAAGAGGGGAGAGTCCAATCATTTAAACATAGCTGATATGACTCAGTCAGTTCTCTCACACTAGAAGTTTGAGTGCAGTTTGCATGCCTACCACACGGCTGTAAGCGTGTACACAAGTAGTACAAGACCAAAGGACAAGGTAACACCCAAAGGCTTGCTACTTCCAAGCCCACTCACTGAACATATCAAATCAAATCAGAACCTGAATTTTCACACAGTCCTAAGAGATTCCTATGCACATAATATTTAAGTAGAGCACTGTACTTTTTGCTTACCTGGGGAGGAGAGAGGGGTCCACCTCCAAAAGAGACACACACCAGGTCTTGTGATTAGTTTAGTGCTCTGGGACATAGTACTAACTTCCAGGTCAGTCGCATGGCATGTAATGCTTCTCAGAATTTACCACTTCAATTTCCTTCCTGCTCTTAATTTGGGGGCAGCCCCCTTCTTCAAAATTATAGAAGGAACCTAATCCCAGACAAGAGAACCTTTTCTCCTATTGGCAAGCTGTGGGTGCACAAAGCTGGCCCCAATTAGAGATTGTGATTTCTTACAGCCTGCCTCAATCAATGTGGTCTCTGGCCAAGGTGTGAGTCACACTTTGAGGCCTCTGTTAAACATCAGTGAAAGGAATGCCACAGGATGATGTCAAATGAGCTTTGGAGCTAGCCACTCCAAAACATCTGGTGCTGGCAGAGTATTCTGACCATGAGTATGCATGAAGAGAACACATGAGCAATTTGGAGTAACTGTAGTGTTTAGTGTCTTCTATGAAACATATTTGTTTTGCTCTGAAGAGGTAAATAAATAAGTGGTGTTGGAAGATGAAAAAAAAAACCCTCCACTAAAATGACTTTCCTTCCTTCCTATACTTTCTCTTTCCCCAGACCTTTTGAGCAAGAACACCCTTCCCTTATTTCCTAGACTTTCTCTAATTATATCAGCAAAAGCTCGACCCTTTGCAGCCACCTTGTCTGCAGATGTGGGTGGGGCACAAGTCTCACTTCCTTGCTGTGAGCTGTTATGGAGAAGCCTTGTAATTGAAAAGGCCCTCCCTCAAGTAGAGGCAAAGCAGCCCAAACCAGGAAGTGGTGAAACCTGCTGTGTTTGCCTCGGGTGTGTTTTTGCTGATAAATCATTGCTCCTTAAAGCTCCTGGCCTTGTTGGAACTGTTTGGTTTCTAATCAGAACCACACCCAGACTGCAACAGGAGTAGTTTCTGAGTGCCTTCTGTCTAGTGATGGGAAAAAAGTAAAACTGTCCTTCTGCCACTAATGTGACACAGAAGTCAGACCTTGCTGCCAACTTCTGTGTCATGGACTATTGAGTGTTTATATTTAATCAGAAATATATATTGGCAGATTAGGCCTTGCTGGCCAATGACATACATGTTTTAAATTAAAAAAAACTGAAAGATGATGAGATACTCATGGTAGAAGATATACAACTCAGGAGAAGTTGCCTCTAGACAAAAACTAAAATCATTGCACACACACACACACACACACACACACACACACACACACACACACACAGAGAGAGAGAGAGAGAGAGAGAGAGAGAGAGAGAGAGAGAATAAATAAATAATTTAAAAGAAAACAAAAACAAAAGCAAAGTCCAAAGGGCAGGTCAGCAGCAAGCAGTAAATCAGGCAGGAATTTTTTTTATGTTATAGAATTCCATTTATGGTGTTACATGCTAGTTCTAGAATTGCAGTTTCATATACTACATATAAGTCATATTTCATTCCATGTTTTTATACACTTGACAGCATTAGATAAAACTAAGGCTATCTAGCCTTTCTTGATGAAGACTCTACAAGTACAAGGTCTCAACCACAGATAAAGTACCCTGTGTTATTAGAAAGCCATGAAAGTCTACAATATAATGGCATTTATTCTGTGGCTCCAGCACTGGCAGTGAGAGTCTCTGGAGCAGTGTTTAGACAGTTGTTGAGAGCACTTTTGTATCAAAATATCCAAGTTTGAGTATTTTATTAAAAAAAAACGTTTGCTTATCTTAGAGTTTTGGAGGCTTTAGAGATTGGGCAACTTCATCCATTAAGCCTCTAGTAAGGGTTCTCTTTGTACATAAAGACTTGGTGGATGGCATCGTGATGGGAGCATTTTGGGAGAGGGGAGAGAGAGAGACAGAGAGAGAGATTACGTGGTGAGACAGGAAACAAAAGGGCTTCAGAAGCTAGGCATTTAAAAATATTTATTTTATTTTAAAATTAAAGGTATTTTTATTGCTGTGTGCATGGGAGGGCAGTGTTCATTGAGTCTAGAAGAGGACATTGGATCCCTTGATAGTAGAGTTACAGTTAGTTGTGGGCAGTCTGATATGGGTGCTTGAAAGTAAACTTGGGCCCTCTTCAAGAGCAGTATGCATTTTAGCTGCTGAACAATTTCTCCAACCTCTGGGCATGGTTTTATCTTTTAATTTCTATTTTTCTTTTCTTTTTTTTTTTTTTTTTTTTTTTTTTTAAAAAACACATTTATGTGGGAATTATAGGGAGAACTAAGAAAATTACACTAACCCCTTCTAGGAGGGCTGTACCAGTGACCTAATTACCCTTCACACAGCCCTGTCTCTTCACCACTGGATAGGAATATGGCATATAAATCCTTGAGGGACTCCCTCCAGCCATGGTTAAAATATACCAGGACCAAAGTCTCAGGGTGTCACATTATTATGTGACTTTTCCTGAGGAGACATAAAGTAACATCTCTTCTGCCTCATATAGAGAGGAAGCTAACAAATAGAAGGAGGAAAGTGTTGGTCTAAATTATTTAGCAGGACATAAGCAACTCCAAGCACAGTTCCCTGTACCATTTATATTGGCAACCACATCACAGATTTGATGTGGCCATTGCTGTCTGTTATTTACAACTTGCATAATCTTAGAGAGCAGAGGGAACGCCTTTCCCTATTTATGAGGGAAGGTAAATAGGCCTGATCTTGTGAGGATCTCAGGCAGGAGGTCATAGCTTCTGTGATTCAGGATAGGGACAGTCTATGCAATCAAGAGGAAACAGATTCACTAAACACATCAAACTGGAGGTGTCCATGGCATCCTAGGTCAGACTCACCCTTACTGTGACTGATTCTAAGCAGGGAGCTTTCTATGTGTTCAGAGCTTCTGATCTGCTCATGTAGCTCTGGAGTTCACTCTCAGAAAGCAGAGTAGCAACAAGATGTGAATAACTGAGAGTAACTTCATGTGTTTGTCAACCAAAAATATGTACCTAGAGTCTACTCTGTGTACTGCATTACATGTCAGCTTACATGGGTTCTTGGGATTTGAACTCAGGTCCTCACAGTTGTATAGTGAGTTATTTTACCTACTGGACCATCTCTCCTAATCTTATTTATTTATATATCCATGTTATACATTCTTATTATATATATAAATTCCTCTCTCATTCTGTGGTTGATCTGCTTACTTTTTTTCCTGATGATACATAAAATCTTTTATTTGATAAAACAAACTCATCAATTGTACATTTTATACTTAGTGCCTTGGATATTGTATTTAAAACTTTCATCTAGGTCAATTTCAGAAATATTGTTGTTTGAAACAGGATTTCTCTGTGTAGCCCTGGCTGTCTTGGAACTCTGTAGACCAGGCTGACCTTGAACTACCAGCGGTCCTCCCACTTCTGCCTCTCCAGTGCTGGCATAAAAGATATGAACCATCACTGCCTGGCTTTCTTTACTTTTTTATTCTAGAAGCTTTATACATTTACGCTTTTAGCTCATTCTGATTTAAATTTTGTCCATATGATGTACAATAAGGATCTATTATTCTTTCTACATTTAAAATTCAAGTGTCTCAGATCATTTATTGAAAAAACCCAGTCTCTCACCATTGTTGTCATACTTGTCAAAAATCAATTGACTGGTAACAAATTCACTCCTGTCCCAATCATCTCTGCTGTTTCTCTTTTTATTCTTCTCCTCATTTTCCTTCCTTTCTTCTTCTTTTATGTCTATTGAGATGATCGTGTGTCGTTTGTTCTCTATTCCCAGTATGATGTGTTATATTAATCAACATTTAAATATTCAATCAACATTACATATCTGAAATGTAGCTCATTGGAATGTGCTTGTAATACATTTACAAGTTGTTGGGTTTGGTTTATCTAAGATCATGTCTATGTTTGTTTCCACAGGTAATACTGATCTGCATTTTTGTTTCCATGTGATACCTTTCTCTGACTTTTGGATTTGAGAGGTCCTAACTCCATAGACTGAGTTAAGAAATGTGCCCCTCTGTCATTTCTTTAAGGAAATTCTGAATATTTCATAATATATCTTTCTAACTTTCTTAAATATTTGATAGAAGTCATCAGCAAAACTATGTGCTTTTAGATACTCTTGTGAAAAGATAGAATATTGCATGCATTTCTTGACTTAAAATATATGTAATCAGGTTTTTAAAGTTCTTTGTTCAGTTTTGGTAGATTGTGGTTTTTGTTGTTGCTATTTTGTTTTGCCTTTTTAGACAAGATTTCACTATTCAGCCTAGATGTACACAGGCCAATCTTGAACACACAAAGACCTGCCATTTTATGCCTCCCCAATTAATGGCATACACTACTATACCAGCTTAATTTCTGTTTTTAAAAGAAACATTTTAGTTAGTTATATTGCCCAATTTTGGGCATGAGGTTTTATTAGTATTTTAATTTAGTCTTTTTAATTTTGGTAGCTTTGACAGTAACATCCTTACTTTCATTCCAGACATTGCCCATCTATATTTTCATGCTTGCTTGTAGAGTCTAGGGATCTTGATTGGACTCATTGTCCCTGCCATTTAGTTGAAGAATTAGCAGGCCAGAAAAATCTCAAGAAAAACTGATGGCATCAGAGAAATTCCAAAGACCACAGCAGGCTGCAGACAGAAGCAGCGGTTGGAAGGTGTTCAGTGGGAGTGAGAAAGCATACACATGCAGCACACCCAGGATCCTCTGCAAAGTAGAGGGAGGCCTCAGAAAACTGAAGAGTCAACTTCTTCTCCAGGGATGGGGATTTTAAAATCTCTCAAGACTTTTCCTCCCCTAATTTGAGGATCGGTCAGTTTGAAGAAAAATGGGATGGTTGGTTGGCCCGGAACTCTTGTATAGCATGTCCTGATTAGGTCTTGAAGCCAGTCCCTTAGCAGGGGCTAGCTTGTGGACATGAAAACTTACAAGGCCTTTGTTCCAAAATGTCAGGTCTTTGTCTCAAGTCAAGAGGGGAGGGTGAGAATTTGCTGCCTGCAGTACTTAGCTTTGGCCCCTCCCTCTAACTGTTATCCCACCACAGAGTCTTCTAATTTCTCTCCCTTGATCACTGGAGTAAAATAATTCTTTTTCTGTCCTCCTGCTCTTCCTCCTTTGTCTTTTTCATTTTATTATGGTTTTGCAAGACAGGGTTTCTCTGTGTAGCCCCAACTGTTCCGGAACTCACTCTATAAACCAATATGGCCTCAAACCTCAGAAATTCGCCCTGCCTCTGCCTCTTGAATGCTCAGAGTAAAGTTGTGTGCCACCATGCCCAACTCTTATCAAAATTTCTTAATAGTTTCAAGGAATCTTGTTTCAAATAATGTTCATTCTATGCTTCTATTTTGTTAATATACTTTCCTTTTCAATTTGCTTATTGTTGTAGCGAGTTCGCCGGTCCCGTGCAGGCAGAGGTCCCAGACCCACAGACCTGCCGCCGGAACTGCTTATCCGCCCGCCGCCCGGGTCCCCAAGAAACGACTCAGATGCTTTATTAACTTTATGCTGTTTGGCCTATGGCTCAGGCACATTGCTAGCTAGCTCTTACATCTTAAATCAACCCATTTCTATTAATCTGCGGGCCACGTGGCGGCCCGTAGCTCACCCGTGCTCCTTACATGTTGCTCTTTCGGCAGCTTCCGAGCGGTCTGTAGGGGGGTAGCCGCAGGCCTTCTCTGGGAGGATCCCTTCGAGGTTGCTGGCC